>CAMXCT020000251.1:15000-132500 GCA_947184155.2 Cladocopium goreaui | reverse complement strand
TTCAACAACTTCAACAACTTCAACACCACACCACTACAACTACAACTACAATTACAACTACTACAACTACAACCGCAACTACAACTACAACTACTGCGCTACACCACACTACATCCAGGAGTTGTGAGTGAGGTGACCATTGCAACCATTGCAACCACTCCAAAAAACACAACTCCAACGTGCACCTGTCGGTCCATCAGTGGATTCGCTCTGCCATCCGTGAGTCACAACAAGCAACCTCTCCTATAGGCGTCCTATTTTTGAAACTTCCGCCACCGCCTTGTGCGGTACTACTGGTAATGAAATTTAAGCCACCCTCAATTTGTGGTTCGTTATCATGTGCGCTGTTACTTGCGGAAAAAGGATTATGGCATTGTGGACCCCACTATCCCAGTTAATAATAATACTTATCCCAAAAATAATCCAATAGCCGTGCATTATATGGTTCGCCCACATTAACCAAAATCATCTAATATGCTTTGCCAGACAGCTGACAGGACCTCCTGGTCGGACCACCAAGGGTCCAAATAATGGTGGCATCTTCACATGAAACAAGTCCACACCAATCCGATGTCCAGCCCCTTTCCTCGTGCAAGGGCTGGATGGTATCAACAGCGAGGAAAATAAAGACTGTGCACGTATACAATATCAAAAGAAATGCACATAGAGAGCTTCAGATACACATAGATATAGAAACAAATAAATACATTGGGTAGATAGATAGGTAGATTGAAAAAACCGACTATTGGGCTGCGGAGCTCTATTTTACTTGAGCCAAAAGTAACATCGGGCTCACGTTCAATCCCTGGATCTATACACTGCACATAGAAGTTATATATGGTCTATACATGTCTTCACTCCTCCTCTCTTGAAGAGTGATTTCTGTACACTCGCAAAGAGCTAACCTCCGGCTCTCAGTTCTCCTTCGGCTAGAGGTAGCGGAGTCTGGCCAGGGACTTCACTTGAATAGATTCAGCTGGCCTCTGCTCCGATCTGCCAGATACACATACCCTGACTTTGTCAGAGTCTGGTGCATCTGAGTGCCAGGCACAGGTTTCGTCAGAACATCTGATCGATTCTGTTTACCTGGAACATGCACGACCTTAAGGTGGTTTTCGGCTACTCTTTCCTGCAGCCACAAGTATCGGGTTTGGATATGGCGTGCTTTGCCAAGTCCAACACGGTTGACTGTACCCTTTGCAGCGTTCGAGTCTGACTCGATGGTGACAGCTGCATACCATAGTCAGCCAATAGGGACTGAATTCCCAGCCCGGCACTTCCACCTTTAACCAGAGCATAATACTCTGACTCACCTGTCGAAAGCGCACAATAGTTGGCTGCACATTCGAACTGTGCTGCACATAGTAGGCAATCATGCCTGTGGTCGATTTTCTTGTCACTGTGTCTCCTGCATGATCACTATCGACCTGTACAGCAAGTCTCTCAGGCGCCTTTTGTGCTTTGAAAACCTGAGCGAAGTCTAGGTATCTGATCAAGTATCTGATCAATCTCTTCAGGTCTGTCAAACTAGCCTCGGTCGGCTGAACCAGCCGTCTCGCGAGGTTCTTGACAGCATGGCCAATGTCTGGCCTGTCTTGCGACAGATAAGCTGCCCGCATTACTGCGGATCTGAACTCTGACGCGGCTTCCTTTGGAAGCAAGGGGCTCCTTGTTTCAAGAGCCTGTTGGTCTGCAGATTTCTTCACATCTGGACTCTCTACGCCTTTCGCGCTTACCATACCAAAACTCTGGATCAGCAGGTCCACATGCCTGCGATCAGGTTCAATCCATACTGCTGGTCTTCCTTCACTTTCACCACACCGAATCAACCTGTTCAGGAAATGAATTTCTTTCTTGTCCTCAAGGTTGGTCTCCGATGATTCCGAGACATTTCAGCTCGTAGGACTTCCAGCTCACTGAGATGTTTCTGATCACCTAGTGCTAAGAAGTCATCTCAATGTACCATCACACGGACATCGTGCTGTGGGTGGTGAAATACCGAAGCATTGGATTTAGGCGCTTACGCGCGACAGCCGGCCAGGGGCCCATGTTGAGGTGATATGGGTCGAGCTGGGAGCAAGATCTTAAGGCTATGTTGCCCCATCTTGAGGCTATGTTGGTCCATCTTGGGGCTATGTTGGCCCACCTTGGCGCTATGTTGGCCCGTCTTGGGGCCTAGGTTGGCCGATCTTGAGATGTTGACCCATGTTGAGCCAAAAGATCCGAAAAATGGGAACAGCAAAAAAAACACTGTAAAACGCAGGATATTTCGATGGTCGGCGGCCTATCTTGGGGCTATGTTGGCCCATCTTGGGGCTATGTTGGCCTATCTTGAGGGCAATGTGGCCCATCTTGGGGCTATGTTGGCCCATCTTGGGGCTATGCTGGCCCATCTTGGGGCTATGTTGGCCCATCTTGGGGCTATGTTGGCCCATCTTGGGGGTTATGTTGGCCCATCTTGGGGCTAGGTTGGCCCATCTTGGGGGTTATGTTGGCCCATCTTGGGGCTAGGTTGGCCCATCTTGAGGCCTATGTTGGCCCATGTTGACCCATCTTCAGCCACAAAGTCCGAAAAATGGGAAAAAATGGGAGCAGCAAAAAACACCGTAAAACGCGGGACTTTTTATGACTTTTTGGCGACACGCGGTCTACGGCGGCACTTCCATACATGGACTTCTGGAGAAGTCCACACATCTTGCCTCCCTCAGCTCTTGGCTCTTCACTGGGGTGCTCTATGAAAATAATGCTTTGGTGTTCCATAGAAATGCGCGCGGGATATGTCCCACAAACCAAGTTTCAGTCGTTCACCGTGGATCGACCTCTATTTGGTCGCCCATAATGAGCACAGCAGCTCCATTGCTTCGAGAGGCGGTGTGCTTGAAAACAAAAGATTTGCAGGTAGCTGGTCTTCAGGCCGTTTCGCGGCCTTTATATCTTTGACAGCCAGCCTGCTTCTGAAATTCGGGTGGGTAGGGTCACCTTTGTTCGTATCAAGCCATCTAGTCTTGATCGGGGGTGTCCTGGCTTCTTCAAAGCATTGTTCAATCGGCACTAGCAAGTATACTTCCTGTTTGTGAAGATACTGCATCTCTACCGATCTGGCCTTTTCGACTTCCTCTTTTGGAAGCACTCCCCCATTGACATCATCCACGTACGGTTCTTCCCTTCTGGGTCTACAGTTGGTATTTCTAGAACTGGTCCTGCACTGTACGCATGGACAGCGTTCAGTTCACCTCTTTCTTCCAGCTCTCTTTTCAAACATTTGAGCACAGCTCTTAACTTTGCCGCTTGCTGGGCTATGCCACCGATCAGGTGGATGTGGCGGTGCCATGGTGCTTCACCTGCCTTATTTGTGCATTCTGTTTCCAACAGTTCTGCCAACCCTGGGCGGTTTGTCATCCACCCGGTCTCTTTACGCACAAAGCCTGCACCCTGCAGGCCTCGCCGGTCTGTAGCAGTCATGCCCCACTTGCACATAGGGCCTCGCACCACGTGCACATCATCCATTGAGGATATGCATTCCACCCTTTCATCTTTCCAGCTCGTTGCACCCCACGGCGCTTCATGAAGAAAGTATCTCCCCTGCTGGATCTGCTTCTCATACACATCACACGACGTGTGGAGGTGATGCAATGCCTCTTTCATTCTTTTCTCTCTGATCTCTGGTGGAATCTTGTTCCAACTTATCGCTTGCAACTTGGAAAACAAATGCCCAGGCGGACTGCCTGTGATCAACAGGGGCTCTTCACGATCTATCAGCTCGTGAAGGAGTTCCACGTCTGCTGTCTTGTTGAGGTTCCAGTATTCACCAATTTCCTTTGTCTCACAAAGATCTACAGCGAACCCTGGCCTCAGCTTGTACTGCTGCGCCAGCGCCGCAAAGCGTTTCGGCGAGTAAACGTCTGCAATATCTGTTGCTGCCATTTCGCAACTCAAACTTGCAATATCATTGGTTTCTTGCGATGAAATTTCAATCCCATTCTTCTTGTACGTCTCTTCCACCAAAGTCTTGATGTTGCCCATGGCAACCTCCTTCAACACAGCTAAAGCTGCACCTTTCAGATCTTGTGCTCCTGTGTCTGTTGCTTCCTCCGCTGCTGGTGCTGCGGCTGGAACAGCCGCTTGCTCAGCAGTGGTTCTACTTTCCAGATCTCCCGTACCTTCCTCGGCGGTACGCTTCACACTTCGCCTTAGTCAGTGCTGGTCCTGATGCGATACTCAGACCCCCAGGTCGCTTCACTTGCTTTGGCGACACTTTCGGCTTTGCCTTTGCTTTAGAAGTTGATGATCTTCGCATCACTTGCCTTTTGAACTTCCCTCTCTCTCGTTTGGATCTTCCGGTATCTCTGGCGGCGGATGTTCAACGCCACTCGGTTCAACCGGTCTGCCTTCTGCATCTTCTACGCTCATCTCTCTCTCTCTGGTCGAAACGAGCGCTGGTTTTGGTCTGTCTCTCTCTTGGTCTGCTTTGCGCTTCTTTGCATATGCCTGGATTCTTTCTGCTCCAGTCTCGTTTTTCTCCATTGCCTCAATGATTCTTGCCCTACAGGCTTCTGTATGAGGCACAGTTGTCCTTCGGTTTTCAAGGACACAAGTACAGCCTGGGCAACCTTCAGTTGCTCCATGCTTGTGCACATTTTCTCTTCTGATGTACAGTTTCCTTCTTTGAGGTGGTGCCACTCGCGCTTCAGGCGGTGGCAGAGGTACGACTAACCGGTCTTCGCCGATCAGCCGCTCTCCTGCAGCTGGCCTTGGTGCACTCAGATCCCAAGGTATTCCTCTCAATTGATCCCATCCAGTAGGATCCCATCTGTCGGCATCTGGCATTCGTCGGAATCCAATGCCAAAGATCCTGTGCGGCCATGATGCCCCACGTATCGTCCCTCTTTCAGGACACGCGTTCCTTTCCCTACTTCTCTCAAGTAGAGTCTCTCTCCAAAAGCTATGGCGGGCTTCCGCCAATGCTTTCCAATAGGGCGGACTTCTGGCGTCCTCCCGTCCGTTCCTTTCTTGTACCTGTTTAACAGGTCTGCTGCCTGCCGCGGCAACCAAGCAAGCATCGGGTCTTCATCCGGAAGTACCATGCCTACTTTCTCTTCCAAGGCTGACCTCAAAACTCGGATCTGCCTTTTTACTTCACGGATTGCATTTTCGACCAATCCATTCGCTTGATGGCCTCCTGGTGGAGGCTCTTCAGGCACTGACTCGATAGCGGCTTCTCTGGCCGCTGCCTCTTTCAATGCCATGATGGAGTGTTCTCCATCCGACTTAAGCACTACCTTGCGGTAGCCTAAGTTCTTCAAGAACGCTGCTGCAAACTTCACAGCGTAAGGGGTTGCACCCTTCGAGTCCACAAAGGTTGCTGCAACCATCTGTGTCCTCTTATCCTTGACCACAAGGATGGGCCTCAGCCTTTCATCGTCCTCGTCACTGCGAGACATGAATGCATAGTCATAGTCAAATGCAACAGTTGGTACCAGGTTTTGCTCCTTTGCTCACTGGTTCTAGTCTGGTGTCTCTGTCCCAGACCGCGTCCTGCGACGCAATGCCGGCACCAGTCTCCATAGACCACGTCTCTATCTCTGCCTGTGCCTGAGTATCTCGAGATCTTACCAGCTTTGGCCTCTCAGACTCCTCCACTTCTTCCATCACTTCCTCAATTGTATCTTCGGCCGGGTCGGCCCTGCACTCACCTGCCGCTTTCCACCTTTCGTCTTAAAATAGAAGTTGTACACTCCCTTTTCCTGATACACCGGCAGCCAAGTCTTGACCTCAGCTGCTGCGGAACGGTTGATGATTCCTTGGGTGGCTCTACCAGCCTTCGAATTCAAGGAAACCAATTGTCCACCATTCTCATCAAGCACAGCTATCCGGCCAAATCTCAAGCACTTGTGTGCTGACACCAAGGGCTTATGCACATCTGCAATGGCTCCTCGGACACAGCATCTCATACCGCTTTCCCCGAACTCTTCAAAGGTTCCTGTGCCCTCACTAGCCACCAACTCGCCAGATGCTGTCTTGAAAATCACCTCACTTGCTCTGGCAACAGTGACCGTATCATTCACCCAATCTTTTAAGACTGCCGTCTGTGCAGCTCCTGTATCCAAGTTGAATCTCACCCATTCCTCTACGGCTGAAGCAGCAGCTGGTGTGCAAACCTTTCCATCTATTGCTTCAACATCAAACAATCCTACGTCAGCCTCTGGCGCGGGCTCAGCACCCACTTCCGCTGACTTTCCATGTTCTAGCCCCGATACGTGTTTCTTGCCCTTTTGACTGCCCTTGCCGTCTTTCTTCTTGCTCCAGCAGTCTGCCTGTCTATGACCCTTCTTGCCACAGTTGTGGCACGCTATGTCCTTGTCCCGGTTTGGATTTGAGCCGCTTGAGCCTTTACTGCTATCTTTACCTTTCTCTTTTCCTTTTTTCCTGGCCCTTTACTAACCTTGCTATCCATTGGGTTATGGAATCAACATCCATTGGTTGGGGTCCTGAACTACTTGAAGCCTGTCCTGGTCTGGTCACGGAACCCTTCGAACCAACACTAGACCCGACCACAAATTCAATTTCTTGTTTCATCAAATCATAGGTGGTCAACCGATTCTTGTTAAGGATCAAATGTTTCTAAAGATCACTTGGAACCAACAGTTCTAGAGATGCTGATTTGGTGTCATCGCTCAACAACTCCCGGGTCCCTGAAGCTGACCTCCGAGCTTCGTATCTCCTCACCAAGTCTTCCAGCTGTTCGATAGCTGGCCTCACGGCGGCCCACGTTTTGCACCGCTCTGGATTTAGGATGGCCCGTAGGAGGTTTCTTTTCCTCCCGCTCGTGGCGGGGTCCCATCTCCTACAAAGCTTCCTACAAGCTTCGTAGCCATTACCAGCTCCAACAACAAGGTCTTCACTTTCCCCGGTGCATAGGTGGCACAACACCCGATACAGCTGTTCTCCAACCTTTTCTATTTTCTGCACATCGGGATGTTGGTTATCGGCCAAATCTTGAAGGTCTATGGGGTCTTCTGAATCCAAGCAACATTCCAAGACTTTGTCGTAGTCTGGACCAAATACCCTCGCAACCAAATTGTTGATTGACCGAGTCCACCTTCTAAAACGTTCTTTGTTGTCAAACACTTCAAGTCTTCCCAAACCTTTGGTGTCCATGAAGATTTTCCTGTCCGCGGTACCCTTTTTCAAAGACTGTGCCAACTCACCTACGGATTGTGCTAATGCCTGAACACTTGCCTGACCCTCTCTAAGCCGCTCATTTTCGGCGGCTAGCTTTGTTTGGGATTGCCTAAGTAGTTGGATGGTCTCTGCCAGTTCTTGAATTTGTTGCTCCACGTTACCCTTACCAATGGACGGCTGTTGCACTCCTTTTCACCCCTCGGCGGACGGAGCGTCCGCTCGCTGCGGCTCTCCAAGCCGCTGCGGCGCTGCTTTACACAGCAGGGTCAGCCCAGGCCTTCTTGACATCGGCCTTCTTTCTAAGATACTCTTCAACGCCCGGCTCTAACTTCCTCTTCCGGTCGTCGCAAGACGAACAAGCTTCGTCTCGTGCCCACAAGCGTCAAATGATCGATGCTGCCACAGTGCCCTTAGCTCCGGTGTCCTGTTGGAGCTGTTTTGCTGCTAAGTGCCTCACCTGAAAAAAAAAATCAACAAAATAAGCTGAAAGCTGATGCGTTGCAGCCCACCTGCTGGCTAAGTCCCGGATCTTCTCACTTAGCTTCAGGGCACGACCGTGCACCTTGAGTCCAAGTTCAGTTGGTCCTCGCACTCTGTTTCGGGCTAAAATCCTGGCTTTTGCTTTGTCGCCCTTTTCAAGACCTGTCGACCTGTTCTTTCAATCCACGGCACCTTAGCTCCTTGTTTCTTCGCAAGCCTGAATTGTCGTCGGAGGTTGCGATATTGACGGGACTGGGCAGATCGCAGTCACCCTAAAGCCTTTGGAATGAATCCTCTTCAACTTCCACGCGGACGATTCCACGGCGCATCCGTCGCTGGGCTTTGGCTGGGCGGCCTTGGAGTAAGTTCCAACCGCTCTGATGGATCTGGCCCTGGCCCTTGACGAATTTCAGACTGGCCTCTCAAGCCACGGATCTGGTGTGTCTGGGTCGGTACTTGATCTGCTGGATTTGCTAAACCAATCAAAGTCACGGCTGGCCTTCTTGTGCCACCAGAAGAAGTTGCTGACCTCGCAGTTTCAACCTGGAGATGTCCACCTGGACAGCTTTGCTGAGGTTTATAGAATCCGATCTTGGGCTTTGCTCTGGGCTTAGGGCTTTCTCTGGTCTCTTTTGTCTTTGGGGCTCCTTTGGGCTCTGGAACTGCCTTCTTTTCCTTTTCTTCTTCTTTCTCTTTCCTTTCTTCTACTATCTCTACTGGGGCGGCAACCAGCCGCTCCCAGCTCCGAGCCTGCGGCTGAACTAGCCGCTCGGCTCTTCTCCTCCTCCTCCTCGTCTGAGGAGTTACTCACAATACACCTCGACTTACTGCGCCTGTGGTCCCTTTGCCTCAACTCGTAATCGGCGTCGGACTCACCAGGCTCACGCGCTACCATGAAAACAGACTATCGAGCTGCGGAGCTCTATTTTACTTGAGCCAAAAGTAACATCGGGCCAACGTTCAACCCCTGGATCTATACACTGCACATGAGGGTTATATATGGTCCATACATGTCTTCATAGATAGATGTATAGCTATATATATGTGTGTGTACGTATGTATATATATATATATATACATACACATGTTGACATCAAAATACATATATTTATATATATATATACATAGATATACATACGTGTGTGTGTGTGTGTACGTGTGCGTGTGTGTGTTTAGATTTGGATGTTGGATATGTGACATGTGTTTCAGCAGTGTAACATGGCTATAGAAGCACCAGAAGATTGAAATCATGGATGGCGCCAGCTGAGATAGCTGAGGGGAAAAAAATCAACGACTCCCCAAGAGAATGCCCATTTCAAAACTAGCGTCAAAGACACCCTCAAACATGGAGGGGCACTCATGAGTTTGTTGTCATCGGCGCCAGTCATTGTGGATTCCAGGTTTTCAAACATGAAGCCTGCCACATTCGCGACAGCACAGAAAAATCTCTCGAGAGGCTTCACTTCCGCAAGCCTATCTCATGTCAAGATACCTTGAAGTCTACAACCATGCCAAACTCAGATTCTGGAACATGCTGAGTCAAGTTCCAGGATCAGACATTCACCCGGCATTACCATGCCTAGGCTGAATATCAGGATGGTGCAAACAAGGGGCACTGAAAGGACCCAGAAGTCTACTTATTCTCAACGGTGAAGTTAAGCATCTGAGTTCGGCGAGTTCGGGATCTTTTTCCATGGCATTACCAAACTGCGTCCAGGCAACGGAGAAATCTAGGCCTTTCCTCTTCAACCAGCAACTCTTCAAAACTTTGGTTGCTGAAGTCATCTGATGTCATCAGCAGTCTCCTTGACAGCTGCATTAAGCTCACTAGTCACTAAAATCTCATAATATAGTAAACCTAATAATAAACCATCCCCAAATTCACCAGAAATGGATGGCAGCAGGTGGTATATAAACCCTCCAAAAGTGGTACTTCATTATTACCACATTACCAGGCCAGTGGAAGTCACAAGATCCTGCTTTTGGAGTCCTTAGACACTCCACCTTCCCAACGACGCGCAAATTGCCGTCCAACAGCAGTTCACCATCACAAAGGCCGCGGAGCATCCTGAAATAAAACGTTGCCAGCCCGTGGGTTTCGAAAACCTCGCCAAGAAAGCCTACACTACAGGAATAGAAAAGTCAACAGCTAGTCCATTCTTGGATTTAGCCAAGCAGAAGTACCTATTACTCTCGACCCATACCATTAACAAAGTGCACCTCTCACAATTGGCTCAGCATCTGTCGAAAACTGACCACCATGGACTCGGAGTTGAGCAGCATAGCAATACGCGAGCGGGTTGAAAATTCCACGAGGCCAGAGACTGCCAAAATGGCAGAAGAAGCGATGAGCTGGTACCAGAACACCGTGGTTGCCTCGTTGGCTGTGGATTTTTTTTCCCGAGTGAAACTTGAAACAAAGAACCGGCTGGTCGAGCAAAATGCAGGAGAGGAGGGTACAAAGTTCACAGGCAAGGGTGCAAAGTCCAAACAGAATTACATGCACTTGAATCACCAAGACACTGTGCTTGGATCACGTTTCCACGCAATCCAAATCTCATGCATCATGAACAGAGCTTGCGCAGGCACTGCAGTTCCAATATCCGCAGATAGAAGCGATATCGTAAAGCGAATGGTCAATACCAAGGCTGAAGTTAAAATTGCATGTTCCTCCACTGGTAAGAAAATGTTTTGACCTGAAATGACCAACGGACTACAGTGACTACACCTATCAGGCCTTTTTCCCACACTGTGCATCATCCCGTGGCCAGCGATAAAAAACTCTGGAGTCCCAACAAAAGCTGAGGCTCACAATCACTAGGAAGCCCGTACACAAATGCACCACACTGCACGTAGTGAAGCAACACAAGTAGCCTCATCCTTGCTTTGTTCATCGTCAGTGTCTCGGTTGCAACTACATGATGCTGGATCCAGCCCAACAGGGCCATTGAAACTTGAAGGGGTGGCATGGAGGTTGGCTGCGCGAACATTGCGCACACCAAACCAATTGTAGCAACCGCTGTCACATGTACATATACCCGGGCTGCCGAAATGAAGTGTTTGATGCGAATGTCCCAGATCGCAACATCTAAAAGTTCCTGGGATTTGGTCGGCGAAGCCCGAGGACCACGCATGACACAGCTCAGTACGAACAGGAGGTCCTCTCGTTGGGCAAATTGGTTCAGTGGAAAACTTGGAGCGCTGCACGTGTTGGTTGGATCATTTGCAACACAACACATGTTTGGGGCACAGATTGCCTGCCATGCTTATATCCCCAGCCCACAAAGAACATCATAGTGCCCACAATGTGACAAATACATAGGTGTGACCCAGGTGTAAGTATTCTATTGCCCGGATCAACAAACCCAGCACCAACAAACAATTTTTCCAAACAAGTAAACATAAAATCGCAATCCACAAACGGGTTCTTTTGCTGGGCATGCTAAAGCTGACGCAAAACAAAATGTGTTTAAGAAAAAACACAAAAGAAAAGGGCAACCCCTGAGCAAATCCAAGTAGACCGGGCCATGTCCAACACAATGTGCTATGAGAATGATTGCAGCGCAAGCCGACACAATTGAGGCCATGAACATTTTTTCTGGGCACAAACCCCTCAAATTGAAAATTGCAAGTACGCGCGGCTAACCACCCTTGGGCCAGGAAATGCCATGAGAGAATCAACATGTTGCCACTTTCTTTGTGGCCATTTGTGGCCATTTGTGGCCATTTGTGGCCATTTGTGGCTGGTCTGCCGGCTGCAAAACCGAAATTTGAATCATCTCAGCAGCATGTTGAAATGATGTTCAAGACGCAAACAATTCAAGACCGCACTTTAATTCATTGTTTTTGGCATCCGAGCATTTGATATGTTTTTTGATCAAATCGTGCCCGCGCCACTGCAATAGTGTCATATGATTTCACTGTGAAAAAAAACATGCAGGTTGAAAATGTTCGCGTTGGCCGTCGAAATACGTTTTTGTTTTGCAGCCCTTTGGGGGTTCGCCTTTTCTCCGGCGCTGCTGTCAGAGATAACAGGCAATGAAAAAAATACTATATATAGCACCGCCAAAGCGTGAGCATTTTGTTTAATCATATGGGCCTTCTTTTCTGTCGTTTGAGATTTAAAAGCTGCACATGCACCGCAACATGTCCAAATCCAACTAAACCACACATGGTTTGCTGGTGGGCGGCCAATTTTAGGTGCAATATATATACCCATGAATCAGCCGATGGACAGGCCGCCTGTGCATACAAAACGGTTATGCTAGCCAATGGCGCCCCCACCCACGTTTTGGAGGCACCTGGAATGAATAATCAAAAGAAATTTCATAAAGAAACTCCGACTTACGGACATTCACATTAGCATTAGCCAAGAAGTCTAAAGTCTAGTTACAGTAGTTTGTCCTGCAATACAGAAGGAAATAGTTCAGAAGTCTTAAATCTAGCTGGCTTGTACTGAAATAGAATTGGGAAGAAAAGTGAAAAGTAAAAAGTAGCGTGATAGCTCAGACAATGTTGAATCTAGCTGGCTGGCCCTGAAGTAGAGCAGCATAGAATAGCAAAAAAAACAAAGAAACAACTCGTAGGTTTTAATCCTAGTTGACTGGCACTAAAGTCAAAGTAGAGAAGAATAAAGTAGAGTAGAACAGGGTAGAGTAAAGTAGGGAAGGGTAGAGTAGACTAGAGTAGAGTAGACTAGAATAGGTTAGAGCAGACTAGAGTAGACTAGAGTAGACTATAAGAGTACGAGCACAAGCAGGAGCACGACCAGCAGCACCAGTAGGAGCAGAGTAGGACTAGGAATAAAGTAGGAGTAGAGTAGGAGTAGAATAAGGATAGAGTAGGATAGCGTAGAATAGAATAGAATAGAATAGATTAGAATAGAATAGAATAGAATTAGAATTAGAACTAGAATTAGAATTAGAATGGAATAGAACAAAATAGAATAGAATAGAGTAGCGTAGAATAGAATAGAGCATAGTAGAGCAAAGTAGAGTAGAATAAAATGGAATAGAATAGAATAGATTAAAATAGAACGGAACGGAATAGAAAAGAATAGAACGGAATAGAAAAGAATAGAATAGAATTAGAATAGAATACAATAGAATAGAACAGAACAGAACAGAATAGAATAGACTAGAGTCTAGACTAGAACAAAAAAAGAACAAAATAGAATAACATAGAGTCGAACAGAACAGAACAGAACAGAATAGAATAGAATGGAATAGAATAGAATATAACAGAATAGGATAAAATGAAATCGAATAGACTAGAATAGAATACAATCCGCCGGCCTGCCGGCGTGTCTGATTGGAAGGTGTTGTTGTTGTTTCTGTTTTTGGTTTACAGGTCTGAAACCAAATTAATCATGAGATTGGCTACCTTCAAAGCATTCCTTCAAAAACTGGTTTGCCATAAAACCGGGCCTCCTTCTTTGAACATCTCCACGCACATTTGTTCGAATGCATTTTGGCGAAGCACTGTCGCAATTTTTCAATGGTAGAAGGCTGGATCATGGAATGGGAACGGGCCCGCATCTGACTTCCCGCACTTCATCTGCACAATGAGAAAAAACGGACAGGAAACACGCAAACGCTGTAGGTAAAAGTTTTTCGGTCACAGTCTTCTTGCACGGATGTAATTTTTCAAAACAAATCGCCTTCATCTTCCCCGGGTTTCGAAAAACATACAAATTTTCGATATACAGTAAGTTCTGAAATTCAATAGTGCATCGCGTGGGATTGAACAGTGGTTCCCCAACACCCCATCGTTTCACTGAACAATACGACATCCCAACTGCAAAGTTCCAGTTCCCCCAGCATCTCCGCTATCTTCACCTTTGAATTCAAAAGTGCATTTTTTTACAAAAATATGGAAAATTGGTTGGTTTTCCCGGAAAATTGTTGATTTGGGTAAAATTTCTTGTCTCGAACTCGAACGGCGCACTCCCTAAGAAGCAGTTCGTGCCGCGGCACCTGCACCCTTGCTTTTGCTCTTGCCTATGCCTTTACTTTGCGTTTGTGACATGGCCTTGGTTTTGTCCATGACCTGTTGCAACTGAATACTGCTTCATCCAAGGCTGCCCATCCATGCGCCCATTCTGATTTTTTTTGTGGCGACAAAAATTGCATGTTTTCTTCTTCTGCGCTAGCCATCTTCGCGTAATTTGTATCTCTTTCAACTTTGCGTTTCACAAATTCCCACTCACCAAATTGCCAACGTAGACCTAACAAAAAACATTTTTTCTTGCACGAGTCCGAATGGGAAGGTCTTGGGTTGCCCATACTTGTTGCTGGTCATGTTTGATATTGGCACTCCGCAAAGTTGCAATGGCTACATCTCGGGTATATATGAGGAACAATATTTTGCAAACACCACACCGTTGAACGACTTTGCTTTCATGTACGCCTCATTCGGACATGGCACATTTGATGTTTCCAGTTTGTCATGCAACCATTTCGTTGCACTTTGAGGGAAACACATCCCTGCAAACCCCCATCCACAACTATAGTTTTGGACATATCCCCTTCATTGGAACACGATTTGCCCTTGAGAAAATCGATTTGGGATATTGAAACTCCGAAATTTTGTCTGCAAAAAATTCAAAAGGTGAAGCATCTGTTGCCATCACCTGTTCGAAGCGCGCACGGCGTACATCTTGGTCACTCCCTGTATTGTCAAATTTTCCTATACCCACATCAAGTGTAGCACCCATATTTGTCAATTTACTGTCCAGTGGCACAATTGCTGTTTGATTTGTTTTTTCGCACGATGGCCGCAATTGTATTCAGAGAAGGAATATTACTTTCAGAATCCGATTTTAGGGTTCCGCCCTATTCATTTTCTTCTGGTGTTTCTCCCGTCCATTTCGTGCACAGAGGTACATAATCCTTCTTTCCTGTACTGGTCGATCAGGTGTCATGCTACCCATCGCATTTAACAGCCAAATGTAATTCTTGGACCACTTCAGTCACCTCACTAGAATAGAACAAAATGAAAGAGAAGAGAGTAGAATAGAATAGAGTAGACTAGATACACGCCCCCCCATCTCATACATGGGCAGGTGGTCAAGGTCGGCGACGGAAATAGGCGTCAAGAATGTTTATACACTAAATATTGTTTGGGATTGAATGAAACATGGGGGGGGAACTTGCAAAAATTCAACATACTTCAACACACTTCAACCATCTTCAACCCAAGGTTCAACCTAAAAAAGGCATCCTTTCGGTACTGTACAACCCTTTAAAATTGTTGGAAAAGGCACCCTAACATTTAGTACATTTAGGATTCTCAAAACAACCTTCATGTTTAATAAAAGCGCGGCGTGAAATTGCTGCTGACCCCCCAGCTGCATACATTCATGATACTCCATCTGCATCCCCCCCATCTCACTTCTACCCTGTAAACCATTTTTGGGGACGTGTCTACACAATGCATGCATGACACTTTGCATGTAGTACATGACATGTTCGCTTAATTCATTCTATCCACTGCGCCACTCCGTGGCTCAAGACTTGCTTGCATACCGCAGCAAAAAGGTGTAGCTTGCCGCCGCGCTGACCACAAGTGTTCTAGTGTAGATCCAGGGCTCCCTCAATACGGGGATGGCTACCTCAAAGTGGTAGCGGAGCCTGTGCCTTCGTCAAGTTCCGAAACGTGTTAAGCAGTTGATCTTTGCACACGATCCGACAACCGGACTTGCGAAGGCAACGTGTAGGTCAAGTCAGAGTGGCTGCCATGGTCTTAATCCATAACATGGATTCAGACGAGGAACAACTCCAAATTGTTTCCTATGAAGAGCCTGACGCATTCGCCGCCGCCGGTCAAGCCGAAAACCGGCTAGGCATCAACATGACTCCAAAGGTTCCACCGCAATTTGATAGCCAATCTAGCTGGATTGAATATGAAGATTTAATAGATGACTGGCTCGGGATCACAACATTGGATGCAGACAAGCACGGACCATCTTTGAAAAATGCCCTCGTAGGTTCAGCTTCTTTTTATAAGTCGATGCTCGACAATGCCCTACTCCGAGATCCGGATCGTGGCCTCGCTCATTTCAAGGACACATTGAGACCCTACTTCGTGAAGGGGGTAAATCATGTGTCCCTTTGGCGATTCTTGCAGATGTTTCGCACATATCGAGGCCAGAGCGAATTCGTGCACTGGATTGGGCGTTTCAAAATCGCTCAGAAGCGCCGAATGGCATCATGGTCCGACCTGCTTGACTTATCCGATCTCCCGGAAGCAGGCACACAGGCATTTACAGCAGCACTCACAGATGAACAAAGACTGCACTTTAATCAATTGGCACCAGATGAAAACAGACTAGCATACCAGGTAACCCTTCGAGAACAGACCATAACAAATAGAAAGGCCCAACATATCCAACACTTTCCGTTGTCAGACCATTTGATGTCCTTGATTTTCTTGGTTCAAGCAGACCTTAACGAGCAACAAAGAGAGCGCTTTGTCTCGTCCATGAACATCCCTCAGATAGCAATGCCTCAATATACTTATCTCCAAGTGAAACAGCTGTTCTTAGAACTTTTTGCCGTTTCTCGTACAGGTGTTGTTGCCGACCCAAATATCGCACACCGAAAACGGTCCACTTTCTACATCCAGGAGGAAGGCGAGACCGAAGAAGGTGAACATGGCTTCTGGGTCATTGACGAGGAGACCGGAGAAGAAGGTTTCACGGGTCTGTATACAGAGAACGAAGTCTGGGTTCTAGGCGCTAAGGGTTCATACTCTGAGGTTCGTATTCACGGCCGATCATTCAAGAAAGGAAGGCCGAAGGGTTACGGAAAGAAAGGAAAAAGATCAAGAGCCGGCTTCCGTCCGCGGTCAAAAGGAAAAGGCTATGCAGCATGGGACAATGACCAGCAAGACACGGCTTTCTGGGGAAAAGGAAAAGGCAAGAAGGGCAAGAAAGGAATGAAAGGAAAGGATTCTTTCAAAGGAATGCCTTCATGGAAGGGCAGGGGCAAAGGAGATGGAAAGAACAAAGGAGGAAAACCTTTTCAACAACAACAGCCTCCGCAAGCAAATGTAGCACAGCAAGCATCTTCTAGTGCCTCACAAGCCCCCGAAAAACAAGAAACTGCCCATGCCGAAGAAAGCTGGAGTTATGATTATGACACCTATTGGACAGATGACTGGTCAGGATATGAATCCTACTATGGATATGATGGAGATTACTCCCAAGGTGATTGGTACAATTGGTCTTCTTACTTTGTTTCCACTGAGGAACTGACCGAACTCGAGGACAAGCATTCAGAAAGTTTTGACGTCATTTCTGAGGACGGACAGACGGACAAGATCAACCGGTTCTGTTTTTCGGCCATTTGCTTGTTCCGATATCTCGGACACGAACTTGCAGAGGCCGTCACATTGGTGCTTCTGTTCGTGTCTCTGTTGTACCAGTGCTTTTCAGATTTGAACAGGTTTTCAATTAAGAGCATCCGTCATGTTGAGGACAGTGTCGCAGCCGATTCCGGTGACATGCATCCGTTCCCACAGCACACGTGCCCACTCAATTCCGTCACCACGGAAGAGTGTGTTTATCTTAATTATCATCATGGTGCCCAACAAGCACTCCTTTGTGAATATGTAGATCTTTGTTCTCATCCGACTTATGTGATTCTTGACTCAAGTTGTACCAGAGCAATGGGATCCCGCTTTGCCATAGATCGACTTGTTCAAGCATGCCAACAACATCCAAAGCGTGATCAGATCTGGTTCTCCAAACAACCGTGTTCAAGTAAATTTCCATTTGCAAATGGAGAACAATCTACAGTTAAGGAAAGACTTGTTTTTCACTTCCGTAATGATCATGCACATACGGGTTGGATTACCACTTGCGTTGACATTCTGGACAAAGGTAAGGTTCCTATCCTCTTCTCAGTTGAACAAATGCGGAACCTTCGCATGAACATTGAACATACCCCAGTAGGTGAGTTTCTGATATGTCCGCATTTTTGGAATGCAACGCACCGCATTGGCGGTCAGTACATCCAACCATCCAGTCCTTGACATTGTGGCTCTTGCAACTTCTAGTTGGAAACCGATGTACAGCTTTAAGTCCGAAGACATTACATGTCCAGCATGTAACGGTAAACATCGTCCACATAAAAATAAAGAAGGTTGCAAGAAATCTAAGAAGTCAGAACATGCACCAGCACAAGAGCCGAAACCGGCCAAGGCTGTTCCTAAGAAAAATGTCAAGAAGCCAATTCAGCCTGATAGCAAGTTAGAAGTACCGTGTCAGCCTTTTGATCCTGATGATGAGCCGATGGTGGCCTCTGGACCAAGTTCCGGTTCCAAGGACAGAGTCCCCGGACGTCGGGAGCCTCAGCCTGAAGAAGACATGGAAATCAAACCGGAATCAAAGGCTGAAGTGAAACATGAAGAGAAGAAAGAGCCGTCACCTAAAGGAACACTGTCACTAGCACTTCACAGAATCCATGATAAGCTTCGATCACCAACTGAACTTCTCAAATTACATTGAAGCATGTCAACTGAACAGTTCAAGAGAAGAACATCAGCTCTGAAGTTGCCGAAGAAGATTTATGACAAATTTGACCAGGTCACCAAATCATGTGACACTGTTCCAAGGCCAAGATTGCACCCAGGTCCAAGGTTTCAGGAATTCGAAGTGAGGTTTTTGGTGAACTTACCTTCATTGATCATGGAGAAGTTTCTATCAATCCTCAATCAAAACTTCAGTTCCTACTTTTATACGATGGTGCAACTTCTTTGACAACTGCCTTTGTTGCACCGAACAGATCGGACACGGTGACGATATCTCGTCTTCAAGAGTACTTTGAGACTTATCAGCTACATCCAAAATACATTGTTGCAGATCAAGCTTTTATGGGCACTGACATGGAAGGCTATTACAACAGGCATAACATACGGCCAATCTCTCTTGGACCAGGTACTCCATGGCCTTATCGAGCTGAAGCAGCCATTCGCATGTTTAAGAAACAGGTCTCACTGATGCCTATTTCCTTGGATGATGATCCATTGCTTGCCAACATAACATACAAACAGTTGTTGAGACAAGCCTGCATTTCAAGGAATACCATGGTCACAAACGGAGGTGTAACACCAATTGAATTACTATTCGGGAGGAGACCTGCCGATTTCACGGCGATTGAACTCATGGACCCTGCACAGCTCACCACTGAGGCCCCTGCTCCTGAGAGACAGATTGAAGCACTAAGGTCACTGGCGATGCGAAAGTTTCTTGAGGCAAAACAATCTGATGACCTTCGAAGAGACATTGCAAGTAAACTCCAACTCAGTGATGGACCATTCTTTCCTGGTGATAAAATTTATTGCTGGGCCGAAGACAAATCAAAAATCAAATCAGACGGTTCACATGGGGGAAAATGGATTAAGGGAAAGTTGGTCTGAGTTGATGGTAGCATGGTAGGAGTTGATTTAGGAACCAGAATAGTGAAGGTCAATATCAGCAAGATCAGGAAGGATCACAATCCTGTTGAAGATGTAGATGTACCTCTCGATCCTGCCGCACTTGCCAGTGCCGCCAACGCGGCCAAAGATGCCTGTACAGCGACATCGAAGTCTATACCTGTAGAACTGATGACTTTGCCAATACAATCATGCAGCATGATGCTTCCTTGACAGGACCTGAAGGCATCCAGTATGGTCAGTATGTTTGGGAACCAACTACTGTAGGTAAGATTGATTTCTTAGAGATGTTTAGTGGTTCTGCAAAGCTCAGTCAATCCGCATCCATGTAGGGACTTTGAGTAGGAGCACCTATAGGTTTGAGAACATGTTACGATTTGCTGACAGCCGAAGGATGGCGAAAGGCAATGGAAGTCATTGAACAGCAGCCAAAAATCATCACATGGCACCTGTTTGTGGACCATGGAGTCAATTGCAAAACATTCATGATCCTGCAGATACTTGTCAAAAAGCGGAAAAAGTATCTTCCCATGGTAGAATTTTGTGCTAGAGTCGCTCTTTATCAGATTGAACATGGTAGATATTTCATCATTGAAAATCCTGCGACTTCTAAGATTTGGTTTACCAAATGCTTTCAGCGCCTTCTCACGAAGCATGCCGTAACCTATGGAACATTAGATATGTGTGCTTTTGGTATGAGAGACCCAACTACAAGCCAACATCTTTACTTCACAATTTCCAGATGGCACCTTGAATCCAGTATTCAAGAGATGTAGTAACAAATCCAAGAAAGATCCAAATCATTACCATCAACCGTTGGAAGGAAGTGCACCAGGTTATGGATCAAGAACGAAGTTGGCACAAGTTTATCCATACAGATTTTGTAGCACTTTGATGAGAAGCATCCTTCTACTTGGAAATCCACGGGCTCTCTATCCAACGCAATTGTCACTTGCTGTAAACTTGCTGGAAGATTTGAATCCCGATGAACTGCAAGGAGTCCAAAATCAGCTTGCCGCACTCACGGCTTAGGAACATCCTGTGTTGGCAACTGACTTGTACAAACACGGTCTTCCAGTACATGACTACTATACGCGACGCTTACTCAACCGCATCAATGCTCTACCCTCTTGGTAATGTTTTTTGCCCTGTTCAGATCGAAGCACAACAAGATATTTCACACGTCAAACAGATGTATCTAAGTACGTCCATGTTTGACAACGCGGCCATTTTTCGTGGTAGCTTTCCGTCCTTACGCGTTGATTACCGCCACACAAATGGCGCACTCTTACTTTGGAAGAAGAAGGATACGTCACATGTTTCTCTGCGACTTCATCCCAAAGATATGTCGCAACTAATTGCGAGCCACTGGTCGGCAATTTTGTTTTGGAACAATGATGGAAAAATTCCTTCAGATAACAGTGACAACACTCCTGAAAAGAACACCAACGTCGACCCTCCACCGGGTCTTCCACAGCAGCCTGACAACAATCAAGATGATGACAACAATCCTGAACCTTTTAGCACACCACCGTCACGACCACATCCACCAAATGTTCCTATGCCAGATGATCCTCACACCACGGCCAAATGATGACTCTCCAGGTGAGGAAACGCATTCACCACAAGATGAACCTCCAGACTTACCACCGTTTCCATCATCACCACCAGATCATCCACAACCACCGTTTCCCGGAGCCCATGCCATACCTGTTGCACCAGACACCGTTATTGTGCCCAATAGGATTATTCCACCAAACATTGAAGATACACCAATGACACACAGTACAAAAAGACCACCTGATGATCCACCCATACCACCTGCAACTAAGGCTCGACCATCTAGACAAATGCCTCCTGCGTCTTCAACCCAATTTCAGCCTAGTAACCATTTGGGGGGTGATACACAGCCATCCGTCACACCAAACGCGACCACACAACCCGCTGTAGTCGCTCCTAGTACTTCTAAAGCGAAGAAGCCCAAGGATGTCTCTGTGCCTGATGACTTTGATGATGACGAGCCTGATCCAGATGCAGGCCCATCAGGACATAATGGTCCACCGCTGCTTCCGCTAGACGGAGATGAACCTTTCAATCCATCACCCATGCCTGAGAATGATCCGCAGCCGGACACCCAAGATCAGCAAGAGCCAGAAGAAGAAGAAGAAGAAGAAGAACCAGAAGAAGACACTGATGACGCAATTCCTTATGGTTCCACAGATACTCATGAGACTCTTGACTACAATGATCTTGTTATTGATGATTCTCAAAGGTGTCTTTTGTCCCAAGAACAGAAGCTATGCAGTAACACGGCATCATTCTCCGTGCCTAGATTGATTGACGGTACACCAGTAGCTTTGAGCAACGTTGAATCTTCCAATTCTATTGGCATGTCTTATTCTGTTGTCACGGAGAGACAACGTGCAAGATGCCGTAAGACCCGATCTGTTATCATTGCCGAATACCACGGCATCAATGAAGAAGATAAGGCATTTATGACGTTGTATTCTATGACAGACAATTTTCCTATCTAGTTGGCAAGAAACGAAAGGAAGCCACTCAACAAGAGAAGAGACAACTCGCCAAACAATTCCTTGACGCCAAGAAGGCTGAATGCCAATCATGGATTGACAATGAAGTTTTTGATCTTGTAGACATGAGAAAGACGAAGGTTGGAAATTTTGTGGCCGGGGTTCTTACTGCGAAGAAAGATAAAGATGGTAACTTGCAGAAATGTAAGGCCAGATGGGTCCTAAAGGGTTTCCAGGACAAACAGAAGAACACTCAACAGACAGACAGCCCTGCAGCATCCCGTGCAGGTTTCCGATGTGCAACCCGGTTAGCCGCTAATTATGGCTGGGACCTTTATCACATGGACCTCAAGACCGCGTTTCTCCAAGGTGAAGCCTATGATGAAACAAGTGACATTATTTTCCAGATACTGCCCGAATCTATCCACCGTATATCGGCGCTAGGCTTAACAAACCCGGTTATGGTCTAAATGATGCGCCACGCCGCTGGTGGCAAATCATTGATAAAGCCTTACTTGACTGTGGACCCATCCCAACACGCGCAGACCGATGTACATATGTGCTGTACGACAATTCGTCCAAAACCAAAACCTATCAACCACCTCGCACTAACTCGTTATTTATGAAGAAATTGCTTGAGTTTCCTGACTCTGTGCACGTGCTTGCACGAAACCTACCTCCATTGAAGGCTTCTTTGGAGAGCCCGCTTCACTGCCATGTTGAACAGACTGATTGAAATAGGAAGCTGAAGTTGCCATCTTGGAAACATGTGTTTGTCTCAAAACAGTGGCATCCTTGAATCCACCCCCCATGATCATGGTTCAATTGTAAAACCGTTGTTTTTTGGGTACTCCGTTTTGAAACACCGCCACTGTCAAACCACCATCTACCTATGATATAACATGATGCAAGCCAATCATGTTAACCACTCTAAAGCCTCTATTTATCCATGATATGACCAGTATAACAATTTGAACTCAGGATTTACCCATTATCATGACCATGGAAACCGCTATAAAACCACTTCCTACCCACCATATGATCATTATAGCCACTGCACAGCCACTATATATGTGCCTATCATGTACCCATATGTTCAGGATCAAAATTATCAATCACCTTCTGTTGGCACAACCGTGGAGTGCTGAAAGGTCTGAAATCAAATACGAAGGCATTGAGGGCAAAGGTCTATAATAATTTTCCCACCGGCTTAAGTAGACATGTCAAAGGCCTACATTGATAGGCCATAAAGGTCTGCATTGATACCTTGTACCATGTCAGACCTTCCAAAAAACACCAACCCCCCTACCATTCTAGACCTTTAGTAGTCGAGGGTATGTCCATGGTAGCCTTCTGTGTTGTCATTCACGTCGCATGTTGAAGCATTGGGGTGTAAAGAAGTACCAATTCTACAAAAAAGTTTGCAAAAACGGTCAAGATCAAGTGTTTTCTGGCACATGTTTGAAGCACAATGGTAGGTGCCAAAATGCAATGTATCAATCTAAATCATTCATAAGCGCGTGCAGCTTACACCCAGCAAGGTTTATAACTATGGTAGTTGTAGTTGGCTCATGGGATGTCAATATCTGTATGTTACATCATGGTATGTATATATGTAGGTGCGTGTGCCACCCGGTTTCATCAGCTACCCTTTCGCCGCTGGGGCCTGCACAGCATACGCGCACTTTTCCCCCAGCATAAGGTGCCAGGGGTGAAACAGGTGAGACACGGCAGGTTCTAGGTAACCACCCTGCCACGCCCCCCTGGCGTGAACGAAGGGCACATGAAGAACACAGCATGAGTACCATGATGATTGCTGCCATGATGATTGCATACCACGAAAAAAACAACTTCTCCTTACCACAGGGGCGTGGCTGCCGGTGGACTGTGCTCCGTGAGAGATGACAAACAAACATGAATGAATCAAGGAATTCTTTGAACCAAACTTTGAAGTAACCTATTCCTATTTATCAGTGCAATCTCTCACGTCGTCTCGACAGAGGTCGGCGCGGGGGGAGAGATCCCACGCATCTGGAGGCGTGCCATGTGAAAAGCAAAACGAATACAGTACTCATGACCACCATGCACCCTAGTCTGTTACACAGTCTAATCGTTACATTGCTGGTCATGGCACGCCTCGCGCAGGTTATCTCTACCCCCCAGCCAGGCCGTTTGAATAAGCTGCTGCTCGGACAAGGTTGTCGATGTGTGTGCATTGGTCATGCCATGGTAATTTTCGAGCAGCAGCTTATTCAAACACCCGGCCCCCCAGGGTTCCCAGAAATTGTTCAGATCATGCCGAACAAAAACCTTGCAAAAACATTGGCAAGACTCCGCATCATCTAGACGCACCTTTGTGGATAAAGACATTTCCGGAACCGTAAAAACATTTTTTGTGATACAGTACTGGTGAAACTGATGAAGTGCCCATAGAATGAACAAAGGCATGCAGAATCATTGCGAGATCGTTAGACACTCTTCAAACAAAAACTTTATGCAAACATTCCCAACAAAACCTGTTCTACGATGGGCATGAGATGCAGCGCTAATTCTCCAAATTCTCGCGGCTGCTTAGCAAGCCGCAGTTGCACCTTTGTGAAGCAAGGCGGTTGCCGCTGATACCCTGGTTGATGGTCGGAAGCTAAAGGGTTGAACGTGATAATCAATGAACGGTCCCTGCTGAACGTTCGCGCATGTCATCAAGGTCAAGCTGGGGGTCTTCAAACTGCCAAACGTCCATGACATCCAAGAAATGCAGTGGTTGCTACACGGGGTGACATGGGCCAACAAGATTCAACAGTCATAGGCTAACAATTGCGCAACGCCATCTTATGAGGTCACAAACTGTGATGCGCCATTCAAAATACCCTAGATGTTGCAAGTAAAATGAGGGATGCTCCCAAAACCTTGTCAATTCACAGGAGGGTGAGGCCACTCCATTCGTCACCAAGGCTGACGAGGACACCCTTGTAACCGGTGGAATGGCTTCGCCCGTCTTCTGGAAACCTGGTGACTTCACCTATGCGGTGTGTTCATGATATTGGTGCATCCTTGGGTATCCCCGGCACAAAAATCCCACACTAGCATCAGTATAACCATTAATAAAATAGTTATAATATAATTCTCAGAGAATATTGATCGATAATTGCCAGCAGTGACCAAGAAACCATCAGTAATCATCCATAATCATTGAGAAGATACCATCCTCTTAGTCAACCTGTCATGCATCATCCTCCATCCTCAAAACCTACACGACCCAAAGCAAACATGGACCCAAAAGCTATGGCTGGTTGGTAAAAAAGGAAACTCGTTGCAACCAGGTAACCATGGCTTCGAGGTCCAGCTGTGAGCTTTCCATGATGTAATGTTTTGCATGTATACCTATGACTGTACCACTCATTACGCATCTATGTGTATGGATATATGTATCATGTATCCTGTGTCACGTCATGTACAGTATCATGTACATCTATACATGTATACCCCATGTGCATGTTTCATACTATATATACATGCAAACCCCATGTGTGTATTGCATACTATGCATGTATATGCCTGTATGTGCATGTACATATGTATGTGTAAATATGTAGCCATTTGTCATAGGTACATGCATGTATATATTTATGCATAGGTGGTATTTATACATAGGTGGCACATATCTTGTTTACATACACATATGTACATACACATGCATAAAACATTTGCATATCAAATATATATATATATAGATGTATATATATGAATTTTGATATATCATGTCTACCATATCTATTGCATGATGTGTGTATCATGTATTCATAAATGTATATATATATATATATGCATGTATCACCATTTGTTGGTTTTTCACGGTGTACCCCAGCCAGGCAGAACCATCCCTGATATCCACCTGATCAAAGTATATCAAAGTGCTTTGCCAGATTAGTGTCCAAGATCATCCTGGCGGCAGAGACCGGCGCGGACACCAAGATGGTTAGTTGCTGGCCAGTTGGTGGTCAATTGGTGGTTAATTGATGGCTGATTGTTGACTAATGAGCGGCTAATTGCTGGCGACTAGCAGCAAAATCGAATTCACCGTGCATTATGGTACAACTACCATGGGCGCATGGTGAGTAATGATGCGTGGGGATAAAGTTGTGATGAATTATGACGTAACTCTCGTACGCGTGCGGGAAAACATGTGACAGGGTAGTGGTGAACTATGGTAACTATGGCGAAATACGATAAATAAATCATGTTACATTACCAGCAGTACTGCGCCATACCGCAGCAGGCAGCGGGGGACGTTTCAAGAATAGGCAAATTTGGGATGGTCTTCCAAGTCGGCCTCGCTCTCCACATACTCTTCTCGGAGCTTTTTCACCTGACCAAAAATTGGTTGGCACAGGATGTTGTCGAGCCTGATCTGCCCAGCAGTCTCGGAAATCATACTTTAGAGAACCATTCGTGAGCTAATGTAGACACCAGCAATGTGTGGATGATGTTGCACATAAATGAGGGATGAGTGTTGGTTTTCGACCGACATGTTTCAGGTGGTCCTCGTGGTGCAGGTCCGATGGCCGCAGGCTCAACTTGCAGAGCTTGAGGCATCCTGTTGCTCGGAAAAACGGAATCCAAGCAAACAACCTACTGACGTGAACAAGCCGCTCGCCTCTGTGCGGATGTAGCTCGCTTCACAAGAGGTGCTCTCGATGCGGTACACCTCTCGCAAGCCCTCCTCTTCTCCGCAACCCACGAGGAAGTCGCCTTCCCTTAGCAGGTGAGCGGCGTCGCTGTGGGCTTCAATGATGGGCACGACAGTAAGCTCCAAGTGCAGCGTGGACACTTGATGGCCATCATCTCTCCCCACGAGGCCAGGAACCTGCCTCCGGGCGGCAGGTCATCCTTGGTCCTTCACCTCAGAAACGTGAGGAGCATGCACTCTCTGTGGGGAGGGTCGAGTCCCTGCATCGGAGCCAAGTGACGACCAGCCTCGGTTCTGGGACGGGCTCGTATAGTTTGGAATCTTTATCCGCAAGCCTCGGCTGCTTCCACTGACTACACTCAAGCGGGAAAAAGCTCAATAAACCTTTAATCAGTACATCTGAGAGACCATGAGACTGTCTGTGTATCGTATGCCACTGTGCGGGCGCATGTGTGTACACATGGCAGCAAGCATGAGTGCATGGATCTTTGGATGTATGGCTATCTATCTGTCTGTCCGCATATACGTGCATGTCAGTGTATGTGGGTATGCATGTGTGTATCTATCTGTTTGTCCGCGTATCTGTTTTCTCACCTGCCGCGCGAGGGCTGTTAGACTTTATCAGAGCACTTCTCGTCTCTTCCTTAAAAAATCAAGGACATGCCTTAAAATGCTAGGGCGGGGATCTTTCGAAAGAAAGCAGTTGTAACTGTCAACTCATCTGATTTTTCATGTTTGTCTCTGTCTGCATGTATGTATGTATGTATGTATGTAGGTATGCATACACGCATGTATGTAAGTATGTAGGTGTGTATGAATGCATGTATGTGAGTAAGTGAGTACATGTGTGTGTGTGTATGTATGTATGTATGTATGTGTGTGTGTATGTATGTGTGTATGTGTGTGTATGTGTATGTATGTATGTATGTATGTATGTGAGTACGTTTGTTTGTTTGTATGTATGTATGTATGTCTGCATGTATGTATGTCTGTATGTATGTATGTATGAAGGTGTGTATGAATGCATGTATGTGAGTACGTTTGTATGTATGTATGTATGTATGTAGGTATGTATGCATGTATGCATGCATGTGTGTATGCATGTATGTGTGCAGGTATGTATGCATGCATGTGTACATGTATGTCTGTCTGTCTGTATGTATGTGTGTATGTATGTACGTATGTATGTAGGTATGTATGCATGTATGCATGTGTGTGTGTGTGTGCGTGTGCATGTGTGTAACACTGCGTTTGTGTACATATGTATGCCTGTATGCATGCATGCATGTATGTGAGGATGCATGTATGTATGTATGTATGCATGCATGAATGTATGTGAGTACGTTTGTTTGCTTGTATGTATGCATGTATGTAAGTATGTAGGTGTGTATGAATGCATGTATGTGAGTACGTTTGTATGTATGTATGTGGGTACGTTTGATTGTTTGTATGTATGCATGTATGTAAGTATGTATGTATGTATGCAGGCATGTATGCATGTATGCATGTATGTATGTAGGTATGTATGCTTGTATGCATGTGTGTGAGTACGTATGCATGTATGCATGCATGCATGCGTGCACGCATGTATGCAGGTGTGTGTGTGTACAAAGATGAGCTGTATGCATGCTTGTTTGTATGCACGTATGTATGCATGCGTACATATATGTATGCGAGTGTATTTATGTACAAATGAATTCATTGATGTATGCAGCATGCATGTACGTATGCATGTATGTATGCAAGTACGTATTTATATATGTGAGTACATCTTCATGCACGTATTTATGTAGGTATGTATTGTTGTATGCATTGTTGCATGCATAATTGCATGTATGCATGTGTTTATGCATGTGTGTGAGTACACATTTATGTAAATATGTGCTATGTGCATGTATGTGTGGTTGTATGTATGCATGTATGTGTGCGTGTATGTGTGTATGTATGTATGTATGCACGTATGCATGCATGTTTTTATGCATGTGTTTATTTATGTGCATGTGTATGTATGTGTGCATGTATGTATGTGTTTATATATGTATGTATGCATGTATGTGTGCATGCATGTATGTATGTATGCATGTATGTGCTGTATGCATGTATGTGTGCATGCATGTATGTATGTATGCATGTATGTGCGTGTGTGCATGTATGTGTGTATGCGTGTATGTATGCATGTATGTGTGCATGCATGTATGCATGAATGTATGCAAGTACGTGTGCATATATGAATGCATGTATGTATGCATCTATGTATGCATATATGTGTATGTGCAGGTATGCATGCATGTATGTGAGGCTATGTAAGCATGTATGTACGCGTGCATGTATGCACGTATGTGTGCATGTATGCTTGTGTGCATGCATGTATGTATGGTTGTATGCATGCATGTATGCATGTACGTATGCATGAATGTATGCATGTATGTATGTATGTGTGTATGCATGTCTGTTTGCATATGTGAATGCACGCATGCATAAGTGTATGTTTGTATGTATGCATTTGTGTACGCAGGAATGTGTGTATGTAGGCATGTATGTATGTATGGATGCATGTGTGCAAGTATGCATGTATGTATGCATGTATGTGAGTCCGCAAGTACGTATGAATGCATGTATGAATGCATGTATGTATGCATGTATGTATGCATGTATGCATGCATGTATGCATGTATGCATGCATGTGTTTATGCATGAATGTATGCATGTGTGTGGATTCATGTATGCACTCATGTATGTATGCATGTGTGCATTTATGTACATGTATGTATGCATGTATGTATGCATGTATGTATGCGCGCATGTATGCATGTATGTGTGCATGCATGTATGTATGTATGCATGTATGTGCTGTATGCATGTATGTGTGCATGCATGTATGTATGAATGCATGTATGTGCGTGTGTGCATGTATGTGTGTATGCGTGTATGTATGCATTTGTGCATGTACGTATGCATGAATGTATGCATGTATGTATGTATGTACGTATGTATGTATGTATGTAGGTGTGTATGAATGCATGTATGTGAGTACGTTTGTATGTATGTATGTGGGTACGTTTGTTTGTTTGTATGTATGCATGTATGTAAGTATGTATGTATGTATGCATGTATGTATGTATGATTGCATGTAGGTATGTAGGTATGTAGGTATGTAGTTATGTAGGTATGTAGGCATGTAGTTATGTAGGTATGTAGGTATGTAGGTATGTTGGTATGTCGGTATGTTATGTATGTATGTATGTATGCATGCATGCATGTATGCAAGGTCCAACTGCAGCAAAGGAGCCCGAACTCGGCCGGAATGTCTTTCGCTTCGTCCGTGTAGAACTTGAACGGAGCCACATCGCTCTTGACGACATACTCTTCGCCTTAGTTGTTCCACTGCCAGCGGCCACGCGGTTGGCAGAAAGCACCAAAGTCAAGGCACCTTGTGGACCCAAGCACACATAGTCGCCTGGGTCCGCAGTGTTCATGGTCTCCAGGCCGTGGACATAGGTCACGACAAATTCGGTCTCCCTGAAAGGCAGCGGTGCCCTTGACCAAAAATGCATTAATCCAAGTGCATGGGTACTTGGCACTTGTGAATGCCTTGTGGGCCAGGTGATTCGTAAGATGAGCCGCAAAACATCCACAACTGACAAGCACCACGGATTCCTCAACAAAACCTTCAAATGACCAACGGCAGCCAATGTCAGCTAAGGAACTCCACCAGCCGAGCGAAGACAAGGTTTTTCTTGATCCTGAGTGTTGGAGTTTGCTGCAATCACTTTCCACTACTTTCCATGAACATCCCTCCCTTGGCCATCCCTTGTCTCGTCGGGCCCCAAGACTTTCTTGCAGGCAAGATGCGCAGTAAAGCCACGCTGCCTGAAGGCCGATTTCATGTGCTGGATCATCTGTTCCTCACAGCTGGCATGACATGACTTGGGCACCATGCCAACATGTCCGCACCAAGAAGCCTGCGAAAATACCGACCTCGCAGTGTCAATACTGAACAGGTAAGTACCTCTGAAGCAACTGAACATCTTATGGATCCAGTAGCCCGAAACAATGCACAAGGACGCCGACCTCACGGCTTCATTTTCCTTCATGTTGATGACATGTTCATGGCAGGCGACAAGGTGTTTGAATCCAAGGTTTGGTCCAGTCTGCGTAAGAACTTTGCGGTTGGCTCAGAAGATAAGAATGACATTATGTTTGTAGGACAACGCATCAAACGGAAGACTCATGACAAGTATGGATCATATATTTCTGTTGACAAAAAAAATGCTGTCGATGCAGTTGAAGAAGTATAAAAATTGATAAGTCCTTGACAGATAATGTCCAATGCAATCCACAACTTCATACTGCTTATCGATCCGTACTCGGACAGCTCAATTGGCTACAGAGTAGAACTCAGGTCCATCTTTGTTACAAGTTTTCGCGTTGTGCCTCAGCCGCTGCTAATCCCACTATCGGAGATGTCAGGGAAATCAACAAGGTTGTACGCACCCTCAAGAGTCAGTATGTTGATGGAAGATTTTGGCCTCTTAAGGGTTCAAAGCGTATCCTTGGCATGCCCGATGCATCTTATCGCAACAACAGTGATAAATCCAGCCAGCGTGCCCATGTCATTTTCTTAGCTGAAGACCGCAAGTTACCCGCAAAAGGTGCATATCGCAATTCCGGTTACGACAAGCAAACACACCGTTTACACGGTTCTGAATCAGCAACACGTGGATCCATTATTGACTATGAAAGCCACAAAATTACAACAACAACAACAACAACAACACTGTCCACGACCGTTGCCGAATTAAACGCCTTAATGAAGTGCTTTGGTAAGTGTTTGTTTCTGAGAGCGTTATGGGCCGACTTAAAAGCGGCGAAATTGTTCCTATTCACAACTTAGCTACAACTGCTCAGACCACACACCTACCTGAACAGAAAGAAACCCACCATTTAATACAGATGTTGAGACATGAAAGTAACACCGGTCATTTAGACGACTTAAGTCTTAAGTCGCATTGCAAGTGAATATTGTCTGGCAGACCCACTTACAAAATCAACAGCTAAACCAGACCAACTTGTGTCGTCAATAACAACTGGCAACCTTGAACAAGTAGACGTGCATCCGCCTTTCCGGTCGCTGCTTAAACACAAAGCGTTTTTGACAACATGGGTCATTGATACACTTCATGAACCTCACAATGTGATCGCGTTTTTCAATGAAGACATTTCAGAACATGTGTTTGCAATCAAGAAAATTTCTGTCTGCAACTTCATGGCTCACAGGATACGTTAACTCCTTGACTCATTTTTTTCTGACCTGCTTGGTTGGACATCGACGGCATCTGGTTGCCGACTGACGTGAGACATCGCCTGACGTCTCACCTGCATTGCATCCGTGCACCTGTTGTGGGACACCGGCCTGACGTTCCGCCTATTGTTCGTGTATGCCTCCGGCATACTCCAGATTTGAACGATCCGCAAACGCGGACTTCACACCACGTGGCCAGCGTACTCCACGCGGCCAACGTCCACATCATACGCCCAGAGGTGGAAGATCCGGATACACGGACAGACGCCGAGCTAGCAACCACGATACCGGTGAAGAGCACAGAGAACAGCGCGACAGTCTTATTGAACATGTTTTTCGCGCACCTCTTGATTATTTAAGAACAAATGCCCAATGCTTTGTACAATGTGTTTGTCAAGTTTTGACAAAACAAGCTGGTGTTCAAAATGAACGTGATCATGATTTTTCCTTGCGAGATCATACTTTTAAGTTAAGCTTGGATCCAGACATCTTTCGTACTTATTCCGACATACGGATCTACTACATCAAGACTGGTTTTTTTCGCTCCATGACATGTTCAACCACGGTCAAGCTGCCAAAAAAATCCGAACAATGCATCAGAATTGTCATGACCGCTTGCGTTGGGCCAACGAAGCCGAAGTCCCGGCTGCCTTTCGTGGCAGAATGAATTCGATAAAATTTCTTATGCCTCTGGCACATTACATGACATGTTGTTTGTGATTCCAACAAATCTCGTGCCATGATTTGATATTTGACTCAGAACAATTTTGAGCCAGGAAAAACTCCTGAGCCAGATACATGGTTTAAACCAGCTGCTTTTATGAACGAAAATTGAAGATTGACCCAAGTTGATACGTTAGATGGGTTAGGAATAGTCAGCGTCTTTATCCGTTTTGAGAGTGGACACTCCAACATTTTCCGACCTAATTCGTTCGAAAACCATTACTTGGTGCACGGCACGAATGAGAAAAAAATTGCATCAATCCGCCGTATACGGGACTCTTGCCCGGCGAGGCTCGTGGAGGTCGCAACCACGTTCATTTTGCTCTCGACCACTGCCTAACAACAATGGCAAATGCATTGCGGCCTGAATGAGATTGTCTGATAATTGCTCGTCCATCTAGTTAGCACGATCTTGAGACATAGGTCCCCTGATAGCCCAAGACTCGCGTGGGCCCGCGCGGGCCCGCGGGCTCGCGGGCCTGCGGGCCCTCCGCGGGCCCTCCGCGGGCCTGCGTGGGCTCCTCCGCGGGCCCGCGGGCCCGAGGGTCTTCCGCAGGGCGAAGGTCTTCACGTCAGCATTTTATCGTCTATATTTTCTCGCATTCTGTCTGGCATCTGTGTCTAGCAAATCTTTTCCGGTTTTTTTTCTGCCAATCCAACATATATTTTCAAATATATTCTGGCATAAACTGACATTGTCGGACCCGCGCGTTCTATCTGGCAGATCTTTTGGCATACTATCTGGCATGTGTGTCTATCTGGCATAACTTCTGACAAGTCAAGGCTACCATGCTATCCGGCATCTCTTTTGGAATTCTTTCTGGCATACGTGACTATTGTGTCTTCTCACATTCATTGTGGCATTCTATCTCACCCAGGCGCTTGTGATCCAGGTCCGGCGGGCACCACTCTGATCCAGGTTTTGCGGTTGAGGTCAGGCGCGGCGAGGAGTGGCTGACATAGAATCTCACAACCCGGAACATGCAGGTGAAGGAAAGACACTAACAAAGCGAAAGAAGCACATGGAAGCACGATACAGGCAGCACAGTCCTTGTCCGCTATGGCGTTTTATTCAATCAAAGAGCATGGTCACGCGGTATGAAGTTCCAAAGCTTCAAAAAATGAGGGAACTTAAATCATCTTAACCTCTCCGTGTGGACTGAACCCTTGCCTGTCACTACACTCCACTACACTCCACTACACAACACTACATTCCACTCCACCACACTCCACTACACAACACTACATTCCACTACACTACACTTCACTACACTACAACTACACTACGCTACATTCCACTACACTACACTACGCTACATTACACTACATTACACTCCACGACACTCCACTACACTCCACTACACTCACTACATTCCACTACACTGCACTACATTCCACTACACTACGCTACACTACACTAACTACAACTACTACAACAACTACAACTATACTACATTACACTACGCTACACTACACTACACTAATTACACTACACTACACTCCACTACAATACACTACACTAAATTACACTACGCCACACTACACCACACGCTATACTACACTAATTACACTACACTACACTACACTACACCACACTACACTCCACTCCACTACAACTACACTCCGCTACATTCCACTACGCTACACTAAGCTACGTTACACTACACTACACTCCACGACGCTCCACTACACCCCCCGACACACAGTTACACCACACTACACTACATTCCACTACACGACGCTACACTACACTAACTACAACTACTACAACTACTACAACTATACTACATTGCACTACGCTACACTACACTACACTAATTAGACTACACTACACTACACTCCACTACACTGAATGACACTACACTACGCCTGCAACTACAACTACAACTGCAGCTACACTACTTTACACTAATTACATTACACTAAACTACACTACATTAAACTAACTACAACTAAAACTACAACTACAACTACGTACAACTAACATCAACTAACTACCCCACTCCACTACACTACACTACACCTCACTACACTACACTCCACTACAGTACACTACACTAAATTACACTACACCACACTACACCACACGCTACACTACACTAACTACAATTACAACTACCACTGCGCCTACAACTACAATACATTACAGAAGACTACACTACACTACAACTACAACTGCACTACACTAATTGCATTACACTACACAACACACAACACACAACACACAACACACAACACACAACACACAACGCACTACACAACACACAACACACAACACACAACACACAACACACAACACACAACACACTACACAACACACTACACAACACACTGCGCTACACTCTACACACTACACACTACTCACTGCTCACTACTCACTACTCACTACCCACTACTCACTACACACTACACACTAGACTACACCACACTACACCACACTACACCACACTACACTCCTCTGATAGCCCAAGACTAGCGCGGGCCCGCCGCGGGCTCACGCGGGCTCCTCTGCGGGCCCGCGGGCCGCGGAGGGCACACGGTGGACCATAGCCCGATCTTGATCCCGTTATCACACAAAGCAATTATGTTCTCACACCTTATCCGGTTCCATTTAATCGTGTCAGTGGAGTTTGGTCTTTTGCTGAACGTGCCTGGATTGATATTCCGAATTCCGAAGAACTTTTCAGAATGAATAATTATCAATCTCATATTGACTTTGCCATGCATATCCCACACCATCAATTTTATTGGGAAAAGAGAAATGAGAATGAGTTAAGTGGTGTCACATGGCAGAGAGGCGATTACACTCATCATGCCACCGCTTAAATTACAGATGTGCAAACGATTTCTGATTTTTTGAACAGTTGCAGACAGGCAAGAGCCGAACCGGCCAGGCCAGCACGACAGGGTCCCACGCCTAACGACAAATCACGTGGCCCTCCGAAAACTCAGGCAGACGAGCGTGTGGACCAGATTCGCACCAATATTGCCGAACGTTTTACAAAGAGTATGCGTAAGGCTGCTCAGAAAGAAACTTCTAAAACCAGGATCGACATTTCCACTTCTGAGAGCGAATCCCTGCAAATGGCCCAGCCTGTCAAGCCGATTCTGGCTAAGGCGATGCCCACCAACGAAAAATTGCAGAAGAAATCCGATATCCCGGAAAGCTCTGCCATTGCATCTCGCTCCACTGCATCCGTTTCCAAGTCAGCCGTAAACCCTGCGAAGGAAGATAGACGCAAACCCGTCAAAGGACCTGCTAATAAGCGTGAAACCGCAGTCCGCGCTATGGAACTGTTTAAAATGCAGCAAAAAAGGTTCGAATGAATTTACAGAGATACACTGGCTCCTGAAGGACCGCAATGTTGCAAGAATTTTGAGACATGTGGAGCAGATGACGCTATGTTTTGGTGTCACCCATGTGGCATTGCATATTGCTTAAAATGCCGTGTTAGCAGCGAAGTTTGCGATCATCCCATTGTCAATTACCCTTCCGAACCCGGAGCCAATTTTACGCCAGAAAGTATTAGTGCAAAGGATTCACCTTTTGATGTCGGTGAAATTATTGACACAGTTCTTGGACAATCCGCATTTTTCGGAGAAACAAGAAGTGACCATACACGTACAAGGCAAGAAAATTCTGAAGATCTTGTTGCGGCCTTGAAATGTGGAAACAAATTTGGCAACAACTACTTTCAAAATTTTGTTTAACATGGAATGACGGACCTTCCTTTTTCAGATTTATTCTCTTCCTGATGGTCGTCGTGTACCGACACTCGAGGAACACTTGCTTGACGCCCAAGATGCGTCAGTTTTGCCAATATGGCGCCCAAAGATTGTCTTAGATTGTCCATATCATGATTTGGGGGAACAAGAAATTTATGACCTCCTGGAATTGTACAGTTATTGCCTTATGGGCAAAAGCGCTGTTTCCGGGGCGAAAATCCGAACTGCGGAAAACGCCGAGAACACTCAAAAAAATAGCTACCAACTCGGCATCCTGACCTTACCTTGGACCTATCAACCGAGTGCCGTATATCGGCGGTAGCACTCGGTTTCCATCCTGGCTCCGCAAGGATACAGGTTATCGTGTTTTGTCATATTTGATTTTTCGCAATTCTGCTCATGTTGTCACTCTTTGTGAAGCACATGATGAACATGGTGGAATCGCAATTCATCAACAAATTGCCCATGATCATTCCATGTTAGGTATGGTGGTCCATGCCGAAATTTCGGTTCCGTCCCTGGTTATTTTTATCCATGGCAGTCAGTCTGCCGGCACATTCATCGAGCTTATCGGCCACTATCAAGGTGAGACCGAGAATATGGAAGAACGTAACAGATTTTGGTTGTTACATGGTGACATTTTAGACTTGCTCACGGCCAAATTGCCTTAGGCGAGATTGTGAGGTATGCGTACCACCAAACCGACTAATGTCAAGCCTATAAAATGAGTGCTGCAATCAAGCTGCGTCCGGCGTGATTCACCCAATTCTTCAATTTGCGAGATCGATGGAAAAAGTGAAATTCAACATGCAGAGTTGTTACAGCCGAATCCCGGCGCAGACACACACGACGTAAAACGTCTTGGTCTTGCAGAAATTCGTGTTGGTGTATTCCATATTTTTTCGTTCGCATGGTCCGACCGCTATGCTGAGGCCTGCGAAAAATGGCTGAATTTTTTCGCAAATTGCGTAGAACACCAAACCGATTTTATTTCTTGTCATGGAAACCTTTTCGCACATCGCGATTTTTTAAAAAATGAACATTACGATTTTCGGACATGCGTCACGATCGACATTTTGGAGCGTTTTCTCCAACAGATTAATTTGCATCGCAGTCCCTTAAACAAAACTTAATATAATATTGGTTCCTCACGCAGGCGATCCAGTATCTCCGCAGTATGGATGGCCAGAACGCAGACTGCGATTCAATGTTGTTCATTTCCTTATGCTACGGCACACAGGCCGTTATTTCAGAAGAAAGGAGCAAGGAAGCGTCTAAAAAAAAAAAACTCTTGCCTCCGCGGAAAGAATTGCAAGCCTCGCTTTTGAGGATGAGATCATCCTCACAGACGAAGAACAATAAAAAGATCTTTTAACATATGATTTAGGCCTGCGAGAGACTGATGCCTCCTGGCACTCTCCGCTCATGACATATGCCCAATTGCGCGTTTTCAAAAACATGCACGCTTTCTCTAAGGATTCCGAACGCCGGAGAAGAGCTAAGTGGGAAGATTTGAAGATTGGAGACAAGGAAAAACGTGAAGACCGAAAGGCTGAACGCCGTGAACGACACGACACTGCTCCACCTTTGTGGGGAGATTCATTCCGCAATTTGGGCTCTGGTATTCAAAAACCAGCTCAAGATATATGAGCAGATCGTCCACCTCGAACTCCGCCACCACCACCGCCTGTGAAAGCACCACCAACACCACCTCAACAACCACCAAGCACTCCTCCGCGTCGAAAGAGAGGAACGCGGCCAGCGTTCCGAAACACCTCAGCAGCGCAACACACGGACAAGAACCGAACCACGGTCATCCGCTAGCGCACGCTGGACAAACACTGGAAGGTCACAACGGGAACGACCAGTCAATGTTCCCGAACCACCTGCGCCACTTTCACGTCAGTCAGGCGTGCAATGGTTAAACTCTGGATACCAAAATGTGCCAGGGCCACCTTCTTCATCCAGAAATCGCTATCGTGGTCAAACATACTATCAGCAACCTTATTGGAGAAATAGTCCACAAAACAGTATGGTGGAATCTGCACCGGGATATCACGTCCCTGCAGATCGTTGGATGCAACGACAAGATGGCTCTTGGATTGATATCATTCCTCAAACACCAGATCAGGGCATTTTTTTCCACCAACCTTCCACAATTAGACGCCAAAATGAGATGTATGTTTATGGGAACACATTCCCGATGGGTTTGCAGAATAGCCGAATTACGGCCTGACAGCAGACCCATGTTTGTCTTCAGACACCTACGTTTCACAGCAGAACACAAGCTGAACGTTTTTTCTGCAAAAAAACAACTGCATGTGTCGACACGAGGGAAATTTGTGTCTGTTTGTAAACCATTTTTGGGGACGTGTCTGCACAATGCATGCTTGACACTTTGCATGTAGTACATGACATGTTCACCTAATACATTCTATCCACTGCGCCACTCCGTTCAAGACTTTCGTGCATACCGCAGGAAAAAAGGTGTAGCTTGCCGCCGCGCTGACCACAAGTGATCCCGGGTTTCCTCATTACGGGGATAGCTACCTCACCCCCTGCCCTGTTCCAAATTTCCCAACAACCCTACCATCCCCCCTCCAAATTTGGGAATTATTACCGTATTAACCCATGCGGGTAGGTGGCTTCCTATAATTTGGCACACATAGATTTGAGAGGGACAAGCCTCAAAAGCGTCATGCTATTTCGTAAGAGTCCCCAGGGAAACTCCATGAGCATCAAAGATCCATGGCCTGGCAAAATCAATGTATGAGACCCTCTCCCGACCCTTTTCCGAACGAGTTTTTGAAACCAAATACTGGAAATGTATTAAGAGGACACCCCACCTCTTTAGGAAACCTCTTAATTTTAAAAGACATACAATAAATATCCGTTTCAGAGGGAAGCGGCGAAGTGGAAATGTATGAAAAATGCCCTGCCTCCCCCCTCAATATACATTTGTGGGGGTGGAGGAGGAGTAGGGTTGGGTGCGGCGCGATAGAATCAAGTAGACTAAAACAAAGTTGAGAGTGGACCAAAAAGTGGGCACGCCGGACCAGCAAAAAATAGATTTTTGGACAGCTGCTGGCCGAAACTGGGATGACAGAACGGCCCACATTGAGAATAAACGACGGCACACGCTTAGATAGTTTTCGTCTTTTCCAACATAAAATTGAACTGCAGCGTGAAACATTGAGACATACCACTATGCTACCGGATTTCGGCCACATTCTTAACCCCGAACATCTTACCAGAAAATGTTCCCCGGCAGCCCAAAAAAGTTACAAGCATCCCGGGACCCATTACGCAACACATGTTTTTTGTGGATTGGCAACGGCCGAGGGTAGAAAGGAATCCTGGACGGACCGACTCATGAAAGGCGATGAAGCCAAATCGTAACATCAACGGGTTTGAAGATGCATTTGGGATGACCATGGGGTACAATGCCCGAAAACAGAAAAACATCAACAAAGTGCACGCTCAAAAATATGTTTCCAAAAAAAACGCAAGAAACATCCAATTGCATGGGGGTAATAAATCCATGCACTGGATACTAGCAGAACGACGTATGGAACAATAACAAGTTAGGCTAAACACGACCGCACTTGCAGCGGCAACCTTGCAAATAACTCTACATAAAAAAAAAATCGCTAGTTTTCATGCAAGGATCTCGTACGGTTTTTGTCAACAACCTGGAAACTTTCATGCAAGCACCAACGCAAAGGACCCTAACGCGAAAACGACTTCAACAGGATCTCCACAAAACTTCTCACAAGGACCTGCGCCAGATCATGCAAAAACACCGAGGGCTGTCAAAAAAAAATTGACAAAATTGTGGAAAAAGGACCTGTTGCTGCTGAAGGGCCTACGAAACTTCTATACAATAACCTCCCAAAAACCTTCCACAAGAGCCGTCACACAAGCACCTCTAAGACATGGCATCTGCAAACTCCTCACGCAAGGACCTCCTACAGGGGATCCCGCCTGGACCTCCACAAGGTCTTCCGGCCCGGGATCCACAGAAACCTCTGCAAGAAAAATTCCGCACGATCCCACAAGAACCCGTCCATGCGAGAACTTGGCATGAAACTGCCGCAGGCCCAGAGCTTGAGAACCCGGAACCTGCGCGGTCCAAATGTACACATACACACACACACATGGACATTTGACAAAAACAATTTTCCTCGATATATTGCGGCAAAATACAGGCAAAAGAGAAAGTCACGCCTAAGTCATGCCTACGGGGTTTCCCCCACTGTCACCGCTGTTTCCAAAAGTCACGCCTAAGTCATGCCTAAAAGGTTTTCCTGCTTGTCACCGCAATCATTCCGGCACTCATTCAATTGATGTGGTTTCAAACTGTTCTTGTGGCCAATGGTTTCGATTGAGTTGTTTAACAATGGAATTCCACATTCGCTAAGAAAAATCTCACATGTTCCCTTTTCATAAGGAACACACCCAGCATGGCAGCACTTATTGAATTGATGGAGTAACATCCTTCATTCCAACCAGGCAGCAGCACAGCAGCAGGAGGCAGCAGCAGGCAAACAGCAGGCAGGCACCAGAGGCAATTGGGTTCCTGGCAGTAGTAGGAGACCCTAGCCACTCCCGGCCCAGAATGGGCTGCACCTATCCCTGCTGCACCCGCAGAGCTTTCCAGCCGGAAGATAAACCCATGGGCGAAGGCAAAGGCAAGCACCCAACCAGCTCGACACGACAGGAGTTCCCAATGGCACCGCCGGATCCAAACAACAACAATGCAAATCCCCTAAGTAGGCGTTGATAGCGAAACACATAGGCACCGCAACAAAACTCAAGAAAAGTGCGCCAAAATTGCAAGAGGTCGCTTGTGTTTAGGGGGTAGGCACGACTTCTTACGTTAACTTCTCCGCAGCTAATTCTGGCATTCTGCAGCCCGTGGGCACGACATTGTCTGTTCCCTGTACCATGCCCCAAGATCGGGACCCACACCTTGTGCGAGCCTGCAAAGTCGAACTACGGACGGACATCTCACAAGATCAGTCCCACGCGAGGATTTGGAGGAAAAATGCCGCGCCTCAGTATTTGTCGCGCACCTCATGCGCGCTGCGCGGTCGAAGGCACATGGACATCTCATAAGAACCATTCCACGCAAATGTTTGGGGGAAAAAGATGGAATCAACGTTTACCATCACACGGCTTACGCATTTGTAGCATAGAAAGGTTTGCAAACATCTGTTATGCACATGATTTGGTTTTGTTCTCAATGTTGTGGAAAGAACTGGCAGGCTGGTCAAGATGTAATGCGGACAACATATTTGTGTTTCTCGTTGCCCATACGACGGCCAAAAAAACAATCACGAACGTCAAAATATAGAAGATGTTCGAGATGGCAAATTGTGAGCAATTGTGTTTTCGAAGTGTTCCGTTGCAAGTTTCCGTTTTTGAGTTCCACAACCAGCACACCCAATAAGTGGTGAAGCGTCGTGGTTTTGTCGAGTCGCAACGGAGGTTCCAGATTGGTTGGATGATGTTTCACAAATATCGAAAAAATCTGACAAGCAGGTTCGTTGTCTTGCACTTGCGGCAATTTTTTGGTTGGATTGGTTACCGTGCCAATAAGGAAACTAGAACACCAATTGCGGGACAGAGTGCCACGGGAAACGTTTCGATTGATTGTCGCCTGGGTATGGCTACCGGATGAGGATTGGTGGGAAACCATGTCCCGAATAAATGAGAAAACTACTTTTAATGGCAACCAATGAGTGCAAGTCACGGCCATGTTGGGGATTCAAAAAGGAGTTTCTGGTTGCAACGACAATGTTGCACCTCCACAACTCGCGGGCTGCAGCTACAACCCTATGGGATGCAAGATTGTAAGTTTGAATTGTATTTGTTTGGGTACGAGGCCGCTGCCATGTTGTCCACTGCATTTGTCTTTGGCCCGGCTGCGAAAGGTGTGCTTGGAAGCGAATTGGTATTTTGTTCGCGTTGGATTTTTGTTTGCACATTGTCATGTTGTGGTGTAAATGGCCGATTTGGTCGGGCCGGCGTGCTTGACATGAGAGCGTGTGAAAGGTGCTCGGAAAGAAACGTTCAGTTGCCCAGCCCGCGCTGCGGGCTGATTACGGTATGTGGACATTTTACACCCCAGTTTGTTCAAGTGTATTCAACGCCACGCACTTCGGTGCAATCTAATTTGTTTCAATTGTTTGCATTTGTTTTCTCTTGTCACCCGTCGTGAGTCCTGAAACTAATTATTGTTTCCATTTTTTTTGCATTTTTGGTGCCATATTTTTATTTATGTCAATTCCGTCAATTCCTATCAAAACATGTTGTTTTCAATTCTCGTCGGGGGTTCTCAATCATATTTTTTCAACCCCTCGCAACTGTTCTCAATTCTCACATTTTTTCTGAACACTTCTAGGTTCGCTTCGCCTTTTTCACTTGACGTGATCCACAGTTTCAACTCAATTGGTACATTTTCAAGCATGTTCAACTCATGTTGCAAAATTTAAGCCAAAACACACCTACCTTCTTGCAAAGCATTTCGGTCACAATGGATGCCTCTAAACGTTGACCAGGTACCCTTGCAACACGCATATTGCAAACACAACGCTCCATATATCATCCTACATTGTAAGGGTCGGGGGGGTCCAAATAAATCCAATCCAACTATATATATATAATTATATATATATATTTGCGGACTATACACGACGCATTTTTCTCTAAAAAATGTAGGGGAATTCCAACATTTTTGTTGCAGCAAAGGAAGGGCGCATTTTGAAACGATATTCTTATCAAACCTTGCTCTAGCGTGATTCCGATGCCAAAAAATGTACCCGGCGTAAGCACAAAAACCATTGCTGGCGTATTTTTCCGCGTAAACCATGGGCGTCAGTGGCTAATTGGGGCCCAACAGGATTCCTTAAAGTAAGACATGGCCAGGACAACGCTCCAAGTTGCTCCGTATAACGCCCCGCAAATCCTGACAAAGGATTTCTTGCGGTGCATCCCAATGTTACGAACCGGTTCCGAAAATACATGTTGCTCAGTACATCTCACTACATCACTGTACTTTTTGGGAAAAAAATCAAACGGTTTAAAGCCTCGTTGTTGCAAATATTGCAGCCTAAGTTGCCAATTTAGTTTCGGATCGTTGGTTGCCGCGTGCTCTTCACATGATTTTGCAGAGACACAGATATGCTGGACGCCCACAATACATTCGGGAAGAGCAGTTTCATGTATATAACCGCTTTGCTAATATTGGTTCGTGGCGCCAGGCTGCTTTAGACTCACAATTTTGGAAGAATCACGAGCAATCGTTTGTTCAATTTTGCCTTAGAAAATAGAACAATCAATTGACACAAACACCATTACCATATTTTGGAGCCCATGGGGAATCCATGGGGAACCCATGGGGAACCCATGGAGAACCCATGGGGAACGCTACCTCTACAAAATGCGCCGTTGCAACAAACGATCCTGACATCTGTATAAAACGCACTCCTCATTCCCTGGGGGATGCTGCACACGTCACATAGGTGCGATTATGCAACGGTGGTTTAACACGATGCATCCTCCGGAACAAGACATGACAGTAAAAAAATGTTAACGACAAATATGATGCCTGTGCAATGTGTTTCCTCCGCAATGCAGTTTCCATTATTTTTTGGAAAAAAAACAAATTGTGTTCAAACATCCTAAAATTGAGGCCGTGCGAAATGAACCCAGAAACCAACCAAACCGCCATAATCTAGAATCTAGATCATTAAAAAAAAATACTATGTCTTTGGATCCGGTCAGGCCGTATATTTTTCGTAAATATTATGCAGTTTTGTTTTCACCAGCTGCGCCTGTGCGCAAGGTGGCCCCACAAACCAATCTGCAAACCGCAATCCAGACCAAAACACGTTTGGTTCCGCCAAAGAGAACGGCAAAATCACCAAGTACATATTGCACGTGCGGACAGAAATAATCCGTTTTCATCCTTAAAAAATCTTCGTTATTCAAGCGGCGCAACAAACTCAAATTGCCACAACTTGGAACCAACCACTCCGGGCAACACCAACAATTATATAACCCCAGCACACACATGGCAGCAATCGTATCGTCCTCTTTCTTCCCAACCCGGTACCGATAAAGGGTGGCGCTTGAAGGCCAGCATTGGCACACCAGGGAAAAAGAACATACCGTACTTTACCGTACCCAACGAAAACGTTCATAGCAAGTCCAATCAATTTGAATCCCAAAAAAATCAGCCAATTGTGCACTTTTTGCCTTTTAGTTCGTTTTCATAAGAAAAGGTTTTTCTGTCGCATTTACATTTTTTGGCCCCGTTTGAGAATTTGTTGCCTCTCTTTTTCAGTCGCATGTTAATCAAAAATAACTTTTTTGGATGTGCCTGCAAACTAAATGGTTGGTTCTCGTTTTCGCAAAATCGACAACTGTTTTCTGACCATTACGGAACCGAAAGTGGCACAACAGCACCGTGTCACAAAAACACGTCGAAGCAGAAATCCCGATTTGCGATTTTTTGATAGTTTTTGCATCTTTTTGAAAGGGTTTTGCGCCTTTTCTGCGATACAGTTTGTTCCCAAAAAGTGCATGTTATGACCCAACTATTTCTGCCTCGGCGTGTTGACATCTAGTTTGGCATATGGTTGATTGAATCTCTGTGAAACCTGTTGGTAATTTTAGGGAACATGGGATTGCTGAGTTTGCCTCACATGATCTCGTTTGCCAAAAGTTTTGCGCTTAATTCGGCCATTGCATCATGCCAAGTATCTGGCACCGAGGCCCCTTGGCGCAAAAAATGCATTTTGGGTCGTTTTACCCTTTTTGGGGTTGTTTTGGAAAAAAAAACGTGTTTGAACCAAACATGAATACTCACAAAAAACGTCAAACATTTTAGTGCCTGGTTCATGTCAAGGATTTAGTGTACATATCCATATGCCCCAAATGCACCAATTGAAGTAAACAATGCGCAGAAAACACGAGGTCAGACATGAAAACAAACCACAACGCTGGGTAAAGGTGTGTCTAAAAGGATGGCGCGCGAATCGCAAACACATTTTGCTGCAATCGTTGCGCCGGCGGATTCCAACTGAAAATTTGCAAAAAAAAACAGCGTCGAAGGTTCAGAGGCGCAAGGTTGAGGATCAAGGATTGCAAGAATGATGGTTCACGCAGTCTGGCTCTAAAGTTTCCAGTTGTTTTTTCTGTTGTTTTCGATGATATTTCCTGCATTGGCACACGGTCTGGTAGTTGAGGCTCGGTAGTTAAGGACGAAAGTTAATTTGTAAGGGACGAAAGTTAACTTGGTAAGGAATTTTGCATGAAAACACACTGATGCTGAAGATGCGGATCCTGCCGAATGTGCTGCCAGTGGCGACGTGCCGACGGTGGGGAGGGAGGAGGGTAGGTAACTGTGAATTTCAGGCGGTTGGAAATTCCAGCCCCCTAATACCTTCTTAAAGCAAAAGAGATTTCAGCTAGCAGAAACTAGTTTTCGTGACGAGCGCCTATTCATTCGTAACGTGCAAAACCATGAAAAACCAAACCCAAAACATGCGCAAAACTGTGACGGAAACCAACGAAGCTGCGTATTTTCCTTGAGAGGAAAGCGCCTCAAGATAAAAACTGATACTACACTTGATCTATGTGACATGGAATGCAACTGTTGCCTACACTGCACAAACAAAAACAGTTTGCACCCCACCTTGCTGCAAATGCTAATGCAGCAGCACTACATCTACCTCCTCAGGCAACAGGTACTGCCGTGGAGTAAAACTTTATTGGTGGTTGATGACAGTGCCGCTGGGGCTCCATTTGGAGTGCCACTTCTTGCTATGTCTCTTTGAGACGTGTCACCAAGTTTCACCTCCTAAAAGATTAGCCGCTTGGCCAAGGATGCTACCCACTTCACAAGCTATCTGAATCTTCGCTATCAGATGGCCCATGGTGGTACAGCATCCACTCATCTGGGTCGCTCACTTCACAGAGCTCAGATACAGCCCTGGATGGCACTATGGAGCCTTCAACAGAGGCCACAGCTGTGAACGCCGCCAATCCATCTGGAACCAGTGCAAATCCAGTTGAAGCCACAGGCAGCTCCTACACTGTGGCAGTCTCAACACCTCTTGGCCCAGGCGAGGTGACAGTTTTCACTGGTGCTCGAAGTTCCAACGAGGACGTTCCTATTTGGGGTGGTGTTGACGAATCTGGAATGCCGAGATTCAGCACAGCATTCGAGTTGCCAGCCCCTGGAGATGCCTGGTCACCTGAAGCCATGATTACATGGATGTACGAGCGATGCGCGAGAAGGCATGGCATTGCAATGACAGATGAAAGAAGGCAGCTGTATGCCGGGCGCATGGCCGTGCTCAGAGGTGTCATGCAAGGCTGCAGGTCCACAGATGCTGAACTGAGGCTTGAAGCAAGCCGTATGACCAGGTCAATGACAGACATCTCCGAGGATGAGAACAGCCCTTCTTACAGGCTGAGCACAGCAGAATTCTGCACAACTCTGGACGAGGCCGAAAGAGCAGTTTCAGTTGGCCAATAGCTGGTGGACACAATTGGAAGTGCCAGCGCGTCAGGCCACTCAACAACTGGAGATGCTGCAGCTAGCAGCGCTCATGTGAATGCGGTGGCAGATGCAATGATCCGCATGTTTAGTGCCGAGAACCCTGAGGAGGAGACATCAGAAAGCGATGCCGCAATGGAAACTGCAAGCGAACGAACTCGACGTTATGGCAGCTCTCAGCCTCCATGGAAGTTGAAAACCAACCAAGCAAAGTGAACATGAGGGGCACCATCATCACAAAACCAAGAAGCGCAGTGAAAATGAAAGATTCCATCCATGCTCCATTGGGCTCTCATCACTGCAGCCTTTGAGGTTCAGGAGGCTCAAGGCGCAAACCAAAGCCCTCACGCTCTCGCGCTTGATGAACACCCTTCCAGGGTCGTCACCTCCTTCCAAGGCTCCAACATCCTTGTTGTAGAGGCCCAAAACAGCCATCAAATTTCTGAGACGAGCCGCTGACAATCGCTTCGTTCCAGTGTCAGCTGGGTTCACGTGGCCGCTGACACTGCAAACGAATGGTGCCACTGGCAATAAGTGCCTGGAGCCAGAGCACGCGGCAACTGAGGTGGCGTAAGCGCCCTACCCCTTGCCTCTGCAAAATTCCACGTGCGCCGCTGCTGTCTGTATAGACATAGATCCAGGTGCGGCGTCCAGTGAGCCAAGTTAAAAGCCTGGCAAGGAGTATGGAGTCTGATGACCCGCTGCTGCAAGCGTAGACTTCAGCTTCTGCAGAACTAAGTGAAACCACTTTCTGCGTTCGCGGCGCTGAGAAAATCATGCAGCCACCAAAGAAGATGCAACAGCAGCTGATGCTCCTTCGGGTCTGTCGATCTGAGGCCCAGTCAGAGTCTGTGAAAACTTCAAGAATGTTCTCTGACTGCTGGACATCTGGATAGCCATGGTAAATACCAGATGTTCTTCCACACCACTTCAAAGACATCGAGATTGATGTGTGGCAGGCCAGGTAAGAGACAAGGTGTCTCAGCACTGTTTGGCTCTTTTGCGTCGGCTTGGAGCCGTATGTTGAAAGGTACCTGATCACATACTGGCAGTGAGGAAGGTCATTCGCCAGGTACATCAGGATTCCAACGCACGTTCTGAAGGTGGTTGCATCTCCTGATTGGAGCTCTTCAGATTTGTCTTCCAGATCAATGTCTGCATGAGCTGGGCTTTTCTTGTTCTGATTCTTGGCATTCAGTCCCAGCAGAGAGCTATAGTTGTAGAACATGCTTGTGGTGCGTGTGGATGGTCAGTCTGCCATCTTCATGAAGCACATGATTCCTCTTCAGGAAGGTGATCTCGTCGCCAGGCCGCTCAAGACACTGCATTGAAATGTCGTAGACCTTGCGAAACTCTTCAACAAATTTTCCCATCACAAAACTTCGTTTTCCAGCGATGAGCAAGTCGTCAACGTGGATCATCACCACGCATGAGTTGTCCTTGGACTTCAGCACACATGGGTAAGGCGTGTGCTCTTCAAGGTCCAAATTCTTTTTCAGAAAAGCAGTGATGGCCTTATACCAAAGAAGTGAGCCATCTCGCTGGCCTGGAGGCACCTTCCCCAGGGCAAAACTCCTGGTCACACCACTTGCATCTGTTGTATGCACCAAAGTGGGCTTCTCCTGCAACACCGTGAGAAAAGCATCACGGACATCCAAGCTTGCAAGAACTGCATCATGATCTTCTCGCATCTCGAGGAAGATGGTTGGAAGAATCCTTGAAATGATGCTTCCACTTGCAGGAGAGAAAAGGCTCTCACGCTCAGGCTCAAGCCAGGCAAATTCTCTGGCCACGAATCTCGACCGCCGCAACCAAATTGGATTGCCCTTGCTATCGTGCTTCTCCCTCCAAGTGCGCACGAACCTTGTACTCAGCACCTTAGAGTCACTAGGAACGGTGCTGGGATCTTGTAGCACTGCAAGCTTTTCAAGGCGATCCAGCCCAACTCGGTCGGCCAGAGCATCAAGCTTTGTAAGCTCAGCATCACTCAGTTCAGGTTCTTTGGAACTGAAGGGAAAGGTCAACTGACCAATCATCTTGGAGAGCTCAGTGCTGTCGTTGGGGTCGCTGCCATCTGTTGCAAGCAGCTCATCATCGTAAAACTCAAACTCATACTGCTCAAGCTTGTCCAAGTCGCTGTTGTCGAACTTGAATTGAACTGCAGAGTCTTCGTGCTCGTACAAATCAAGGTCTGTGCTGGTGACCTGCTGCATATGTTGTTGTCGAGGAGATTCAGCCAGACGTGGAGTCTTGGGTGAACGTTCACCTGTGCTAAGCATCAGATCATCAGGTTCTGGTGTCACTGGCTGTTCTTCTCCAACTTTTGATTTCTTTGAGTCACCAGCAGGCTCTGGATCTTGCAGATCATGCTTTCGTTGAGCTTCAACTGGACCAGCTTGGCTGTTGTCATCAGTCGGCGCATCAGGCGCAAGTTGAGGCGCCTGTTGCCCCACCTGGCTGTCGGCAGGTGGATCCATGTCCTCGTTTGGGTGCATGGCAGCATAGTTTTGCACATGTACTGCCTCAACATCGATCATGGGCATCCCAAAAGGCTGTGGAGGAGACACTGTCTTGTTGTACATCATCCTGTGCCCCAAAGCAGCATAACCAAACTCCCCAGGGATTCCAGTACCAAAGGCGTAGGTAACCTCCTCACACTTCGAGTCACAAAAACGCCATTGCTGTGGGCCAAGATGTGTGTGTCGTTTGTAAGTGCCTTTCCAAGCCAGATACCCTTCACCCAACGTGGAGCAGCTTTCTTGTCAGTGCGAATGTAGCCAAGCACTGTCTCGCCAAACATGCAGAGCTTTCCAGTGTATGTTCGATCAGAAGATCTTTCAAAGGCTGTCGTGCAACAAAGCCCAATTGTAAAGCGGGTGTGTTGCAGCAAAAATCAAACAACCACCAGCAACCTCTTTCTCGATGTGGCTGATGAGAACACCTGCCTTCACTCGAATCTGTTGCAAAGTTGATTCTGCAGCACCATTGCTTTGATGTTCACCCTTTGGCACGGGCTCATGATGCACAGTGATTCCAAGGCCTCGGCACGTTCTCCTGACGCCATCTGCAATTGCAAGGTTGGCTGGTTCCAAATCTGATCTCAGTGCAAGCTCCTTGTGCTGCGTCAGCATGATGAAACGCACAAATTCCGTTACCAGATATTGCAATTGTTTTCCTCCCTTCTGTAAAGTGGGAATTGCATGGATGAGCTTTTGTGTCTCGATCATGCAGCACCAACACTGTTTGCTTGTCGTCTTCAGCTGGCAGCCTGGTACAAAAACCAAAGTCGTAGCTGATCACTGAGTGTCCAACATGTTCATGGTCAGCCCTGGGATGTGCATCTTGACGCGCACGGTGGCTGACGCAAACATCACACCATGGTTTGTACGGCTCATGGGTCAAGTTGTGAGCCTGGACCTCTTGAGGAGTGGGAGCCTTTGGAACACTCTGACTCCTGGCCTCCCTTTCAGCTTCACTTTTCAATCTCACTTCAGCTCCATGAGCGGACAAAAGTGTCTGTGTCTGTATGTGATCTAGCATACGTTTCAGACAAGCCTGTTTGCTGCCACGCTTTGACAAGCCAAAACTGTCACAGCCTGCTCGAAGTGCGCGCAAAGAGCTGTTGATTGTAAGAGCTGTGCCATCAACAAAAACCACTGCCTCATCTGGATCTCTCGGCACCAGCCTGTCCTCTTCCAAGAGATTCACCACCATCAGCAACTGGGGCTTCTGCAGGCGGATCTTCTGCAATGCTGGGCTCATATCCTGAATCAGCATCATCAGCGGCCTTGCCACTGGCATCAAGCTTCAACGTTTCAGCCGCATGAAGTGAGGGCCCCAAACCATAATCGGGCATGAAGAAACCAAGATTTTCAGCTGGCATTGCATACTTGTGTGCCAATGTAATGACTTCGATCACAGTTTCTGGAAAAAGGATCTCCTCGTCTATGGCACCTGGAAGCTCACCAATGGCCTCGCAGAATTCCATCAAATCACCTCCCAACCACTGCCATCCCTGCAAACCAATGTTGTGCGCAGCCACATTAACTCATCAGCAGGGGCCATTGTTGTGTCAACATACTTTGGCAGTGTTGTACGAATTGCAAAGAGATGAGGACTCAACTTGTTCCAACCTCCAGCTAAAGTTCTAAGAACAATGCCAAGCTGAACCACTCGCACCGATGGAAGTGCGTCCTCAGGCTGAACCTCACTCACCATTGAAATCGCACCTCGAGCACACAAGGAGTTGTTCCTGTAGTGAACTGGGGTTGCATTGTTGCCCTTGACAAGACATGGGCCTGAATCACCTTGAATCAAACTCCAACCTGACTTGATGATGTGGCCATGTGCGATCAACGGCATGGTGACATCTGCAACAATGAACTTTTCCTTGAAAGCTACATTTCCAAACTGCAAAGTTGCAACACATGTTGTTGAAACTGCAAGTGGACATCCTTGGGCATCAACGAAGGTCGTGGACGGGCTCGCACACTGCTGTCCAACATCACTGAAATGCAGTGGAAGCACACTGGTATCAGCACCAGAATCAAGGATGACATCGCAAGACTTGTATGTTTCATCACTCAACTCATCAATCACAACTCGAACATGTTGAAACGCACTTGTGGAACAATCACCAATGCAGCAACACACATTGAGGTCTGGGCAGATCGTCCAACACTGATCATCATCCGTGCATGTCATGTCAAACTCTGCACAAACTACACTGTGACAACTGCAAACTTCTTCAATCATATTGACTCTGAACGGACTGTCTGAGCTGGAAGGCTGAGAGAACACAGTGAGGTCCTCGACAAGCAAGTTTGTCGTGGAAGGCTCGAGGATCTGAATGGCTCGAACCGCTGTTGTTCCAGAATTGTGGGCCATGTCCTTAGGATCAGCCTCTTCAACCTGTCGTACCTGCATGTCGTTCTTCTTCTTGTAGCAGTCCTTTTGCCAGTGTCCTGCCTTTCCACAATAGCTGCAAGTGTTTGCATCAACCTTTCCAGAAAACGAGCCTTTTCGTTGGCCCTTCAAATTCTCACCATAGCCTTTTCCATTGCTGTTTTTGCCTTTGCCTGTTGAAGCAATGCGTTCATGAGCCAAGACTTGCTCACGCACTTGAGCATAGGTTGCATCCTCACCCATCGTCAGTTGGATGTGGCGCTGAATCTCCTTGCGCAAAACTCGCACCAGGGTCGACAAAAGAATGTCAGGAGCTACATCGTGGCCAGCACTCTTTGTGTACTCATCTGCCAGTCGTTCCAGATTCTGCACCTGTTCCAGAATGGAGCGGTCTCGACCAAAAACTGGAAATTGCATGATGGCGCTCAACAACGCCAAGCTCCTGCCCTTCGTTTTGGGCATGTAAATCGATCCCAACTGTCGCCACGCTTCCAAACCATTGTTGTTTGAAACTTGTCGAAGCACCTTCAACGGCCTGTGCTTCAGGATGCCGCCAAGGATCAGATACAACTTCCTGGCACGCTCCTGTGTAGCAAGACCAGCAGGGCTCTCATGAAAAGTCACCACAACACCTGGATGATCCTCAACGTGTTTGAAGTCGGGCTCATACAGCGGATCTGCAAAGAAAAGCCATTCCTTGAATGCAAATGCAAAATCAGACCATGATGTTTGATCCTCCGAAGAGACTGCACTGCCGAACTCCTTCGGGCACTGGACCACCTTTGTAGCTTCACTGAAGCCAGAGTTGTTGCCACGTCGTTCATTCGATTCCTTCAGTGCTTGAGCTGCCTGCGCAGCTGCTTGGGCAGCTTGTTGGACAGATTGCAGCAGAGCACCAGCTGCAGCTGCGTCTAATGTCGCCATGAAACTGCCAAAAGCACCAGTCAAATGTTAACGACCAATCACTCCAGAATCCAAATTGTTGTACTGTGGCCCCAGTCCAAACTGAAAAGTCCGTGCAGCAGCTGTAACCAAAACAGGTTCAAATGCCAGAGTGCAGAAACAGCAAAGAAAGCAATTGCGCTAAACCCTCGTGGGATATGGGTCCTGTCCCAAGTAGTTCTGCCTGGCAAGCTTGGGTCCTGGCTTGCTCAGGCAGCGCAGGAGCTCACCAACGCGCAGGTGTGGATCACAGCTCCGCTACCATGCGTATTTTCCTTGAGAGGAAAGCGCCTCAAGATAAGAACTGATACTACACTTGATCTATGTGACATGGTTATGAAAAACCGAGCCAGCTACACATTGGAAATTGTTAAAATATTTTTTTTCATTTTTTTATCGTTTGGTTATCATTTTATTTATCATTTTTTCATTTATGTTTTCATTCATTTTTTTTAATCATTTTATTTTTCATTTGTTTATCATTTTATTTTTCATTTTTTTTCATTTTTTTCATTTATTATCATTTTTTTCATTTTTTTTCATTTTTTCATTTTTTTATCATTTTTCATCATTTTTGCTTCCAGTGGTGCAAAAAATTTCCGAAAAATAAAAAATTGCAATTTTCCTCGAGTTTTTTTCAATTTTTTATCATTTTTTTTATCATTTGTTTATCATTTTTGCTTCCAGTGGTGGAATTGATGAAAAATGATGAAAAATGATAGGAAAATGATAAAAAAATGATAATAAAAATGAAAAAAAATGAAAAAAATGAAAAAAAAATGAAAAAAATGAAAAAAAAACGAGGAAAATTGCAATTTTCCAAAAAATGAAAAATTGCGATTTTCCTCGGTTTTTTTGATTTTTTTTTCATTTTTTTTCGTTTTTTTTCATTTTTTTTCATTTTTTTCATTTTTTTATCATGTTTCATCATTTTTGCTTCCAGTGATGCAAAATTTTTCCGAAAAATAAAAAAATGCAATTTTCCTCGAGTTTTTTTCATTTTATCATTTTTTTAATCATTTTTTTATCATTTTTGCTTCCAGTGGTGGAATTGATGAAAAATGATGAAAAATGATGGAAAATGATAAAAAAATGTTAAAAAAATGAAAAAAAATGAAAAAATAAAAAAAAATGAAAAAAAAACGAGGAAAATTGCAAATTTCGCAAAAAATGAAAAATTGCAATTTTCCTCGGATTTTTTCATTTTTTTTCTTCATTTTTTCCATTTTTTTTTCATTTTTTTCTTTTTTTTTCATTTTTTCCATTTTTTTAATCATGTTTCATCATTTTTGCTTCCAGTGGTGCAAAAATTTTCCGAAAAATAAAAAAATGCAATTTTCCTCGAGTTTTTTTCATTTTTTTTTCATTTTATTATTATTTTTTATCATTTTTTATCATTTTTCATCAATTCCACCACCGGAAGCAAAAATGATAAAAAAATGAAAAAAACGAGGAAAATTGCAATTTTCCATTTTTTGGATTTTTTTTTGCACCACTGGAAGAAAAAATGATTAAAAAAATGATAAAAAAATGATAAAAAATGAAAAATAAAATGATAAAAAAATGATTAAAAATGATAAAAAATGAAAAGTAAAATGATAAAAAAAAATGAATGAAAACATAAATGAAAAAAAAAAGATAAATAAAATGATAGCCAAAACGATAAAAAAATGAAAAAAAAATATTTTGACCTGGCCCAGTCTGTGGCTGCAAGTTTTTCATAATGACATGGAATGCAACTGTTGCCTACACTGCACAAGCAAAAACAGTTTGCAAATGCGCACAGGAAAATACATCACCTCAATTGAAGTGGACGAAGTGAAATTAACACCGTTTCCGGCGGATAAAAAGGCGTCCATCGTAGAGGCACGTTGCTTCGTCCCAAGGTAAAACAAATGGAAATGATACCCGCAACATCGAAAAGTTTGCGGTCGATGATATGGCGCAACCAAATTTGGAATTGCATGCCACACCGCTTCATTGCAATAGATGGGTGCAATGAATGTTGATGCGGAACCCCGCTACAAACGTATGCGCACGGCCGAAAGACACGCGCAAGCAAGCTGGAACGTTTCTGCCGCCGTAAACAGCCGGGCGCTTAGACACCACTGGATGTTAATCGCCATTTGTTGTTTTTACCAGCAGGGGCCGTGCCCACTTTGTTGGTAATGGGTCAAAAAATGGTTCAAGCGCCTCCTACTGTCACATCCTAGCATGTTCAACCAAATTTTGTCAAATACCACGCGGCACTTTAAATAAAACATTGCATTGGAAATATCGAAAAATACACAAAATTGAATATATTTCCACAACATAATTCATAATCCCAAACACGCCAAAAACCAACCAATTAGAAAAAACAACAACAAAAACCACAACACACCGAACTCTGTTACGGCAACCAAAGAATAAAAGGCAAACTCGCACAGAAATAGAGCATCTCAAATTTGAGGTTGACAAAACGAAAGTAAAACAGTTTTCCGGGTAAATCACCAGGATATTCCATAAAGTTCATTATCACTTTTGCAACCGCTGCTGAGCCAATGCAACATGATTGAACTGTCAAGAACTTGTAACCACCTTGACACAAATTGCACTGAGAAGGAAACTGCTGCGCAAGGAACATTCATCTGTTTTCAAGCTGGGGATATCTCACGGCCTGTTGTTCAGGCACCAGGGTCTGGCTTTTCCCTGGACATGTCAACGCCTGCTGTTCAGGCGGAATGTTGAGCTCGGCAGTGGACCAACGAGTGTGCACGAGGAGGTCAAGCTGGGGATATCTCACAGCCTGTTGTTCCCCCCATTTTTCATCGTGTGCCGTGAGTTCTTCCCAGCAAACTGAAGCTTCCAAGTTACACTCAGCAGCACCCATATCAACCACCTTCTGACAACAGAATCGTGAAGGTCAATCTGAGAGATTTGAATCCGTAGGAACCCTGGCATACCAAGGTGTGATTTGTTTGGTACACTCGAGCGCCATAGTTGCAACGAGGATCTTCTTTGCAGCTACATTTCTAGAGACGCAAGAAATGAGAGAATCTCGAACACCATTGTTGTCGGTGTAGATCACAACAGCGTCTGTAACATGATCATCCCAAAGCAAGAAAGCGCAAAACAAAGCAAAGAACTCACATTCAAAAATCGCAGTCTGTTTGCCGGATGGGTTGAGTACTGACACCATCTCATCTGACAACCTGTGCAAGAAGAAATACACCGGCTTACCAGCAGGATCAAAGAGCACTGCACCAACACCCGCTGTAATACTGCTACCATCAGCATCATAACAAGCATCAGTTTGGATGAACCATGGTTCCGCCGACGATGGCTTGAGCTCTCGGGGACGGCCATCACTTAGCAAGCACCTATGCAGCTTAAGCGCAAGAATCACATCATCCGAAAGGGAAGTCCCGCCAGAAGAGTATGCATGATTCGAGACAGCTGTAAGTGAGCATTTTGCTATTCTGCCAAAAACATTCCCAGATGTAAACTGAAGCCGGCCCCTAAGTCTCAAGGCCTTCTGCTTTGTCATGTGACCTCATGCGATCACCAAATCCAAGATATCAATCAACTCCTTTCGCCTGCTCTCGGTGTTGCCAAGCTTCCATTGTGCAGTGTCGACACATCTATATTGACCCCCAAGCGCTTGGAACATAGCACCAAATGGAGGAGCCTTGTCACCAGACTCAGAGAAGGCCCAACCAAGAAGCTTGAAGTACATGTGAACGCAAGAAGTGATTGAACTGCACTTGGAGGTTGGGGCTGCAGCGACGAAATCGTCGAAGTAGTTGGTCAGTAAGACTCTGAACTCCCTGGCCAAGACATACCACAAACTGTGGGAAATTCGAAGAAAAGCGTGCACTGACCGCACTGAGCCAAATGGTAAGGCCCGCACCCTGAAACCAACAAGTTCAAGAGAGACCGGCTGTTGTACAATGATGTAGGCATACTTCTTGGAGGATGGCTTCACGGCGCGCTGCCTGCACGCCCCAACAAGATCAAACGTCCTGCCAATCCAAGTCTCATCACCAGAAAGCACTGACATCAAATGTACGCACATCGCTGCAAAGGCATCTATTGTGTGAGGTTTTGGGCTCTCACACGTCTGAACACTGCTGGTCACTGATGACCGAGAAAAATCCTGATTGCACCTCATCTTCTGTCCCTGCTGTATTCCGAATCTCCGACTCAGGGGATAGTCTGTGGGAGTTTCTTGTAAAGGGACTCATCCCTCCAAAATTCCAGTCTTAACTTCTTCCATAGTTTTTGTCCCGGACCTGATCAATGACGTCAGCCCCACCAGCACCAGCACTGTTGTCGCAGACCCGCACGTTCTCGCGCTGCAATATCGTGCAGCTCATGCGCCAGCTGGATTTTTTTAGGCCATAGCCCTGTCTTCTCAACAGTTCCAGCTAAGTCCGTACCATTGCGCATCTCATCAACAACACCCATGTCTGGACAGTCGACCGACTTCGACTTGAGCATCTCCTCCCACAACAGGAGGTTCTTGTCCTTGAGACTCTGAGCAACTTCACTATCCATGGATGCTTTCAACTTGCGCTCATCATCTTTGAGTTCAACAAGACGCCGCAACCAAAAACCCAACTTGGAAGCTCTGTATTGCAAATGCTCGTGCAAGCTTGTTTCATGGTAAAACTTGATCGTCGACTGCAGAACTTCTGGCAGCCCTGACTTCACGGTTGTCGGATGCCCAAACTTCACCATCTGCTCAATGAACTGGTCTGACCATGGGACACCCCATACCTGCGTCTCACAGGTGCCCGGTCTGTCAATCTCTGGCGCCTGGCACATTGAAACAATCCGGTTCAAGTCATCTTCACAAATCTGCTGCTCCGCACCAAAATCCCCCTTTTCAGACATGATGAGGGCAGCAAACAAGGCACCATCTGCAAAAGCTTTGACCCTTTTGGCAATGTTGTCGGTGCATGTGCTGCTTGTACCTGAAGTTGCACCGGTAACTTGGACTGCAGATGAAGCTGTGGAAGATCACTTTGAAATCCTGACAGCGCAACTTTGGCCGAAAAGGTTGGTATCAAAGGTGGTAATCTGCTTGCCTTTGGTTGTAGCCCTGACTGCGCACGGCTGCGTTGTGGAACTCCCCAACTGCATCCAAGGTTTCTGGTTGCAACTTGAAACCTCTGTTTTGCAACGCAGCAATCAACTTTGCAGCTATTGCTCGCGCCAACGGAGTGGGGTATGCTGTCTCCAACGCTGTTGCAAACTTATTGGATTCCACACGGATTCCCCATTTGTCATGTTTATGTCCCAGAGACTCCACTGCACATCTTGTTTATCACTGCAAACTCAGCCGCATTGAATCCCAACATCGTACGCTTGGGACGAGTGCTTCCATACATCATTGAAAAGTTGTAAAGTTCATCAAGTGAATGACAGATTGAATGAAGGTTGTCTGCCAAAAGTAGCTGAATTGTGGATTTTCAATACAAAATAAACACCCATGTTCTGTGGCCCATTGGGCAATTCTGGATGTCAAAAAGAACAACTTGTTCGCCTTCGAGACCTTGATGCGGTCGACAAACAAAAGGTTGGGCAGTCCGTTGGGATGCCTATCAGACCTGAGTGGCCTTGGGTCACCAGGCGACTTCCTCTTCAGCGGTATCGACCTCGCTCTTGAATGTCGTTCATCTGGATAACGTGGTCGCAGCTTGGAACTTAGCATACGAGCACCATTGTGGTGGAGCCCTAGTCCGGCTCCATGTTGACATTGGACTTTCGCAAAGCTAACATTGTCAGGTAACCCCTTGGAGGAAAGACCAGCTGCACAGCGAGAGGCACAAATCGCATCACTTCGATTGGTAGCATGTGAGCCATAGCAAAGAGTCTTGGCAAACCTAGCAACGCTACTTTTCACAGAACTCCGTTTGCACCTCCTACACACATAGTTTCCCTTGGAATCAGGTTTGGCAGGGATGTCGTGCACAAAACTTGGCTCACACTTCGATGGTCCAGGACACGCAAAAGAAAGTCTGCCCTTCATTGGCTTCACATTGGCTGCAGTCTCACCACACTTGCTACATTTGAAAAGGCCTTTGCGGTGGGAAACGAAATCATGAGCTCGGTCACCAAAACACCCCACACGCCGAAAACAACCACTATTGGAAGTGCTGCAACTAGCCGGACATTTTCTGCAAAGAAAGTAATTATCAACTTTGTAAACATCATGAACAGCATGTGCAATGTTGTCAAGAAATTTGGTCTTTTTGGCAGGCTTTCTGCCCGCCGCTGGAAAAGGAGTCGACTTCCCGGACAAGCGTAACTGAGCTTCCCGTTCACCTGCTTTTGATTGTTTGCCACTTCTCCACACTTACTGCACAAGAAACTCCCGCTTCGAACTCAAAGGTATGACAAAGGTCACCTAAGGACCGTGCTTCAGAGGAGGCCCGCACATGCGAAGCCTGATCTTACTTGACTTTCCGGCCCCAAAAATGGAACCTGAAAGTGCACATGTGGTATCAGCTGTCTCCGTTCACTGGCTCCAATGTGGCGATTGCGATGCAGCACGACCCAGGCAACATTCACCAATCCTTCGTCACTCCGCGCTACTCCGCTACTCCGTGCTATGTTTTAATTCAATTACCCAATGCAATTCACACGATATCGAAACGATGACGGACTAAGAAAGCCTTCAATACTTCACTTTCCCACATCTTTTCCTAAGCAGATTCTTACTCCATCCCGTCTTAAATTTATACTATTAATTAATAACGGGATTGGTTGAAAGATCGTAATTCATCTTCTTTCCGGGCTGAAAACTTCGGTACGAGTCTAGAGGGGGCAAGGGGTGCCAACAAGGGGCAGTAAACTATTCAATACAATCATCCAAATGGAAGCCGGCCACCTGCGCGAAAACCCGCAAACTCCGCACCTCAAGCAATCACCTAACGCTGCAAAAGGCTGATGGGCCTTCTTTTAGCAGCAAACAATCAAGCCACCAGACGAAATGAAATAATAAGAAGCTAACTTCAACCGGGGTCAAGCAGCAAGGATATGCACGTCGCTTCCCCCAACAAGAAACAAAATCATCTACCAGTAGTACCCGCACGAGGCGGGGCGGAAGTTGCCTTAAAGATATATATATAAGACCTTTCTCATCTATAGAACTTGCATGCGCCGTGCGCCAGCCAAGCCCGTGCGTGCGTGCACTCTGCGAAAGTGGTGTCCTGTTTCACATGTCACATTTGAAGCTCCACTTCGCACTTCACACTTCTCACTGCGCTCTTCACACTCTTCACACTCCACACTTCACACTGCACGCTTCCCACTGCACACTCCACACTTCACACTCCACACTCCACACTTCACACTTCACAGTCCACACTTCACACTTCACACTCCACACTTCACACTTCACACTCCAGACTTCACACTTCACACTCCACGCTTCACACTGCACTCTTCTTGCCCCACACTTCACACTTCACACTCCACACTTCATCTCATCTGAGCTCTTCTCACCTTATCCCAGCTCATCTCTTCTCATCTCATCTCTTCTCATATGTCACCTAAGCTTTCATGAATCACTTCCCAGTACTACTACTAAGGAACTTGCATGCGCCGTGCGCCAGCCAGGCCCGTGCGTGCGTGCTTTGTGCGAAGCTGTTGCAGTGTTGCTGTCCAAGAACATGACCTGCGCGCGACCCCGGTACAGTGCAAACACTTTCCTCACACTTCACATTGCACTCTTCACACCCCACACTCCACACTTCACACTTGCACTTCATCTCAACTCATCTCATCTGAGCTCTTCTCATCTCATTCCATGTCTTCCCATATGTCAGCTAAGTTCTTCTTGGCTATTTTTATGTCAAGTACTTCCCAGTACTGATGTCTACTACAAAAGCTTGCAAAAACCACTTCCCAGTACTACTTTGTACTACAAAGCTTGCACAAAACACTTCCCAGTACTACTTTGTACTACAAAGCTTGCACAAACTACTTCCTAGTACTACTTTGTACTACAAAGCTTGCACAAAACACGTTCCAGTACTACAAAGCTTCTACATACATCAAGTTCTTTCGCAGGAGAAGCTTTTACACACAGCAAGCTTTTCAAGCAAAGAAGCTTTTACACACAGAAGCTTTTACACACAACAAGCTTCTTCACAGAGAAGCTTTCACACACAGCAAGCGTTTACACACAGAACACTTACACACAGTGCTTTTACACATGGCAAGCGTTTACACACAGAGAGGCTTTTACACACAGCAAGCTTTGACACACAAAATCTTTTTCACACAGCAAGCTTTCAAACACAGCAAGCGTTTACACACAGAACACTTACACACAGTGCTTTTACACATGGCAAGCGTTTACACACACAGCACGCTTTTTAAACAGAGACGCTTTTACACACAACAAGCTTTTACAAAGAGAAGCTTTACACAGCAAGCTTTCACACACAGCAAGCTTCTTCACAGAGAAGCTTTTACACACAGCAAGCTTTCACACACAGCAAGCGTTTACATACAGAACACTTACACACAGTGCTTTTACACATGGCAAGCGTTTACACACACAGCAAGCTTTTTAAACAGAGAAGCTTTTACACACAACAAGCTTTTACACAGAGAAGCTTTTACACACAGCAAGCTTTCACACACAGCAAGCGTTTACACACAGAACACTTACGCACAGTGCTTTTACACATGGCAAGCGTTTACACACACAGAAACTTTTACACAGAGACGCTTTTACACACAGAAGCTTTTACACACAGCAAGCTTTTACAGAAAAAGTTTTTGCACAGAGAAGCTTTCTTGTACATAATCACAACAGGAATTGCAGCTCCAAAACTGGATCTCGACGCCAAAGCGACAAAAAGACGATTTTGAAGCACTTTTTAAAAGGAATTTTAAAAGGAAAATTATTAGCGCCAAAATTGATAAAATCTGCTGACAAATCACTTTCGCAGCCTTGATGCAGCCATTCCAATACGATTTACGATCTTCAGCTGCAAAAGACAATAGTATTACGCATGCAGCCGCTGCACCAAGCAACCTTGACGCAGCCACTACAATGCGATCTACAGAGACTGAGTTGCAAAACACAATAGAACTACGTGCAATGGCGTCGGAAATTGCAGCTCCAAAACCGGATCTCGACGCCAAGCGACAAAAAGACAATGTTGACTCACTTTTTAGAAGGAAATTTAAAAAGAAAATTCTTATCGCCAAAGTTGAAAAAATCTGCTAACAAATCACTATCGCAACCTGGATGCAGCCACTCCAATACGATTTACGATCTTCAGCTGCAAAAGACAATAGTATTACGCATGCAGCCGCTGCACCAAGCAACCTTAACGCAGCCACTACAATGCGATCTGCAGAGACTGAGTTGCAAAACACAATAGAACTACGTGCAATGGCGTCGGAAATTGCAGCTCCAAAACCGTATCTCGACGCCAAAGCGACAAAAAGACGATTTTGAAGCACTTTTTAAAAGGAATTTTAAAAGGAAAATTATTAGCGCCAAAATTGAGAAAATCTGCTGACAATTCACTTTCAACGCAGCTTTGATGCAACCATTCCAATACGATTTACGATCTTCAGCTGCCGCAGCCTTGATGCAGCCATTCCAATACGATTTACGATCTTCAGCTGCAAAAGACAATAGTATTACGCATGCAGCCGCTGCACCGAGCAACCTTGACGCAGCCACTACAATGCGTTTCGCAGCATCCCGTAGCAAACCTGAACCTATCTACGCACGTGGCAACATCAAATGACGACAATGTGGCAACATCAAATGACGACAATGAAGCAGCCATTCCAATGCGATCTGCCACCAGACCTTCAAGAACCGCAAAGAACTACGCACACAGGAACAACCACTCGTTGCAAAACACATAGGAGGAACACTTCGCGCATGCAACGACCCCAGCCGCAACCGCCGCACAGACGAAGTACCTTTCATCGCCGGCTGCAGCCACTTTACACGGAAAAACACAAGGTTTCGTGCTCCGGCTTCCTCCACAAAACATAGCCCATGCAACATTCATGCAGCCATGACATTGCGTTTCGCAGCATCCCGTAGCAAACGTGCACCTATCTACGCACATTGCAACATCAAAGGACGACAATGAAGCAGCCATTCCAATGCAATCTGCAACCAGAGATTCAAGAACCGCAAAGAACTACGCACACAGGAACAACCACTCGTTGCAAAACACATAGGAGGAACAATTCGCGCATGAAACGACCCCAGCCGCAACCGCCGCACAGACGAGGTACCTTTCTTCGCCGGCTGCAGCCACTTTACACGGAAAAACACAAGGTTTCGTGCTCCGGCTTCCTCCCCAAAACATAACCCATGCAACATTCATGCAGCCATTCCAATGCGATCATGCAACCAGAGATTCAAGAACCGCATAGAACTACGCACACAGGAACAGCCACTCGTTGCAAAACACATAGGAGGAACAATTCGCGCATGAAACGACCCCAGCCTCACCCGCCGCACAGACGAGGTACCTTTCTTCGCCGGCTGCAGCCACTTTACACGGAAAAACACAAGGTTTCGTGCTCCGGCTTCCTCCCCAAAACATAGCCCATGCAACATTCATGCAGCCATGACATTGCGTTTCGCAACATCCCGTAGCAAACGTGCACCTATCTACGCACATTGCAACATCAAAGGACGACAACGAAGCAGCCATTCCAATGCAATCTGCAACCAGAGATTCAAGAACCCCAAAGAACAACGCACACAGGAACAACCACTCGTTGCAAAACACATAGGAGGAACAATTCGCGCATGAAACGACCCCGGCCGCAACCGCCGCACAGACGAGGTACCTTTCTTCGCCGGCCACGGCCACTTTACACGGAAAAACACAAGGTTTCGTGCTCCGGCTTCCTCCCCAAAACATAACCCATGCAACATTCATGCAGCCATTCCAATGCGATCATGCAACCAGAGATTCAAGAACCGCAAAGAACTACGCACACAGGAACAACCACTCGTTGCAAAACACATAGGAGGAACAATTCGCGCATGAAACGACCCCAGCCGCAACCGCCGCACAGACGAGGTACCTTTCTTCGCCGGCTGCAGCCACTTTACACGGAAAAACACAAGGTTTCGTGCTCCGGCTTCCTCCCCAAAACATATCCCATGCAACATTCATGCAGCCATTCCAATGCGATCTGCAACCACAGCTTCAAGAACCGCATAGAACTACGCACAAAGGAACAACCACTCGTTGCAAAACACATAGGAGGAACAATTCGCGCATGAAACGACCCCAGCCGCACCCGCCGCACAGACGAGGTACCTTTCATCGCCGGCTGCAGCCACTTTACACGGAAAAACACAAGGTTTCGTGCTCCGGCTTCCTCCCCAAAACATAACCCATGCAACAGTCATGCAGCCATTCCAATGCGATCATGCAACCAGAGATTCAAGAACCGCATAGAACTACGCACACAGGAACAACCACTCGTTGCAAAACACATAGGAGGAACAATTCGCGCATGAAACGACCCCAGCCGCACCCGCCGTACAGACGAGGTACCTTTCATCGCCGGCTGCAGCCACTTTACACGGAAAAACACCAGGTTTCGTGCTCCGGCTTCCTCCCCAAAACATAACCCATGCAACATTCATGCAGCCATTCCAATGCGATCATGCAACCAGAGATTCAAGAACCGCATAGAACTACGCACACAGGAACAACCACTCGTTGCAAAACACATAGGAGAAACAATTCGCGCATGAAACGACCCCAGCCGCACCCGCCGCACAGACGAGGTACCTTTCTTCGGTGGCTGCAGCCACTTTACACGGAAAAACACAAGGTTTCGTGCTCCGGCTTCCTCCCCAAAACATAACCCATGCAACATTCATGCAGCCATTCCAATGCGATCATGCAACCAGAGATTCAAGAACCGCATGGAACTACGCACACAGGAACAACCACTCGTTGCAAAACACATAGGAGGAACAATTCGCGCATGAGACGACCCCAGCCGCACCCGCCGCACAGACGAGGTACCTTTCATCGCCGGCTGCAGCCACTTCACACGGAAAAACAAAGGTTTCGTGCTCCGGCTTCCTCCCCAAAACATAGCCCATGCAACATTCATGCAGCCATTCCAATGCGATCATGTAACCAGAGATTCAAGAACCGCAAAAAACAACGCACACAGGAACAACCACTCGTTGCAAAACACATAGGAGGAACAATTCGCGCATGAGACGACCCCAGCCGCACCCGCCGCACAGACGAGGTACCTTTCATCGCCGGCTGCAGCCACTTTACACGGAAAAACCCAAGGTTTCGTGCTCCGGCTTCCTCCCCAAAACAGAGCCCATGCAACATTCATGCAACCATTCCAATGCGATCTGCAACCACAGCTTCAGGAAACGCATAGAACTCCCACGTCCCCACCTCCCTTCCTCACCACTCCCCTTCATCACCACTTCCCTTCATCACCACTTCCCTTCCTCACCACGTCCCTTCGTCACCACTTCGCATCGTCACCACTTCCCTTCCTCTCCACTTCCCTTCGTCACCACTTCCCTTCCTCACCACGTCCCTTCGTCACCACTTCGCATCGTCACCACTTCCCTTCCTCACCACTTCCCTTCGTCACCACTTCCCGCCATCACCAATTCCCTTCCTCACCACTTCCGTTCCTCACCACTTCCCATCGTCACCACCTCCCTTCCTCACCACTCCCCTTCATCACCACTTCCCTTCGTCACCACTTCCCTTCCTCACCACTTCCCATCGTCACCACCTCCCTTCCTCACCACTCCCCTTCATCACCACTTCCCTTCGTCACCACTTCCCTTCCTCACCACTTCCCATCGTCACCACCTCCCTTCCTCCACCACTCCCCTTCATCACCACTTCCCTTCGTCACCACTTCCCTTCCTCACCACTTCCCATCGTAACCCCATCCCTTCGTCACCACCCTGTGTCATAGCTTCTTATTCTTTTGTTGTGTATTGTTAGATAATGTATTGTTCTGTGATCTACCACCCTTCATCATAGTCATTTGCATCAAGTAAAAGTCATTCGTAACTCGGAAGTATTGCTTCCCAACTTCCTTTGACAAAACAGCTAGCTCCGTTGGACCCAATTCTGGGTCCGGAAAACCTTCTCAAAACCGGCTTCGCTCAAAAGGGCCTCCCTAGTTACCTTTCCGGTCGCCTTTAAGGCACAAAGTTTCTGTTGAAACCAAAACAGTGCGCTTCCTCAACCCTGACGCAAAAAACTTTAGGAAAATTAACCCAAACACGGTCCGGGACCGCATGCACAGCTTGGTAAAGGAACAAAAGAAAAGCATTTTCACGGTACCATTTTTGGGAGCGTCTGGCGGTACTGTACAAGAAACAAAGTGGGACGCAGAGAGAGAAAAAGCATGTATTAACACTTACGCTCATGCTAGTGCGTCGCAAATCTGCTTGCAAAACCTCTGCGGGCAGCAGCAAAATTCTCCGATGGCTGACCCCACTTTTGGGTCCAAATCTGGATCCCAAAACGGGGCCCAAGCAAAGACCTAAAAGAAGGAATGAAAATGTGATCCAATTCTGGACCCCATTTTGGGGTCCATATTTGGACCCAAAAATGGGGTCAGCCATCGGAGAATTTCGCTGCTGCCCGCACATGTTGTGCAAGCAGATTTGCGACCCTGCAGCTTGAACATGAATGTCAACTCATACCTTTTGTGTTTGTGTCCCAAGTCCGGTTGCTACTGTACAAGAAACAAAGTGGGACGCAGAGAGAGAAAAGCATGTATTAACACTTACGCTCATGCTAGTGCGTCGCAAATCTGCTTGCAAAACCTCTCCGGGCAGCAGCAAAATTCTCCGATGGCTGACCCCACTTTTGGGTCCAAATCTGGATCCCAAAACGGGGCCCAAGCAAAGACCTAAAAGAAGGAATGAAAATGTGATCCAATTCTGGACCCATTTTGGGGTCCATATTTGGACCCAAAAATGGGGTCAGCCATCGGAGAATTTCGCTGCTGCCCGCACATGTTGTGCAAGCAGATTTGCGACCCTGCAGCTTGAACATGAATGTCAACTCATACCTTTTTCTCTTTGTGCGTCCCAAGTCCGGTTGCTACTGTACAAGAAACAAAGTGGGACGCAGAGAGAGAAAAAGCATGTATTAACACTTACGCTCATGCTAGTGCGTCGCAAATCTGCTTGCAAAACCTCTGCGGGCAGCAGCAAAATTCTCCGATGGCTGACCCCACTTTTGGGTCCAAATCTGGATTCCAAAACGGGGCCCAAGCAAAGACCTAAAAGAAGGAATGAAAATGTGATCCAATTCTGGACCCCATTTTGGGGTCCATATTTGGACCCAAAAATGGGGTCAGCCATCGGAGAATTTCGCTGCTGCCCGCACATGTTGTGCAAGCAGATTTGCGACCCTGCAGCTTGAACATGAATGTCAACTCATACTTTTTGTCTTTGTGCGTCCCAAGTCCGGTTGCTACTGTACAAGAAACAAAGTGGGACGCACAGAGAGAAAAAGCATGTATTAACACTTACGCTCATGCTAGTGCGTCGCAAATCTGCTTGCAAAACCTCTGCGGGCAGCAGCAAATTCTCCGATGGCTGACCCCACTTTTGGGTCCAAATCTGGATCCCAAAACGGGGCCCAAGCAAAGACCTAAAAGAAGGAATGAAAATGTGATCCAATTCTGGACCCCATTTTGGGGTCCATATTTGGACCCAAAAATGGGGTCAGCCATCGGAGAATTTCGCTGCTGCCCGCACATGTTGTGCAAGCAGATTTGCGACCCTGCAGCTTGAACATGTATGTCAACTCATACCTTTTTCTCTTTGTGCGTCCCAAGTCCGGTTGCTACTGTACAAGAAACAAAGTGGGACGCAGAGAGAGAAAAAGCATGTATTAACACTTACGCTCATGCTAGTGCGTCGCAAATCTGCTTGCAAAACCTCTCCGGGCAGCAGCAAAATTCTCCGATGGCTGACCCCACTTTTGGGTCCAAATCTGGATCCCAAAACGGGGCCCAAGCAACGACCTAAAAGAAGAATGAAAATGTGATCCAATTCTGGACCCCATTTTGGGGTCCATATTTGGACCCAAAAATGGGGTCAGCCATCGGAGAATTTCGCTGCTGCCCGCACATGTTGTGCAAGCAGATTTGCGACCCTGCAGCTTGAACATGTATGTCAACTCATACCTTTTTCTCTTTGTGCGTCCCAAGTCCGGTTGCTACTGTCAAGGTCCCTTTATCGCAGCCATGTTTTGACCACTTTTTTGGGCCCTGTTTTAGGGGCCATGATGAAGCAGGTTTGTTGGCATTCTCCATGTCACTGTTTTCTGATGTTGGCCCTCTTGAGACCATCGCGGAGAACAAGAAAGAACAGAAGTCGGCAGCAAAGCGCCGCCAGCGGTTGCTAAAAGCAGCCCAACAGCCGCCAAGCTAGGATGTGCGTTTTCCCACAGCGCGGAGCGTATAGTTGATGAACTTGGCCTACTATACCCTGAAAACCGTGGAAATTTGCAGAAAAACATGGCCAGCGTATAGCGTATAGTTGGTTCAATTCGATAAAAAACTATACTAAAAAAAAATCTTTCTTAGAATGTGAGCTGACCGGCCAAAATGGATCTCACGCCACAGCGCGGAGCGTTTAGTAGGGTACTAAACCGTCTGGCCCGCAACACCAAAATTGTGTTCTCGCCACAGCGCGGTGGGTTTAGTTGGGCTCTTTGTTTGCACGATTATTTTAGAAATTCATTTTTTTGCGTGACGGGCGCAGCACTTGAGAACCCCGTACGGCCATCTTAAAGGTTGAAGCGCGGCTGGATACTTTTATTTGACGCCTCCACATGGAGCAGTGGAAAGGCGGAAGCCGATGGTGCCAAGCACACACTGCCCTGTGGGTAGATCTCCTTCATTGGGGCCCAGATGAAAGATTTCCCTCATTTGCAGAGGAACCCAACAAAGCTATCTTTCGTTGCTTGCCCCGTCCATGGAACAAAGCTGAAAAAATTGCAGTAGTGAACTCTTTCTCATCAATGTGGTTGGAAATCAACAGCGCTCTTGCAGCAGAAGGACAGCGCCCATCACAGTGGCAAGCCCAACCTGAAGCCTCCACCAAGACGAAAGATAAACGCGATCTTTGACTCTCAGCTATGATTGCTGTAGCTCCCCTTTTTCTTCACTGGAAGATTGGACTATCTACACACACCGAAAGCCGGTGTGACGCTCGGAGATTTTTGGATGCTTCAAAAGCGGCTTGGGGTGTTCAGATTTATAGTTCCTGTGGAGAATCCCGACATCGGCATTCCCAAGACTGCCTCCTGCAAAGGGGAATCGTCGATGTTTGCGCTTCCAGACTCCAGACTTGCAGTTGCAAATCCAAGATGAGGATTTGACGCATGTTTAAATCCCCGCGCCCCATCTTCAATGTTGGACGGAAGCTTAAATGTTGCAGTTTCACCTTTTGAACTGATAGCCATCAAAAAGAAATTTTGCCTCAGGTCACATCCTCAAATTGGAATTCACTTCTTAGTTGCAATAGCATCAACACACCCTCAACATTGACAATGGGGTCGCAGGGGTTCAGTTTGTGGTTGGCCCTTGTGGGGGCCATGCAAGGAAAGATGGCCGTACTGGGTTCTCAAGCGCTGCGCCTGCAGCGCTTCAACCTTTACGATGGCCGCACGGAGTTCTCAAGCGCTGCACCTGCCGCGCTTCAACTTTTAAGAGTACAAACCAAGAGCCCAACTAAACCCACCGCGCTGTGGCGAGAACACAATTTTGGTGTTGCGGGCCAGACGGTTTAGTACCCTACTAAACGCTCCGCGCTGTGGCGTGAGATCCATTTTGGCCGGTCAGCTTACATTCTAAGAAAGAATTTTTATAAGATAGTTTTTTATCGAATTGAACCAACTATACGCTATACGCTGGCCATGTTTTTCCGCAAATTTCCACGGTTTTCAGGGTATAGTAGGCCAAGTTCATCAACTATGCGCTCCGCGCTGTGGGAAAACGCACATCCTAGCTTGGCGACTGTTGGGCTGCTTTTAGCAACCGCTGGCGGCGCTTTGCTGCCGACTTCTGTTCTTTCCTGTTCTCCGCGATGGTCTCAAGAGGGCCAACATCAGAAAACAGTGACAAATTGCATCTGCAAGCCAAAGCAACACAGTTGAGATGCCTGTCGCAACGCTTTGTGCTGCTGCTTCAAGTGGTTCAGCTCGCGTGCCAGAACCTGCAATAGATTCCTCCACACATGTTGTTTCCTTTGTGACCCTAGAAACTAGGGCCATAAAGGACTTTGAACCTGCTGCCGCCAAAACCTTCCCCCATGGTACTAAGTACCGCCCTACTCCCGACAGAGAAGCTTTCAATCACAAGACTTTGAGACTTCAGATCCAACCCGCAAGGTACCCCCAAATGCGACCCCCAACACCATGTCCAGCCACTAACTAACCCACACGCCCAAGAGCCACATGAGCGATATCACTGCAAGACAACAACAAAACCTACTGCAGCAACCCACCAACCGCCTGCAACCGAAACTGCACTAGAAGGCGCACAGGAACCAAGTAAAACTCTTGGATTGGGAGCCAGCGCAAGATGTATATCTTCTATGGGCATTTTTTCACTTTTCTGACGAAGCAGTGAAAGGTGCAAGGAGGAGGCACGGCAAACCACGGCTTGACCAACACATGCGCAGCAACCTTGAGGCTGCCATGCATGCCTCGGGCAGGCCTCGGTAAGCCTTGGAGCGCCTCGAATGCCAACAAACCTGCTTCATCATGGCTCCCAAAACAGGATCCAAAAAACTAGTAGAAACATGGCGGCCAGAAAGGGACCTCGACTGTACCAAAAATGAGACCGCAAAATCGCAAAATCAACAGCAAAGGCCGAGTTAATTTTAGCAAAAAGCAAAAAGATTTGGAACAGTTAAACGCGCACTGTTGGAGACAGTGGAAGTGCAAGAGCTTGTCGGTTTCAAACCTTGTGGCATTATAGGTGTCATTGTCTGAAGTCTGTATGTCCTTTTGCAGCTTTTGAGGTCTCACACATGTTCTTGGATACAGGTTCTCCAGCAGCCTCAGATGTGGCTCAACGAATTTGCAGCACCAGCCTGACTGGCAGTGAAAGCGCCCCTTTCTTTGTCATATTGTTTGCTTCAATTTCCATAGGCTTGATGCTCTTGAGGGCTGCCTCGAAGCCTGCCTCGAAGCTTGCCCTGAGGTGTTTTGTCCTAATTTCCAGCCATCGGGTCGCCTTCTGCAGTCCGCTCCGCAGAAGTCCAACCACTTTCAATCGAGAAGTTGGCCCGATTTCTGTCTTTCCAATCTCTCTCTTGGAAGTAGGATGTTTCTAAATCCAGTGTCCTAACCATGACTCGACACAATCGTCCTTGACTCCTGTATGATTGAGTCTTATCTTTCCCCCTGTATGTCCTCTTCACAGAGACGCTTATCGCAACAGTTGAGGTTAAACAACTTTCACTGCCCACACCAGCTCTGGGCAGCAAACTGAAGCATTAACTGACAAGCTGCTGCCGCAGATACGGTCCGGCTGTGTTAGAAACAAACCTGACAGTGCCTTTCGCACACTTGAACAGTTTGAAGTCCGCAGTAGAAGACACAATCCGGAAGCTTGTGCCCGCCACCCGGTTCAACCAACCTGGTTGCATGATGATTTCTTGATTTGTCCGGCACCTGCCGAAGAGACACTGACATGTTGAGGCAAGTCCTTGCGAGACACCAACTTTACCTTTTTTGATCAACCTGGTACTGAATCAATTCCTTGCTGAGCAGTTCAGTGGGTACGTACAAGGGAGGCCCCCACCGCGTCTCCAAAAAGTCTGCCGATTTCAGGTGCCGAAAACGAACCCTCTGGACATATGAGATGCTGCTCCTATACTGTCGAGGTAGGTCCCTTTCAGGCCGCCAGGTTTTGACCACTTTTTTGGGCCCTGTTTGAGGGGCCATGATGAAGCAGGTTTGTTGGCATTCGAGGCGCGCCAAGGCGTACCGAGGCCTGCCCGAGGCACGAGGACAAAGCGAGGCTTACGGGGATCCGAATCTATATAATACTATTGTTGGGGTCCCTTAGCAATGATTGCTGGTATGGCAATGGGACACTGCGGCGTCTTCTGGACGGTATACGCTCTTGGGCGCTTGTGGCGCAGCTAGGGGTACCAGATTGTTGAGCCCAGCAGAAGTCATGAACACAACTGTGCAGGAAACCCACGGAACCCCTGGGAAACCCAACACTTTGTAGAGGAAACCTTCGGAAACCCCTTTGGAACAATGCACATTCACCCCCCCTCAGAAACTTTGCTCTTTCTTTGGATTGGGCTTCAAAAACGCTTGCAACTGTGGAGAAAACCACGGAAACCCCTGGGAAACCCCTGGGAAACCCCTGGGAAAACCCTGGGAAACCCAACACTTTGTAGAGGAAACCCTAAGAAACCCCCATAGAACAATGCACATTCACCCTTTGGCAATTTACAAGAATAAAGAAGGGGGGGTGGGGAGGAAACCTGGATGAGATAGCAGCAATTGGATAAATTGGATGAGATGCAAAAAGTATTATAGAACCGTTTTCGGTCTTCCCGCCCACTCATAGTATTCTGATGGCACTGTGTTCCACGTTGCCACCCGTGCCAGCTCCGGCGTCCAAGAGGTGGTCGTTTGGAAGGGTCTATTTTTGGGCCCTCAAAGACAAGAAAAATTGGAGACGCAAATTCGGGCCTCCCCAGTTCAAGAGTCCTGCCGCGGATGCTGTTTGTGTAAGTAGCTTCACGCTTGACATTCTGCGCACATAGCAGCCTGCAAAATTTCAGCACATCGGACAAAATGAAGGGACCAAAAACGGGCCCGCCAGGAGGGACCACTTTCGATCCTAAGAGGGTCCACTTTTGGGTCCCTTCTGAAATATATTTGCTTTGCGCAAGGGTCCAAAACTGGGCCCTCAGCAATCTGAATCCGGTGCCTCCCTGGGGGCCTGTTTCACGTCCCATTTAAATTCTCTGTTAAAGCGCGTTGTTGTAATCCAGCTACAAACATCAGCATCACACATCATAGCAACTAGGTTAGCAACAAGGGCGTCGAACAAGGGAGGCCCCCACCGCGTCTCCAAAAAGTCTGCCGATTTCAGGTGCCGAAAACGAACCCTCTGGACATATGAGATGCTGCTCCTATACTGTCGAGGTAGGTCCCTTTCAGGCCGCCAGGTTTTGACCATTTTTTTGGGCCCTGTTTGAGGGGCCATGATGAAGCAGGTTTGTTGGCATTCGAGGCGCGCCAAGGCGTACCGAGGCCTGCCCGAGGCACGAGGACAAAGCGAGGCTTACGGGGATCCGAATCTATATAATACTATTGTTGGGGTCCCTTAGCAATGATTGCTGGTATGGCAATGGGACACTGCGGCGTCTTCTGGACGGTATACGCTCTTGGGCGCTTGTGGCGCAGCTAGGGGTACCAGATTGTTGAGCCCAGCAGAAGTCATGAACACAACTGTGCAGGAAACCCACGGAACCCCTGGGAAACCCAACACTTTGTAGAGGAAACCTTCGGAAACCCCTTTGGAACAATGCACATTCACCCCCCCTCAGAAACTTTGCTCTTTCTTTGGATTGGGCTTCAAAAACGCTTGCAACTGTGGAGGAAACCACGGAAACCCCTGGGAAACCCCTGGGAAAACCCTGGGAAACCCAACACTTTGTAGAGGAAACCCTAAGAAACCCCCATAGAACAATGCACATTCACCCTTTGGCAATTTACAAGAATAAAGAAGGGGTGTGGGGAGGAAACCTGGATGAGATAGCAGCAATTGGATAAATTGGATGAGATGCAAAAAGTATTATAGAACCGTTTTCGGTCTTCCCGCCCACTCATAGTATTGTGATGGCACTGTGTTCCACGTTGCCACCCGTGCCAGCTCCGGCGTCCAAGAGGTGGTCGTTTGGCAGGGTCTGTTTTTGGGCCCTCAAAGACAAGAAAAATTGGAGACGCAACCACCCCTCTCCCCCTCCCCCCCCCCACGACTCACCCTACCCCCCCCCTAAGGCACTGCTACTAGCTGTCGGCCTCCCCAGTTCAAGAGTCCTGCCGCGGATGCTGTTTGTGTAAGTAGCTTCACGCTTGACATTCTGCGCACATAGCAGCCTGCAAAATTTCAGCACATCGGACAAAATGAAGGGACCAAAAACGGGCCCGCCAGGAGGGACCACTTTCGATCCTAAGAGGGTCCACTTTCGGGTCCCTTCTGAAATATATTTGCTTTGCGCAAGGGTCCAAAACTGGGCCCTCAGCAATCTGAATCCGGTGCCTCCCTGGGGGCCTGTTTCACGTCCCATTTAAATTCTCTGTTAAAGCGCGTTGTTGTAATCCAGCTACAAACATCAGCATCACACATCATAGCAACTAGGTTAGCAACAAGGGCGTCGAACAAGGGAGGCCCCCACCGCGTCTCCAAAAAGTCTGCCGATTTCAGGTGCCGAAAACGAACCCTCTGGACATATGAGATGCTGCTCCTATACTGTCGAGGTAGGTCCCTTTCAGGCCGCCAGGTTTTGACCACTTTTTTGGGCCCTGTTTGAAGGGCCATGATGAAGCAGGTTTGTTGGCATTCGAGGCGCGCCAAGGCGTACCGAGGCCTGCCCGAGGCACGAGGACAAAGCGAGGCTTACGGGGATCCGAATCTATATAATACTATTGTTGGGGTCCCTTAGCAATGATTGCTGGTATGGCAATGGGACACTGCGGCGTCTTCTGGACGGTATACGCTCTTGGGCGCTTGTGGCGCAGCTAGGGGTACCAGATTGTTGAGCCCAGCAGAAGTCATGAACACAACTGTGCAGGAAACCCACGGAACCCCTGGGAAACCCAACACTTTGTAGAGGAAACCTTCGGAAACCCCTTTGGAACAATGCACATTCACCCCCCCTCAGAAACTTTGCTCTTTCTTTGGATTGGGCTTCAAAAACGCTTGCAACTGTGGAGGAAACCACGGAAACCCCTGGGAAACCCCTGGGAAAACCCTGGGAAACCCAACACTTTGTAGAGGAAACCCTAAGAAACCCCCATAGAACAATGCACATTCACCCTTTGGCAATTTACAAGAATAAAGAAGGGGTGTGGGGAGGAAACCTGGATGAGATAGCAGCAATTGGATAAATTGGATGAGATGCAAAAAGTATTATAGAACCGTTTTCGGTCTTCCCGCCCACTCATAGTATTGTGATGGCACTGTGTTCCACGTTGCCACCCGTGCCAGCTCCGGCGTCCAAGAGGTGGTCGTTTGGCAGGGTCTGTTTTTGGGCCCTCAAAGACAAGAAAAATTGGAGACGCAAATTCGGGCCTCCCCAGTTCAAGAGTCCTGCCGCGGATGCTGTTTGTGTAAGTAGCTTCACGCTTGACATTCTGCGCACATAGCAGCCTGCAAAATTTCAGCACATCGGACAAAATGAAGGGACCAAAAACGGGCCCGCCAGGAGGGACCACTTTCGATCCTAAGAGGGTCACACTTTTGGTTCCCTTCTGAAATATATTTGCTTTGCGCAAGGGTCCAAAACTGGGCCCTCAGCAATCTGAATCCGGTGCCTCCCTGGGGGCCTGTTTCACGTCCCATTTAAATTCTCTGTTAAAGCGCGTTGTTGTAATCCAGCTACAAACATCAGCGTCACACATCATAGCAACTAGGTTAGCAACAAGGGCGTCGAACAAGGGAGGGCCCCCAACCGCGTCTCAAAAAGTCTGCCGGATTTGCAGGTGGCCGAAAAAGAGCCCTCTGACATATGAGATGCTGCTCCTAGGAATGTCGAGGTAGTCCCTTTCAGGCCGCCAGGTTTTGACCACTTTTTTGGGCCCCCTGTTGACTCGGGCAATGATGAAGCAGGTTTGTTGCGCATTCGAGGCGCGCCACAGGCGTACCGAGGCCAATTGCCGAGGCACGAGGACAAAGCGAGGTTACGTGTGATCGAATATATAGAATAATATTGTTGGGGTACACACGACCCCCCCTTCCCCCCCTAGCAATGATTGCTGGTTTGCAATGGGGACACTGACGGCGTCTTCGGACGGTATAGCTCTGTGGGCGATTGTGGCGCAGCTCGGGGGACCAAGATGTTGAGCCCAGCAGAAGTCAGGAACACAACTGTGCAGGAAACCCACGGAACCCTTGGGAAACCCAACACTTTGTAGAGGAAACCTTCGGAAACCCCTTTGGAACAATGCACATTCACCCCCCCTCAGAAACTTTGCTCTTTCTTTGGATTGGGCTTCAAAAACGCTTGCAACTGTGGAGGAAACCACGGAAACCCCTGGGAAACCCCTGGGAAAACCCTGGGAAACCCAACACTTTGTAGAGGAAACTCTAAGAACCCCCATAGAACAATGCACATTCACCCTTTGGCAATTTACAAGAATAAAGAAGGGGGTGTGGGGAGGAAACCTGGATGAGATAGCAGCAATTGGATAAATTGGATGAGATGCAAAAAGTATTATAGAACCGTTTTCGGTCTTCCCGCCCACTCATAGTATTGTGATGGCACTGTGTTCCACGTTGCCACCCGTGCCAGCTCCGGCGTCCAAGAGGTGGTCGTTTGGCAGGGTCTGTTTTTGGGCCCTCAAAGACAAGAAAAATTGGAGACGCAAATTCGGGCCTCCCCAGTATGTATATATGAAGTACACTGCTGCGTTCGCGCTTGGCACGAGTCTTCCAGCGAGTGACAGACAAAGTGCAAAAAAAACCGATGTGACCGGCAAAGTGTAAAAAAAGCGATGGAACGGGCAAAGTGCAAAAAAAATGCAATGTGAGAGACACATTGCAAAAAAAAGCGATGTGACCGGGAAAGTGTAAAAAAAAGCGATGGGACGGGCAAAGTGCAAAAAAAGCGATGGAACGGGCAAAGTGCAAAAAAAATGCAACTGGACAATTAGTTGTGCCTCGCATTTGGGAAAGGCAGCCAACAGGATGAAACCACAAAATCACGACTAGCAGCACTTGTTTTTTTTTGTGTGTCTTTGTGTGTGTGTGTGGATCTGCATACTCCTCTGCTTCTGAAGCAATGATCAGGACAGCACGACGTGTCCAATACCCAGTATTTTTAACATGCCAACACAAAACACCACAGATGCATGACTGACATGTTTTTTTTTGGTTCGTTGTGAGAAAAAGAAAAGAAAGGCACCCATTTAAAAAATGGAAGCCCATTTAATCAGTTGTGCTCGCAGGGTCAGCTTACCGACGCAGTTGGAATTGAACCTGCGTAAAAAAGGAAATGAAAGTTGCATTTTTCTAGTTTTTTAAATTTACAATTGTATTTTGAGGTTGCATTTTTCGTATTTATGTTGTATTTTTAATTCCTGTCAACGCACATAGTCTGTACCTGGTGCCACGACTTCAAGCGTAGACTGTTTAGGCAACAGCAAGGTGCGTATGGCTCTGCAATCCTCTGGAAGGACTTCCAGTGTCCGCTAGGTGTACGACAATTTGCAAACGTAGTTTTATAGGAGGAGAAGATCTTGTGCATTATTGGGGGCAGTCGTGGAGCACCCTTCGGCGAAGATACCTTAAGCCCCCTTCGAAGGTACCTTAAGGGTATCTTAAGGGGGCTTCGAAGCCTTCGAAGGTACCTTAAGGGGGCTTCGACGAAGGTACCTTAAGGGATCTTCGCCGAAGACTTCGAAGGTATCTTAAGCGGGCTTGGACGAATTCTTCGAAGCCCCCTTAAGGTGCCTTCGAAGCCTTCGAAGCTCCCTTAAGGTACCTTAAGGTGGCTTCGAGCGTTAAAGCCTTGGCTGAAGCCTTTGAAGGTACCTTAAGGAAGCTTCGAAGGCTTCGAAGACACCTTAAGGGGGCTTCGAAGCCTTCCTCAACGGACCTTCAAATTCAATTTCTCAAGCTTCCCCCTTATGAAGGGCCTCTCACCGACTGCTTGCATTATTGTGACTCTGGAGTTCTTGAGACAAGCGTGCAAGTTCGCTTGGCTGAGCTGTCCACATGTTCAGTCTGCATTCGAGTAGTAAGTAGACGCAGTTGGTTTGCAGGCTGCGCAAACAGCAACGGGGGCCATGGCTTGATGTACTTTGACATCGTCCTTTGCTACCAATTACTAGGTAAACTCAGTTGTCCCATTAGATTGCTACCACTAGGGGCCTTTCCTCCCTCCCCTAATAACTTTGGCTGGCTTTCTACGAAGTCAATCGCACAAGATGGGGGGAGTGTCCTGGATCAGAGAGGCACTAGTCAACCATGGGGACCCACCCGGCACAGTGGTCACAACGTGGCAGGTGCAACCGTATACCCCACGTTAACCGTTTGCGATTACTGAAACTGCACTGACGTGCCGGCACTGTGGTGTTCATCGCTGCCAGAGCTATTGGCTACGCTGATTTGGGGGAGGTGGGTCACTACTTCCTGTTGGCTTCATGCATGAATTCCCAATGCTAGTAGCGATCCCACTTCTCTGTGTTTTGTTTGTTTTGGTTTGGTTGTGGTTGCATTGTTTGTTTGTTTTATTTCCTTTGTTTCTAGTTGTGCTTTGTGTTTGTTTGGTTTCTGGACTGCGTACAGGTCCACTACGAGTACTTTGGTGGCTACAAGTAGACAGCCTTGCATGATAGTTACAATTCATCTTTTTGCTGCAATTAATGTGTAACGACCTGGCAGAAGCCATGAAGGCGTTGGAAGAAAATGTGAAAAATCATCCTATATATAGCTAGCGTAGCGATCTTGTGCTTGTACTTAGGTAGTTGTTAGTTGCTTTGTAGTTGTAGTTTGTGGACTTTCGTAGTTTGGACTTTGTTTTGTAGTTAGCAGGTGATTGTGATGTAGTTAATCGATCTCATCTCATTCCGGCACAAAGAGTTGTGACAGAAGTTGCCTTTTTCCGTTGGTAGTTAGTCGTTTTTAGGTTTTTTGCACGTTTTTTTGCACGTTGTAGGTTATCCCACACGAGAACCAAACTGCACGAAACCAATCTTAGGTTTTTGCCACGTAGAAGTTTGTTTTTGCACGTGTCTAGATTTGTAGAATCGTTTCTGGAACTGCTATGACCCAACGTAAACGTTGGCTCAAGACCCGCGAGTTCGAAAAGGGTGAGTGTGTCGCCGTGAGACGGCCTGGGAAAGCTGGCACAGACAGAAACGCGAAAACGACCACCGTTTGTTTGTGTTTTGGTTTGGGTTTACTTTGTGCACGAGAGGTTTGAAAGCGGTTTTCGCGATCTAACTTTGTGTGTCAAAGTTTTACGTGGTAGCGGAGCTTGTGTGCTCCCTCCACAAGAGATCCTGTGAGGATCTGGCACGCCTGTGTGCGTCTTGTGTGTGCCTGGTTCCAGGGAAGTTGGTGTGAGTTGCGTTTGACTGTCGTGTGTTTGACTTCGAGGTGTCAAAAATGTCTCAATCAGGACAACCACAGCATTTTCGAATGGACGGCCAAGGTACCCAGAGCGGAGAGAAAGGATATGGGAAGGGTTTTCAGGCAGGTGGACCGACTGGACCGTACCCTGTTGGAGAAGTTGGACCGGGGAGTCCGCAACCTGCGTCACCGACGCACCAAGAGCAGCCTAGTATGCCAGGAAGTCCAGGTCCGCAAGGTCCTTTGTTCACGCCAGATCAGTTGACCCAGATCGCACAGATCTTCCGCATGGGAATTGAGCCTGTCGTAAGGGAGATGAGTACGAGACTTGACAGTTTGCAAGCTCAGGTGACTCGCTTTCCAGAGGGAACTGCAGCCTTGCACGGTGCGAGACCGGCTGATGCATCCTTGTCTTCAGGTTTAAGCAGTGGACCTTCACGGTTTGGTGAACAGCCACCCACGAGTCCAGGACCTGCGTTCCGACCTGTGGGGTCGCCGCCAGGTATAGCACAAGTGACACCCCAGAGAGGGGAGAGAAATCCGAATCAAGATGATGACAGAGATGGTCGTGACATCTTTAGTAAATCTGAGAAATGGTTACCTCCTATGCCCACTGTGGATTTCAGGAACTGGAGAACCTGTGCAGATGAAGTCCTTGGATTTTCGGACTGGGTTCAGGCGCTACGTGCTTGGGTTTCCTTAGGAAGTGACATCTTTGCCTGGGAGATTGCCCAGTGCATTGGTTGGGAACAAGAGATCCATATGTCTGTGCTGAAGCCCGCTCAACAGACCCGCAGCGCGCGTCTTCTTGCAATCCTCATCCAGACGTTTAAGGATTTCCCAAGGGGGAACACCATGCTGCAAGCTTATGTTGAAGGAGTTGGTGTTGATGGAGCGTTCTTGGCAACTAGAGGTACGAGTGGTTTTGAAGGTTTGCGTTTGTTGGCAAGAGAGTTTTCTTTGCGTTCAAGGGCAGAAGCGTCTTTCTTTCGCACTGAGTTTTTGGCAAAGACGTTCAAAGCGTCTGCTGGTGTTACTCAGGTTAGTGACATCATTCGCCAGATTGACGTCGGACTGTCAAGGTTTCGCAAGATGATTGAAACTCTACCTGCAACTGTGTCCAGAGTTGGACTTGAGGTGCAAACAAGTGATCTGACCATCATGCTTTTACGTTCGCTGCCACATGATGTTCGTTCGTACACCACGTTACATGCAGCAGGTGATGCATACACCGACCTTCGCACTGCTGCGTTGCGTTTTGAGACGCAGCAACGCATGTTTGCTGAGTTGAGTGGCCCATCTTCATCAGGTGCACGAGGTGTGCATGCACTTGAAAGTGCTGAGACCGCTGAAGAGTGGTGGGGATACGATCAGGAAGGTTATGACAACTCTGAGTATGCCCAGGAAGAAGATCCTGATGATCAATGGGAATGGGACGAAGATGCACAGGTTTGGATCAGTGCTACTGTTGCCAAAGGAAAGGGAAGTCCCAAGAGCACGATGAAGTGTCATCTGTGTGGGAGGCGAGGCCACATGGCCAAGCAATGCAAGGCCGATCTGAGCAAGGTGAAGTGCTTTCATTGCTCGAAGTTTGGTCACATTGGGGCACAATGCCCTGACAAGCCCAAAGGTGACAAGGGAAAGCAGCAAAAGAAGCCCCAGCCGAAAGCTGGAAAGAGCAAAGGTAAGGGAAAGATGCACGAGTTGGCAGAGGAGAATGGGCAGGAAGCTGCTCCAGCACAAGGTGAGGTGCTGATGCCATTGATTTCTTCAGTTGAACATTCGGGTGATGAGTGGCGATGGTGGTTGATTGACAGTGGAGCAGCTGTCTCAGTGTTGTCTGAGCAGTTCAAGGCCTACTACAAATGCAGCGCAGAAGAGCAGGTGATGGACACCTACTATGCAGCCAATGGGTCTGCAGTCACCATGAGAGGTGAAGTTCAGGTGACAGTTGCGTTTGAGACGGGATCTGGTTCCAAGAAGTCTCAGAACTTTCGTTTGAAGTGCTGCGTAGGCTCCACCAGCCACAACATTGTGAGCACAACCCAGCTTGTGAAGCGTGGATGGACAGTTGTTCAGTCGCCAGGTGAAACCTATCTTTGGCATGAAGAGTCGAATACCGTGATTACTGATGTGGTGTTGTGGGGAGGATGTCCCTGGCTGAGAGCCAAGAAGACAACATCTCAGATTCCTGCTTTGAAGGATACCTACATGCCGATGGAAGTTGATGTGCCAATGGAGTCAGTGAGGACCGGGCAAGGCTTGACTGTTGGTATGGTAGGTGCGGTTGAGTTGTCAACCCAGGAGAGACTGCGTCAACACATCTTGAGAGGCCATTATCCGTATGACCCTCATTGTTTGGAATGTCAACAGGGCCGTGGTGTTTCCAGAGCACCCAGGCGAGATTTGAAAGAGCGCTTGCTTGAGGTACAGGTTGACTTCATGTTCTTGGGAACAGTTGGATCGCAGTACAAGTTTTTGGTGTTTCGTCACTGTTTCAGTGGTTTGTTGGGTGTCTGCGCTGTGAGCGAGAGTCTTGACACCACCGGCCAACATGTCCGCCAGATCTTGGCAGAGTTTGGACTGTTGTCTGGAGATCCAAAGCCGATTGACTTCAGGTCAGATGCGTCCGATGAACTTGGGACGACGTTGAGAAGAGCTGGTATTCCAAGAGAATTTACCGTCAGCAAAGCAGGTCCCCAGAACCATGATACTGTTGGTTCAGTGGAGCGTGGAGTCCGTGAGCTGAAAGAAGGTCTTGCGGTACTGAGACTCGAATTGGGGAAAGCAGGTGTTGACGTGGTCAACAGTTTGGTTGGCTGGGAAGCCAGTTCAAGGTATGTGATTGCGATGCACAACTTGCATTCGAAGTTGGATGGCACAGGATTGAGTGGACGAGAGGTTCTGAGAAACCAGGTTGATCAGAAGAATGCTGTCACAGCGATGTTCTGTTCTAGGGTTCTTGCGGAGACACCTGACAGTGTGAACAGCATCGGAAGGTTCGTGACTGCTGGATACCTGTATCCTGTGAGGAACTCGTTTGCACACTTTGTAGTTGCGTCAATTGAAGGTGAACTAAATTTTTTCCAAGCGAAGAGCCTGAAGCTCGTTTTTCCAATTGTGTATCCTCTGGAATTGGTTGGAAGGTTCTTGCGTGCAGTGGACTCTGCTGGACCTGCACCCGCCGTCTTGGACCAGGAACCGATTGAGATCGTTCCAGAGGACTTTGCACGTCTGCCCGACAAGGTGCAACCTCCACGGCATTGGATTGATGCCCATGGACGGACCGAAGGTTGTAGTTCTTGTGCTACTCGTCAAGGTCGACACTCCAAGAAGTGCTGTGAGCGCTATTGGACATGGCTTCGGAACCAGAGATCCAAAGAAGCCGTGCTTGTACGGTGGGATGGTACGGGGTGCCCCCATCCTTGTCATCTGTTATGTTGATGACCTGTTGGTTGCCACGCCCAGCGAGGCTGCGTATCGTGTTCTGTTTGAAGCTCTTGAGCAGCAGGTCAAGATCCGAGAGACTGGCCGAGTGACCATGTCTGGTGGTTCATTGAAGTTTCTAGGCCGCACCATCCTCAGAGAGAAGGGAAGCTCCGGTTTGCAGTTGTTTGTCGACCAGGATTACCTGAACAGTGCGTTCGAGGAGTATGGAATCTCCAAAGGTTCCACTGCATTTCCTGATCTTCGTCCATTTTTGGAGCAGACACTGCAGGAAGAGCCTATCAGCGCTGAGGCGCACTCCAAGTTCAGGAGAGTTCTTGGACGTCTGTCATGGCTGGCACAGACCCGGCAGGATATCTTGATCCTGATTGCAATGCTGTCAACTGGACAATCTTGTCCAAAGCCAGGCCATGAGAAAGCTCTGCGAGCCGTGCTTCGATTTATGTTGTTGCACATGAAGATGTCCCAGAAATTTCCCTCACCTGGACTTGAGGACCTTTCTGAGAAAGACATCGGTCTGGAAGTTTATAGTGATGCTGGATTTGCCCCTATGCAAGCTACTCAGAGGAGAAGCATCACTGGGTGCGTTATTGTTTTCCGATGTGTTGTTTTGAAGTGTTTCTCTCGACATCAGGCATCTGTGACTTTGAGTTCATGCGAGGCAGAGCTCGTTGCCGTTCAGGCAGCTGTCCAAGAAGCCATTGGTTTACTGAGAAGTTTGAGTTTTGTCCTGCGTCGCATTCAGGTATATCCACCGTCTTTGTCAGAGGACGACAGTTTGGATTTTGTCTGTCCGATCCTCTTGTGGACTGACTCCCTGAGTGGGAAGATGCTTTTGGAAGGTTCCGACCTCCAGCGTAGGTCAAGACATATCGACATCAAAGTGAACTGGTTGAGAGAGCTTTTGGGAAAAGAAATCTTGCAAATTGGACATGTCAGAGGAACTGGAAACGTCGCTGACCATTTTACCAAATGTTTGCCGACGATCAAAGCGTTGCAGTACATGGAAATACTTGGTTTTTCGTCGTTTGAAGGTATTCTTTTGGACTGTTTGCTTGATTTTGAAATCCGCGACAACAGTTTTTCAGGTCTTTTGTGTGCGTTTTCAACCAGAAACTGCATGTTTTGTGGAGAGTTGATTTGTGAAGAACCTGCAGATTCAACAACTTGTGAATTGTCGCCATTTCCACGTTCATGCATTCATATGATCAATGCACTTGTAGCTGTTTGCGAAAGGTTTCAAGGCGAGGGAATCGGTTCCGCTATGGCTGGACGTATCCCTGCAGAACGAGAAGAGCCCAGAGCGCCGGACAGCCATGCGCTCCTTGGGCATCCAACAGCTGAAGGTGTCGGTGCGGCACCTGAATCTGATGATACGGTTACCATCATAGGTGGTGAAGCCAATACTGCGACTGTTGCGGTGACATCTGCAGAGGCAGTGGTGCCAGCTGCTGAGGCAGTGCCGAAGGCAGCAGAGGCGGCAGCTCCCCCTGCCGCTACTGAAGCGGCACCAGGTGCACCAGTTGCATCAGAGACTGCAGCTGCCGAGGCTGAGGATGTTGTGGAGGTCACTCCAAAGAAAGCTCAGCCGCCGAGGCCAAAGGAGAAAGCCATGCCTACTACTCGAGGCAGACCTGAAGCGAAAGCAAGGCCGTCAGGAAGGTCTCAAGCTCCTGGACGTGAACCTGCTGTGAAGAAGATGCCCAGGAAGCCTGGTCGCTTTGTGATTCAGGTGAAGAAAGAGGCCTGGGAGGCCACTGGTCTGCTGAAGAGACGACGCGAGGCTGGTCGTCGTAAGGCCAAGCGTCAGGCTTGGAAGAATAGGCAGAAGGAAGCGTTTGCATACTTCGCTGCTCAGAGGAGAAGAGGAGTCCCGGCCAACGCCTACATATGAGGTTGTGAGAGGGTCGAGATTGCCAGGTCAGAGAAGGGTCATGCGAAGGATGTACAACCCTCAGTTAAACAAGAGAGAGGAGTTGGAGATCAACCCGAAAGCTGAGGAGGAAAAAGGACCCGCCTTTGTGAGGTCTTTCAGTGGATTCAGCTGGAAGAATCCGAAGGGTCTGAAGTGTGGTCATTGTGGAGAAAAAGGCCATATCATCTCTCAGTGCCCTGAGATGGAGCGAAGGGTGAGCCTTACTCATGGGCGTGTGACTTTGACGCCAAGAGGACAGCACCAGCCAGACTCCACTGTGGGCGATGAGGTTGCCCCGGGTGATTCGATTTCACAGGTTGGATTGACCCTGGAGTCACTACGTATCCACAACAAGAGGCTGAGAGGCCACGGTTGGTCCGAGGAGACCCCAGCAGCCGCAGGTAGCCCTCCAAGAGCTCGTCAGAGGACTGGGATGGGTCCCCCTCAGACGCCACCGAAGAGGAGCGGCCAGTTTCCGGCCAGCAGCAATGCGGCAGTGGCGATGGGTCCAAAGCCGCCTCCACACCCGCCGAAGGGGAGGGCCACAGCCACCACAGGCACCACCCATCTCTGGGAAGGCCCCTCCAGCAATGCCTTCTCCAGCCCAGAGCCCTCTACCACCACCGCCAGCGCCCCCGGCGCCACCTCAGGTACCACCACCGCCGCCAGCTCCAAGAAGAGTTTCAAGTGCGCCAAAGACGCCACCCAAGACGCCTCCAAAGGCGAAATCTGGAGAGCCTACATCGCCTAAGGCGAGTCCAGGTGCAAAGGCAGCACCAGCTGTGGATTTGGTTACTCCAAAGAGCCCTGAAGCGAAAGCAGCGTCGCATGTGGGCGAGCCGCCCAATAGACCATTCAGAGTTGGCCCAGGAGGAGCACTGGAAGCCGAGACAATTGGCCCCTCATCGGGGTACAGTATGTCTATGATTTCAAGGACCCCAGTTGCAAAGGCACCGGCCAGTGAGGCCCCGCCAGAGCCTTCTGAGACATCAGGGAGACCGCCCCAGCGTCGTATGGAAGCCTGCATAGCATGTCATGGCAGTGGAGAGCCTCCGATGCGAGCGAATCGGAGGTTGTTCAGGTTGTTGACATCGTCAACAGCGTCAGCAGCAACTGCAAATGCAGCTGCTCGAGGTGGAGCAACAGCCAGTGTTTTGTCTGCAATTTCAGGTTCAAGTTCTTCAGAAGCTGATGTGACCCATTTCAAGAGTGAAAGGGGGGTAGGTCTTTTTGTTGAGCTAGCCTGCAGCAAAGCCAGTGTCTTGTCAGCTGCATGCGCTGAGAGCCGTGCTTGTTATGTTGGAGTTCATGGAAATCTTGAGAAGATAGCTACACAGAATCATGTTGCAGATCTTGTGAACCAGGTGATGGAGGAGTTGAAGATGACCAGATCAGCCTCTGATCGAGAGCTGGGAGAGGTGCATTTGTTCTGTCACGTTCACATGTCATTGCCGTGCACAGGTGGATCTCCATTGCAGAATTTTTCGGGTGGGAAAAGAGTCCCAGAGCATGAGCGAAAGTTTTTCGAACTTCTAGCCGCTTGTGAAAAGTTGTTGGATCGGTTAGTAGAAAGACATCCCGAGTTGTCTATGTCATTTGAATTGCCAAATTCCAACAGGTATTGGACTCATCCGAAGCTGCAAGCCTTTGTTCAGGCCAGAATTCCATTCAGGTCTGTTGTCCATGCTTGTGCAATGGGAATTGAAGGACTGCCAGGATTACCCATCAAGAAAGCGTTCAGGATCATGTCAAGTTCTGAGGAGCTTAGTCAACGTCTTGAGAAGCGTTTTCATTGTGCTTGTGATTTTCACGCATCATTCAACTTTTCTGACTTTCAGTTGTCAGAGAAATACTCCAGGAAATTTGCCAGATTCTTTGTGCGAATGCTCGCATTACTTGCCCTCAGGTGATCGATGGCGTCGAAGCTACGCCGATTTTATCGCCTGATCTTCCCTGAGGAAAAAGGAAGAGTCTGCTGCATGAGTGAACTTGTGAGATTTTTGGATAGCTTGAACGACTTGTGAAGTCATCTTGAAGTTTTGATAGACTTGTGAAGTCATCTGGATAGAGAAAGGTCTTTAAATGTGGAAGACATGAGGCTGAAAACTCTCTTTGATCGTTGCCCTGTGCGTTGCTTGGGTAGTCGGATCTAATTATCGAGACTTTGAGGTCTGACGATTGCATGGTATAGTTCTGAATCCAATTTGAATTGCAAGAGTTGCAGAAGTCTTTAGAAGACATCGAGAGGATGATCTTTGGACTTTCTTGGTCGCAGAAGTCTTTAGAAGACATCGAGAGGATGATCTTTGGACTTTCGGAGATACAGAAGTCTTTAGAAGGCATCTAGAGGATGATCTTGTGGACTTTCTGGGATCGTTTTTGGACTTTCCTTGATGGACTGTCTTTGGAATGTTTGTGGACTGCTTGGAATGGATTTCAGCATGAGCTTGATTGGATTTCCGCAGCCATTTGTGTGTGTGGGCAGGTCGCGCAAGCCATGGCCACTGGAGAGATGGAAGAGCTCTACTGGCTCTTATTCTTTGTATATACACTGGGTTTTCTATCTGGTATTCTTTCAGCTTGCTGCATTACGAGATGTTGCAAAAGCCGCAATACAACTGCAAGAAATTCAGGTACAGCTATGAAGAGTTCTACAGCTTTGTCTTGTGATTCTGACGGTGAAGGCCCAGGTACTCGTATCTATTGGAGTTTTTGCCGAGAGATGTATCACTGCAATGAGAAATGCAAGGTTTTGATTGCCGCCGCTGGTCCAAATGGACATATTCGATGCCGAGACAATTGCCAGGTTTGCCAACCGGAGACTGGACCCTTGTTGGTTGTGACTTCAACAGGATCGAAGTATCACTGTTCAGGTTGCCGTACAACGGAGAAGTCAAAGCAGATGACGCTGTTAGCATGCCCTATCTGCTATGGCATGGGAAATGTCAAGGCCGAGTGACTGAACTCGTTTTTTGGACTTGAGTCGCACAAGTTCGAAAGGGGGTGTGAAAAATCATCCTATGTATAGCTAGCGTAGCGATCTTGTGCTTGTACTTAGGTAGTTGTTAGTTGCTTTGTAGTTGTAGTTTGTGGACTTGCGTAGTTTGGACTTTGTTTTGTAGTTAGCAGGTGATTGTGATGTAGTTAATCGATCTCATCTCATTCCGTCACAAAGAGTTGTGACGGAGTTGCCATTTTTCGTTGGTAGTTAGTCGTTTTTAGGTTTTTTGCACGTTGTAGGTTATTCCACACGAGAACCAAACTGCACGAAACCAATCTTAGGTTTTTGCCACGTAGAAGTTTGTTTTTTGCACGTGTCTAGATTTGTAGAATCGTTTCTGGAACTGCTATGACCCAACGTAAACGTTGGCTCAAGACCCGCGAGTTCGAAAAGGGTGAGTGTGTCGCCGTGAGACGGCCTGGGAAAGCTGACACAGACAGAAACGCGAAACGACCACCGTTTGTTTGTGTTTTGGTTTGGGTCTACTTTGTGCACGAGAGGTTTGAAAGCGGTTTTCGCGATCTAACTTTGTGTGTCAAAGTTTTACGGAAAAAACAGGCTTGATCAGCGCAATGAGTGGATGACTTTGCTTTTCGAGCAGAATCCTGGTCATTTCTTGAGTGAAAGCGGCAGGATCGTCCACTAGTGCCTCAGCGTCCGCGAGTGGCAAGCCACTGCGTCCAATGGCAAATCGATTCGGTGGGTGTTTTTGTTTGGGCTTTTTGTTTTGTTTCTGCCGTTTGCTTCGCTGTTTCCGCTGGCGAAACGCAAGTCTGGGTGGGAGATTTGCGGGTCGTCGTTTTTGGTTGGTTGTGGTTTTCGTTTTTTTGCTTCAATCGATTTGCCGACTCAAAGGACTTTATTGTCCTTGTACAATGTATTTCCAGCTTATTCTCATGTAAGGACCGAGCCTTTAGCGCGACATCGGCCAAACTCGAGAAAAAAAAAACAGCGTCCGCGAGTGGCCTAACAAGGACAATGGCGACAAGCATTTCGCCGCCATCTTTTTGGATGAGGGCCGGCCGGCCGGCTTGCATCTGCTCAAGGATCGCAACGCCTTGTTTTCACACAAGGCGCTCCGATTCTTTCTTGCAGTTTGTGGTGGGACCTTTTGAGCTGCTGGCGTCCCAACGCGTGAATAAAGGGACTGTCAGGCAGTGTGGAGGATGGCAAGTTTGCGATAGCAGCTACTGCACGGCGAATGTCACTCTCTTTTACTTTATAAGAGGGGGATGATTTGTGCCCAATGGCCGGCTTGGAGTCAGCCCATAGTTGCCGCAGTGTGTATCCCGTTTTTTGTTCCATATATTTTCGGTTCCACACTGCGTTGTGAGACCATTGGGGTGCTCTGTGATTTATTTCTAAATCTCTCTTCATGTCGTATTCTCCCAACATGTCGTCGAGCTCTTGTAGGGTTGCAGATCGATGAATGCAACATCGTCGGACGGCACCATCAATGTGTAACGGCCATCCGACTGGCATGTGGGAATCTTCCAGAATTTCTATCTCTCTTAGTTTGCGACAACGCTGTTTCTAACGCTGTTTCTTATTGCATGTTTTTGTGATACGATTGAAAATTCCGTCTGTGTCGGATGGCAAATCTGTGGTTTTGTTTTGTGTTGAGCCTGGTCCGTTTTTTTGTTGGTTGCTTTTGCTTCCAAAGACGAAACGCAAATCTAGCTGTGGGATTTGCGGATAGTCTGCTGCTTTTTCTTTTTGCCTTGTTTGTGGTTGTTGTTTTTGCCTGATTTGTCCACACTTTTTTGATATGGAACCATTGCGTGTCATGGCGAGTTTATAATTCGTTCAATCCACTTGCACAATTGTAGAACCGAGCCTTAGAGCGACATGAACCGGAGGAATAAAAAAAAGGAGGAATCGGAGTACTCTGAGAGTTAGCAACGGCTGTCCGTCAATTTCATGTTTCACTACCACAGCAATCTGTCAAATCAACCTTCTGGGATGAATTTTGAAGTTCCCTAGCTTCGGCATGCAAGCAATTCAATTTGATCCTGCCAGCGCACATGTCGGAATGGAGAATGAACGGGTGCGGTGCCCCTTAGCGCCAAGCTACTGTGTGTCGAATGTTGAACAAATGATGGCAACATGGACCATCTAAGGCACCAAAACAAAAACATGGCTGGAAGCAGGACCAGCTTTGGATTATCCCCGACTGTGCAATTACTGGAAGCAAAAAGGAAATCAATATAAAGTCCGAGTGATTCTGCACCTGCGTTTTTCTCTCGAAGCGTCATAGCGCATGTTGCTGTTTTTGTATTAAGGGTTTTTTGGATTTATATAAGTGTTTACATATCCATGAATTTCATTAACCCTTTTACAAAGCCGATATACCATATCAATTGAAACCTGCAATAATATGGATATCAAATTTAATCTTTGAAACTTCCACCACCAAAGCTGGATTAGTCTCAAACTGATCCTGGTTTTATGGAGGAATAAGATGTCACTCTTTTGAAAAAAGATGAAAGCATTATTCCTCCAAATAAAAATTTTTGAAGTATTACAAATAAGGATCGAACAATCCTTTCTGTTTGGTGGTAAACAAACAAACATAAAAGAAGGTTGAAACATTCCAACCAAACTTTTGTAATGCAAATCGTTTGGCGTTTCTCCTTTTTATTTTGAACAGTTCCCATTCTTGGCAGGCTTCGAGGTAGACTTCGCTCGAGAGCCTCAAGCCTATGGAAATTGAAGCAAATAATATGACAAATAAGGGACCCTATTTTGCTTCTCAGAACGTAAGAAAAAGCAGGCGCGCAAAAATGGGTCTCTCCAGACTTTTTCATTGCCAAGAATCCGGGTGAAATTTGAAGCTATTTTCATCGCTTAATTGTTTCCTGAACCTCTTTTTGTTTCCCATAAGTTCTTGACCCTGAACGTCTTTTTGTTTCCGGGGTTTCTGATGTATGTCCATCAATCGCGTATTTATGTCGCCAGGTGCCTCATTTATTTCCTTAACTTATTTCCCAGAGCTCTTCAAAAGAAGCTGCTGGAGCGCTTTGCGGTTTGCTTGCCCGCTGTTTAAGCTTCCCATCCCACCAATAGACCCATAAGAACTATGACAAGCAAATCAACAACCCACATAGCACACACGCACGCAGAGGTACAGAGGTTCACAAAACCTTGGACGAAAAATTCGAAGACAGGAACAGTGTCAGAAGATTTCAAATCAAGTTCAAGCCAACTCCAAAACTGCGAGTGGCAGTGGCAGTGGCAGTAGCAGTAGGAGAGGAGCAGGAGTGGGAGTAGGAGTAGTAGGAGCAGGAGTAGGAGAGGAGTTGGAGTAGGAGTAGGAGTAGGAGTAGGAGTAGGAGTAGGAGTAGGAGTAGTAGTAGTAGTAGTAGTAGCAGTAGTAGTAGTAGTAGTAGTAGTTGTAGTAGTAGTAGTGGTTGTAGTAGTAGTGGTGGTGGTGGTGGTACTGGTGGTCGTAGTGGTAGTGGTGGTAGTCGGAGTAGTAGTGTGGTAGTAGTAGTGGTAGTGGTAGTAGTAGTGGTAGTGGTAGTAGTAGTAGTAGTAGTAACAGTAGCAGCAGGGTGGTGGTGGTGGTGGTAGTAGTAGCTTAACGGTGGCTTAAAGGATAGTTTCAAGGACGGTTTAAAGGTAGGCTCAAGGGGGATTCAAGGATGGTGTCAAGGGGGCGCTTCAAAGAAGCTTTAGAGGGGGCTTCAAGGGGGAGCTTAAGGGGGAGCTTAAGGGAGGGCTTAAGGGGGAGCTTAAGGGAGGGCTTAAGGGGGGGGTTGGCTTAAGGGGAGCTTTAAGGGGGCTTCAAAGGGGTTTTAAGGGGGGCTTAAGGGGGGCTTAAGGGGGGCTTAAGGGGAGGCTTAAAGGGGGGTTTCAAGGGACGCTTGAAGGGATGCGTGAAGGGGGGCTTCGGGGAGTAGCAGTTGTAGTACTAGTAGTTAGTAGTAGTTGTAGTAGTACTATAGGGGGGCTTAAGGGGGCGCTTAAGGGGGGGGCTTGAATGAGGGATTACGGGGAGGGTTCAAGGGGGGCTTCAAGGTGGCCTTCAAGCTTCCCCTTGAAGCCGCCTTTTGAAGCCCCCTTAAGCCTTCCCTTGAGCCGACCCTTAAGCCCTCTTTGAAGCCACCCCTTAAGCCCACCCTTAAGCCTCCCCTTAAGCCCCCCTTGAAACCCTTTTGAAGCCCCCTCAAGCATCCCCTTAAGCCGACCCTTAAGCCGCCTTTTAAGCACCCCCTTAAGCTCCCCTTTCAGGCTTCCACCCTTCGAAGGGGAGGGGGGAAGGGAGGGCACCCTTCATGACCCCTTAAGCCCGCCCTTAAGCCCCCCCTTCAAGCCCGCCTTTGACGAAGGGGGTGGGCCCGCCCTCTGTTGGCTGGTGTATTGCCGTTATTGAAGCAGATGGCTTTATTCTGCCTTAAAAAGTTCTTGACTGTCTTCCGACCTGATGAGTTTTGCACTTTTGACGCTCCAAGCTTCCATTTTCACTTTTAGCATAAGAAACAAGCAATTGTGCGAGAATTCCTTCAATGATAATGTTGAGTGCAGAGCTGACGGCCTCGTACCACTGTGTTCGCGACTTTTCCTGTCCAAAGTGCTGCGCCTGACCCGAAAAAGTGACGCCTGGTCACACAAAGTGCTGCACCTGTCACGCAAAGTCATCTGAGCAAATTTGTAAATCTGATGCACCGAAATAAATGCAACCGCTCTTAGGAAATCAGCACCCTGACCTGCTAACTTCCTAACATCTCTGATGAACATGTCTTCTGTACTGTGCCTGGCCACACAAAAGATCTCTCCTGCCATCGTTTTGAAAATGTTCAAGACCCCCATGTTTTTGCTGACTTTGACAAGGTGCAGGATCCCTTGCACCTGCTAGCTATACAAATAGACGCTTCAATCTCCAAAAAATGGCGCGAACATGTGACGCTTTGCATTTGGACTTTAAAATGGTTTCACACCATAAACGGCGCGCACTTTTTTCCAGCATCTGAACTTCTAAAAGTGCTCGGACACTGAAGTGTTTTGTATTTTGCACATTTGGACTTCGACATGTGCTTCGCGCCGCAACAGTATGCGCTTTTTTTCACATCTCAACTTCCAAAAGTCCAAGAAGGTCTGTCCGCAAGATGACTCCACCCGCCCCCTTTCGCGAGCTTACTTTTCGACCCTCCAGAGCCACATATCAAGGATAAACACGGTGATTCGCGACTTTTCGACCTTTTCGCGCACATCTTCTTTTTTCTCATTCTTTCTATTCTCTGATCTTCTTTCTTCTTCTCTTCTGTTCTCTGACTTTTTCCACCTCTGCTTTTCCATCTGTCCATATCGTCCGAAGTGTGACTTCTCAACTTCCCTCGCCTATTCGTCCCCATCCAGCAACATGAAGGGAAATATCTTCAGAAGAAGAAGAAGTAGTAGTAGTAGTAGCAGTAGCAGTAGCAGTAGTAGTAGCAGTAGCAGTAGCAGTAGCAGTAGCAGTAGCAGTAGCAGCAGTAGCAGTAGCAGTAGCAGCAGTAGCAGTAGCAGTAGCAGCAGTAGCAGTAGCAGTAGTAGTAGTAATAATAATAGTAGTAGTGGTAGTAATAGTAGTAGCATTAGTAGTAGTAGAATTAGCAGTAGTAGTAGTAGTAGCAGCAGCAGCAGCAGTAGTAGTAGTAGTAGTAGCGGTAAAAACAACGTTGTTGTTGTTGTTGTTGTTGTTGATTGTGGTTGTGGTTGTGTTTGTGATTGTGGTTGTAGTAGTAGTGGGAGTGGTGGTAGTAGTAGTGGTGGTGGTGGTAGTAGTAGTACTTACTACTGCTAGTACTGCTAGTACTACTAGTACTACCACTACCACCACCACTATACTACTACTATTACTACTACTACTACTACCACTACTACTACTACTACTACTACTACTACTCCTGCTACTACTACTTCTAGTAGTAGTAGTAGTAGCAGGAGTAGTAGTAGGTAGGTAGGTAGGTAGGTGGGTAGGTAGGTAGGTAGGTAGGGTAGGGTAGGGTAGGGTAGGGTAGGGTAGGGAGGTAGGTAGGTAGGTAGGTCGGTAGGTAGTAGTAGTAGCAGGAGTAGTAGTAGTAGTAGTAGTAGTAGTAGAAGTAGTAGTAGTAGTAATAATAATAGTAGTAGTCGTAGTAGTAGGAGTAGGAGTAGTAGTAGTAGTAATAATAGTAGTAGTCGTAGTAGTAGGTGTAGAATTAGTAGTAGTAGTAGCAGCAGGAGGTGTAGTAATAGTGGTGGTGGTGGTAGTAGTAGTAGCAGTAATAGTAGCAGTAGTAGTAGTAGTGGTGGTGGTAGTAGTAGCAGTAGCAGTAGCAGTAGCAGTAGCAGTAGCAGTAGCAGTAGCAGTAGCAGTAGCAGTAGCAGTAGTAGCAGTAGTAGCAGCAGTAGTAGTAGTAGTAGTAGTGGTAGTAGTAGTAGTAGTAGTAGTAGCGGTAGCGGTGAAAAAAACGTTGTTGTTGTTGTTGTTCTTGTTCTTGTTGATTGTGGTTGTGGTTGTGTTTGTGATTGTGGTTGTTGTGCTTGTGGTTGTCATGAGCGACCTGTAGTCATAGTCGCCATGGTCTCACAATATCGTTTCGCAATCGCTCAAAATGAAAAATTGTCCCACTTGATCTTCGGATTCCCTGCGAAACCATTTTCCAAAAATTCATTGGCCATTCCCATCAAACCATGTGTGCTGATTTGAGGCGTATGTAAAAAGGCACAAGCATTCAGTTTTGGTTTCAATTCGTGTGGGTGGGCATTCCGCATTTGTGCCGTATTTCAGATATGAACAAATTTTCAAGGTTGCAAAGCAAACGCGGGTCAATGATTTTCATCAGATCGATGGATTCACCCACACATTTGGCTTCAAAACCGCCCAGCCCATTAGGTGGTCAGTAATTTTGTTTTTTTTTTCAAGGTTTTGGGTCCAATTCTTTGATTGACAAACGCAAACCAGCAATTCGGCGATTCAACCCCAAAAGGTACTTGCATTGGCATTTTTTCTGAAATTTCGGTCCTCGCCCTCTTTGAATTTGGGATTGCATGGATATTGTGGTTCAGCCGTCAGATCGTGGTTCGCGGTCGGGGCAAAATCCAATTGTCCCAGGCTGGGCAGAACTGGGAAGCAAACAACTTACAAGTTAAGACGAAGCATGTGTATTTGTTCTATGGCGGGTTGTCCTTAAGGTGATCGGGTACCGTTTGTGCAAAACAAAAATATGTGTTCAAATATATATATATATATAGATATATATATATATATACATTTATTGTACATAAATTTATTTGTCTATTTATTTTCTTATTTATTTATTTATTTAATTATTTGTTCATTTACTTGTCTTTTTTACACTTTACCAATTCAAGGCTACTGCACATAAATCCCCTCGGAAATTGATGAAAAACAACTGTTTCACATCGTCCCAGTCTGGCGAAGGTCGACCATGCTCCGCGTAGATGACCGATGACTTCGATGACCGTAACTCCACGTGCCATGAACCTGGTGATAGCCCGGAATCTCGGGTGCAACGTGCCATGGTTTCCCATACCATGGTTTCCCATACGGGAAACCATGGGAGATGGGCCAAAGGTCACAATTTTGTAGTAGAGAAACTAGATCTGAATGGGGGTTCCCAAGTTGGAAGACTCAAATTTGGATTCGGGTGATGGATTTTTTAACTGGGTGGTTGTAGAGTATTGCATGCTATTGATTGGACCCATACCTTGGTTGTGGGTCGACTACTGTGCGCAGATGATTTTTGTCATTTTTTTTTGGGAAATCCAAATGTGCAAAATGCAATCTGCGAATGGGGAATTCTCCAATAGTTTTTGGTATAGGCAATGATGAAAACAATAAAAATAATGGCTAGAATTAGTTTATGAATTGATCAAACGTCGAGACGTGACACGTGGCTGGTCAGGATTGATGCTAACAATGAATATTTTGGTACGATTGGTCATTGTAATGGGAAAAATCACAAATGTTCAAAATGAAACCCCGCAACCACGGAGGCTGTGCTATTTCTTCGTGCCATGAAGTGTTGCCATCAATTCGTATCATTCGAAGAGTTGAACTGAACGTTTCCCCTAGCCCTATTCTTGATGGGGGCCCAATAGGTTCGTTTTCATGGCCCAAACCGCAACCGACCGCAACCGAAACAACAGACGGCCTGAGGGTTTTGCAGCTCTGGGACTGGTTGGTGTGGCATGGACTCCTCAATTGGAGGTCAGGGTGGGGTGAGAAGAATCACGTAAACCTTCTAATGGCATATATATATATAATATGAGAAAATCATTGCATGACATACATGGTGGATTTTCCAGCAAACCGTGTTTGAGTACAGGAGTTGTCGGTATTGTAAATGCCTCTTGTTCCAGGGTTTTTCTTATTGAGCTGCAGGGTGTGTGCAGTAGCAGGGTTGATGAAGAATTGGACAGATTCAATGAACAGATGGTGGGGACCTTGCCAATGAAAACCTGAAAACATCACACAACCATCTACAACTGCAGTTACAACTGAGCAATTTCAATTTTTCATTTGGTCCATTGGTTTTCTGGCCCATTGGGGGATGGACACACCAATTTGCAAGGAGAAACCATGGGTTTTGGAGGTACCCTATCTGGCAAACCCATACTACTGGAAGGATTTGGGTTGGGGTCAAGATTCAAACCCAGGAAAACACAGAGATTTTGGTCATTTCGAGTCAGAAAGCATTTCTGTTTCAGGGTATCCCAAGTTTGATCTACCCAAATACATTGAAAACCAGGCCGAAGCAACCCATTTGTTGTTGAAATCCTCAAATAAAGAGATCCCATGCGCATGTTGATACATCCCATACTTTTTGAAATTTGGACCAGCAACCCACCACTTATGCCATGTATATTTCCATTCTGCTTATGGCCACAAGAGTCGAGAAATCCCCAAAATTGAACCAATTTTCAAGCAAATCCAACATTTTTATCCATGTAGCACTGATCCTTAAAAATTGGATAAAAAATGATAAAATTCCACCATTTTTTTGAGAAACGAGGCCTCATGGGGTCCTCGTTTGTTTTAATGTGAGGCCTCTTCGCCCTACTCAGCCGTCTCCACAGATGATAGTGTGGTCTCGTTGCTGCAGGCAGTGCTTTGGGAGCTGGATTAAAATTAATGGAAGTTCCCAAAAAGATGCAGAACGGGTCCATTTTACCGCTATTTTTGCAAGATTTTTGCTGAACTCTAGTTTTTTTTTGGGGCGGCTCCAATGATGTAAATTAATTAATGATTTATTATGTACCCACCCTTAAATTAATTAATTTTTCGATTATGGGATCCAAAACATGTATTACATATGTATATATATATATTATGTATATTATGTATATTACAATGTATATATGATTATATAATTTAATTATATTAATGATGTTGTTCATGTCTACAGGATTTGGTAGTTCAGATGTTTTTCTGCCTTGGTTTTGCTATGTAAACCCGAAGTGACAACATTTGATATGGTTTATTCTTGGCTTTGTCACACATTCGAAATTATATATATTGCCATATTAGTATATAAATAATGGATATTTAATATTTATTACATTCCCATACTTAATGGGTATTCCCATATATATATATATACACACACACCTAAAAATGGGGTATTGTGACAGTCAGCCACTTGGTGACCATAGACCTATTTTTCAAGTTGAAAACATCACCTGAAGCAGAAACGTACTCCACAAGTTCAGCATAAAGGGCAAATGGGTGTGGTACAATTTCTTGATTTTACCAGAGTTTCCATAGCCTTAAATAGCCAATAAACCACTTGATGAACATTGAACTGGTTGTTGATTGATGTTGATTGAAGTTGATTGATGTTGATTTGTTGATTATATATCCTATCTACTAAGTGCTTAGTAAGTGGGGTTAGAAGCCACTTATAAATGGGACAACTCACCTATATATGATTACATTATAGTCCTCCAATAAACCACGTAGAATACGTCCCCAACACGTCCCGCATCCGAAGCATCCAGTCCCCTTGGAGCGTGCCAGGTGAGTGGCAAGAAAAAGGTGCAGGGCATGTTGTCATGTTGATAGTGCAGCCCGGTAGTCCACCGGGTATGTGATAGCTATGTGATAGCTATGTTATACCTTTTTTGATATAACTACTGCAATCAGATACCTTAAAAAATAGCTATGTTATACCATTGTCACAAGCATTTTTTTTTCTGGTTAGAGTAATGTTATTCTGCAGAAAGGCAGAAGTTCTGTTTCTGAAAGTTGAGGATTTTCCTGATCCAAAGATCTCATGGGGATCCGTTAAGGTGGGAGACAATCGAACGACAGATGCAGGACGTGCGCCGATGGGTGATTTGATGGATGCCGATCCATGGTGACACCATGGTGTGGGATGAAACATGGAGTCCGTAGATAGGGGGGGAATCTGATATATTCATATTATATATATATATAATATATTATATTATATATATGTATATTTATGTGTATATTTCAATATTTATATGTATATTTATATGTATATGTACACATGGGGAAGGGACCGATTGCGAACAGTTTTGGCAGGGATGATTGCAGTCCAGTCCGGAGCAAACTATCAGAAGACTAAATGACAGAAGGTTTTTTGGCATTACTCAGGCGATGACATCCACAATTTTTGCGAATTTTTGTGGAAACATGCAACGTTTTGGGTACCCTATGGTACCCCTCACCTTGTATCGGTTGGTCATAAGCATCCCAGCCCCCCAAATTCCAGATCGTTGCTGGATAGAATCCTTGGCCATCGAATTTAGGCTGGGTGAACATCTCGATTTTCCTGGCAAAATTAGGGGGATATGCTCTCAGATGGTAGAGATGATAAATCCAATGATCATTTCTAGCTGGTACTTATCACCCCGGTCTGTCCCGCTTAGCAGCTGGTTTATTTATAGCACATATATAATTACATACACACATATATACATACATATATATATATATAATATAATATATATAATATATATAATATATATAATATATATAATATATATAATATATATAATATATATAATATATATAATATATATAATATATATAAAATAGAATATATATATAATATATATAATATATATAATATATGTAATATATATAATATATGTAATATATATAATATATATAATATATAATATATATAATATATATAATATATATAATATATATAATATATATAATATATATAATAAATATAATATAATATATATATATAATATATAATATATATAATAAATATAATATATAATATATAATATATATATAATATATATAATATATATAATATATATAATATATATAATATATATAATATATATAATATATAATATATATAATATATATAATATATATAATATATATAATATATATAATATATAATATATATAATATATATATATTATATATTATATATTATATATATAATATATAATATATATAATATGTATAATATATATAATATATAGTATATAATATATATATATATAATAATAATATAGTATATATATAATAATATAGTATATATATAATATAATATATATATAATATATAATATAGTTGAAATATACCGACCCCTGAGCCCCACTATGTATAGCATAGGTAGTAGATCTTATGTAGGCATGCCGTAGCTATGAGTACCAACGTAGTTCCAAGTAGATACACCTCAATGTGTACAGTTTGCACCTCATACTTAGATGCGTTAAGTATGTAGTATAGCCTTAGGTAGAAACAGATGTAACTACCATCCCTAACAACTACCTGGGTTGGGTTTAATGTTACATGCTGTTGACCCGATGGCTCAAGTGCTCCGTCCAACAAGGAGCATTTGCTTGTTTGTATGTGCAGGGTTCGGCGGTTTAGATTCCCCTTGTTTTGGGTTTCTGTTCCGACCCCCTGTTTGTCTGGTTATCAGCCGTAAGGCTTGTTGTTTCTTTTGTTGGGGAACCTAAACCGCGGAAACTTGCTTAGGCCCTAACTTATTCGCACTTCTTTTTCGCTGTCACTCTTGCATGCCCTCAGACGGATCGGGTGAGGTCGCTGCTGATTACAGCGCGACTGAAGGAACGCCAGTGGAAGGAGACGAGGCGGCTGGTGAAGCAGGAAGCGTCGAGCAGACAGCTCCGTCTACTGCTGACCCGGTAGCCGAAGACTCCCGAAACTGGGCCGATCTTTCTGAGGTATTTGGATCGACCGAGCTCTCTGGTGAAGCGGCGACTGCAGAACTTGTCCCGGTGAAGGAAGAGTTGCAAGAGCTTCAAGAGGCACAGTCTTTGGGCGCAGTGCTTTCAACAATTGGTTTGCCGGAAGAGGTCGTTGACGATCCGGTCGCGACAGAAGACATCGAGGCCGAAACTTCATTGCAAGATCAGTCATTTTTGGAACCGCCATCTGATTTGGGTAACCCAGCAGAAGCAGCTTTCACGGACATTGATCGTGCAAAAGAAGAAGAAGAAGTAGATCCTCAACAAGATTCTTCAACTCTTCCGGAACAGGCCGAGTGCGAAGTTGACACAACAGATCTTTTGGGTTTAGGTGACGAGGCAGGTCCAGTAGGAGAAGCATCCGTTGCATCCGAAACATCTGCATCCGTGCCTGAGCCTGCGGTCGCTGACACATCCGGTGTCGCGACAGAAGCCAATACTAGTTGTCCCGATCAAATAGTCCCACCACCAACTAGCCCTAATCTTGTTGACCCAGGTGCCGATCCTATCCAAGTAGGACATTCCCCCGCTAGTTCATCAACAGCCCACCGACCAAGGGTTCGATCCAGCAGGGGCGGTGCCACAACCAGGTGGCAAGAAGCAAAGCGAGCTTGGTGGAACGACTTCGAGGCATACCAAAATTGGCTTTACCATAACTCCGGAGGGGATATTGTAGGTGGCTTTTGGTTAAGAAAGATTTCTTACGAATACGCCGACGAAAGCACTCGCTGGTTGATAGCTCTTCATTCAAGACTTGTTGAGGAGTTCCCAACATCACAGTGTTTAGCTTTGGCCTATCAAATCCTCATCCCATACAAAGAGTGGGCACACATCTACGGTTTGGACAGGCGCAGAGGTATTTCACACGGTGAACAAGTGATAAACTCTGGTGAACTACCCCCTAAAAGGATCATCAATCAACGCATCTTAGGGGCAGAGCACCCGCGCCCAGAAGAGTGGGATAGGTATTATAGATACGTAGGCCCACAGCAGCAACCCCATCCAAAAGTGGTAAGGCCTGCTGCCGCAACACCCGTTGCTGGCGCGGCAAGTGGAGGCACAGATCCAACTCCGGTCCAGCAAGGACCCAAGGAGCCTGGGCACCCACCGCCGAACTGGCAACCTTCTTTGAGAAGGCCACCTGAGCCAGCAGTGCCACCACGTCCAAGGGTTACTGTCTCTGTCCATCCGGTCCCACAAGCCCCAAAGTCAGATTCTCAAGGGGTCGCTGCCTTTGGGCGCGACGTAGCACCAGTCCCAGCTGCTAGCCCTGCTAAGCCACCAGCTAAAGCTAGGCCTAAAGCTCCTGATTCTAGTGCCACAACCCTTGCAGATAGAATCCAAGGTTTGCCACCTCCACCTAATAACATTCCCCCTAGTCCGACCCTTCATAAGCAACCACCTTTACCACCACCACCATCTCATCCGCCGCCAACTGCACAGGAGCTCGCTGCCCGCAGTTCCCAGCCAGCAGAGGCGCGAGAAGAGGCTGCTCCGGAGGATCCCAACGATCCACCGCCTGAAGAGGAGCAGTGGGTGGAGGAGGAAGAGGAAGAGGAAGCCTTGGAGGAGGACGAAGTGGTTGAAGTTGAGGGTTGAGGCCGAAGGTGAACCTGAATTCCCTGACTTTACAACAACTGAACACGGCCGTGAGGTTTCCACGCGCCGTCGTAGGCCTAAAAGAACTAGGTCCAATCCGCCATTGCCTGTCAATCTAGTCCCAAGGGAAACCCGTGAACGCATTGAACTTAATCAAGAACTTTATAGAGCCCGAACCATAACCGGTGTTTCTAGGAGACCTCTTGCTTTAAGACCCCAAGTGCACGGTTACCCCGAAATTAGAATTGACTCCGCTGGCACCTGGGCTAGGGTCGCTGATCCTCCGATCGCGTACGCGCCGCAGACTTTGCCGTTCATTGTGCCGCACGCCGTGGCACCAGAGCTTGGGGTCAACCCACACGAGCTTCCCGACTCGTTGTGGCGTGATCCTGCACTTAGATCCCATCGTACTGTTCTTGGTTCAAGTAATTTAGACCCCAACAGTGTTTATAATCTTGACACCAATAACCCCGGTACTGAATCTGAGGGCTCTGAAACTGCCGATACTCGAACCGCCAGGTTTGTTTCATCAGGTCAGGCATTTGTCGGCCAGCAAGAACCTTTCGACGCTGGCTTCGCTGAGCGCACCCCTGCCCGTCCAATTGAGTCTCCACCAAAGAGACAGCGTCCTAACATAAGAACCTCCCGAATCCAACGTGATAAGCCGGCACAGCCCAGAAAAGATCCGGTTTCTGCTGCACCTCCACCTGCAGCCCCAACAGTACCATCTTTGACTGTTCCCCCATTAAGCGGTTCTAGTAGTTCAGCTTATCCCTGGAGGCAATCTTTGCAAGGTGCTGGAACTGGGGTCGCTGACACAGCCCGTGTCGCGACAGAGACCGTATCAGAGCCAGCCGGCTCTCCCGTTGCACGATCCAGGTCAAGAGCACCCTCAGCCGAAACTGCGCCCGCAGTTGCTGCCAGACAAAGGGGAAGGGAAGTACCAATTTCCAATAAGATTTCATCTAAGTCTCGCAAAAGAGCTAGTTCCGTTCCTGTGCCAATCCGTGCAAAGGGGGCTGCTGTCCCCGACACGCCCCAAAGGCCTGAACCGTTGCCACCAGCTCCAGAGAAAAAGAAGAATCTGCCTTGGAAACATCCACCTGTGAACATCGGGCCTGCGACACCCATTGCACCTGTGGCACCTGCTGCACCCGCGGCACCTGTGGTAATTCCCCCAAGACCTAATAGGCCTGTTCCCCCTAATCCAGCTAGTCTTAAGCCTGTAAAACCTCCTCCGCCAGGAGTTGGGGGGCCAAGACCTGCCGGTCAACCGTCCCGAGATCCTCCTCCACTTGATCCCGAAGGACAGCAGCAGACGCAAGAGCAAAGCTCAGGTTCTGGCCTTGCACCCCACGTCCGTGGGCGGCCTTTGCCTGACCCAACACCAGATCGGCCTGAGGGGGTCGCTGGCTCTGTGCCGCGACATTACCAGCATCAACCCAACTTAGTCTCTAAGGTAGTCCACGTTAATACATCCAACGTAGTTGTTTGTATCGACTGGCACGATACCATTGACCAGGCTCTCAACGCCGTAGGTGAATTGTCTTCCCACTTAGTTGATAAGTTTCGGTCATTGACTAGGAGTGCTGGTAATCAAATTGAGTTCCACATTGTCTCATACGCCGGCCAATCCAAGATTGAAAGCACCAAGGCCGGTGCTGAGCACGTGATTAGCCAGCTCATTGCGGAAGGATTGCCGTTTCGAGAAGTGCACCTGGCACGCTATCCTTGCGGTAGGCAGGGCAAATCCTCGATCATCTCCGCTCTTCAGGCACATTGTCTCATCGACGACCGTTCTGACATCCTGAACGAGTGCAGGCAACTCGGCATCAAAACCATCCGCTCAGAGGGGCGTTCAGACAGGGAACTCTGCTGGATTGCGGAGGTAGAGGACTGGCTACGTCTTGAAGGGGTCGCCCAGATCCTGGAGAATCGCCGCCCAGTCCCTCTTAGGACCAACCAATTTTACCCCAATTTTGGGGGCCAGGACGATCGAACACTTTGGTAGACCCTGGCACAAGTCCAGCGGTTCTACAACATCCGGTAGGTGCATCCGAAACGCCGAGGTAGCTGAGCTTGCTCGCTACTCTCCGTCGGTCTGTCCCTGTCGTTTGCTGAGTGTCTTTTGTCCCGTAGCATTTGCCTTTTGTTTTTAGTTCAGTGTTGTTTTGCGGTCAGAGCTAGGGTCATTACCGCTAGCGAAGCCGTATTGCATCCGAACTTCAACACAACTTGAATTAATTTCAATTGCACTTTATTATCTTAATATCCAACTTGCGAAGACTTTGTTGGTTGAGGTAGTATTGTGCTGCATTGGTCTTTTGTCCCATCACTGCACACTTTTGCTTGGGACGCTGAGCAAAGCTCGCGTTGGATCACATCGTTGCAGTTGAGCGCAAAAGTTCAGCCGAGTTTGGGTCAAGATGTCAGGCATTTCTCCCCCTTCTGATCCTAGTTCATCTAACAGTAGGTCAAGGAGTAGTCCTGAAACTTCTAATCCAAATGCAACAAGGGTCCCGGCGGTTGTTACCTCCCTGGTTCCACGAAGAATCCAGTTGCCTTCAACTAGGGATGCCATGCGTGTTGATGAGTCATCTGATACTAGTGTGGAAGCATCTCAACAAAATAGATTTAGGCAAAGGGGTCCCCATGGTCCAAACCCAAGCAATAGTCCTGATGAAGATAATCCTGTAGACCTTAGTGCAACCCAAGCCACTTTCCTTGCGGGTGCTGCTGTAACCCAAGCGCACCATGCCGCCACTATCGCAGACCATGCTAGTAATGTTGCCATCCAATCCCAATTAGAAGCCTTCCAAGCTAGACAAGTCATCGCACAGCAGCAATCCGACTTTGGTCAGGTCGCTGCAGAAATGCGCGACGCTGCAGCACGAGCCATCCTGCACAACCAGGAGGAAGCTCACGCCGCTCTGGCTGAGAGGGACAGGGGTTCGGAGTTGTTTGAGCATAACCTCACTCAACAGGCCCAACAATTTGTTTTGGGGGCTAGGCAGCAGGCTCAGCAGGAAGTCTTAGAGAGTCAAGCGGTTTTGCAACGGGAAGCCCAACAATTTGTGGAATCTAATGTTAGACCACTTCAACAACAAATCAATTTGGGTAACCAACAATTGGCCACTCGGGAAGTTGAAATAACTGAAAGGGATACTAGGATTGCTCTCCTTGAGCAACAGCTGGCAGAAGCCAGACGCCAAAACAACTTGGCTGTAGCATCCCCGGTTCCAGTTTCCCCCATTTCAGGTTCTGCCCTCATGGACTATCTTGCGGATCTTCCCCGAGAAAATATAGGTCAAAGGGTAATTCCTGAAGATGAGCAAACTATGGAAAACTTCAATTTATTTGAGGGTTATGTTCCAGCTCCAGCTCAAACACCAGATGTTCGTGCTAGGCCTTTTGGTTCCCCACAAAATACTCCAGTTCCCCTGCAAGAGGTTGCAAATCCAATGGTTGTAGAGGCAACTACTTGGGCCACCCCCAGGGTTTCTGTTGGCCAATCATCCCATGAAGTAGCACCAAATGTTGTTCCGACCATGCCTCAATCTTTTCACCCTCCGGGTGCCACACCCGTGACTGTTATGGCGAACCCCCAACCTGCGGAGTTGGCAGTTGCCAACTTGTCCATGCCACAAATGCCATGGTACCTAGCGCTAATGTTGCAAGTGGTTCGAATCCAACAGAATCAGCTTTAGTCCATCAACTTTTAGCTGAAGTGAGTAGATTGACCAATGCATTACAATCGCAACAGCAGCAACTTCAACAGATGCAACAACAACAATCTCAGCAGCTTACTGCACCTGCACCCCTGCCGATAGCACCTCCGTGCACGCCCCCAAAGGGCGCTGCTGCTAGCGCACCGGGCTTAGGTCCAACCAATGCTAGTGTTGCGGGCACTCCCTGTGCAAACTCTCGTTTTGGGTCCATAGGTCGTGCACCTCCACCGCAGCAGGTGTTGCCGCCAGGGTTGCCGCCACTTCCGTTGGCGCAACAGGGTTTAGTTGTTGACAATACCACATCTTATCACCATATTGGTTCTGCTAATAGATCAGTTGATTCAGGTAGCTCAGAGTCCTCCTCGGATTCTGGTGAGTTCCACTCAGTGCGTGCCCCATTAGTCCTTACTGAATGTAGGATTTGTGGTGACCTCCATGAAGAGATCGAATGCCCGCATCTTACCATGAACCAACCCTATTTAGCCCCACAGCCACCTGCTGTTAACTACGCGGATGATGAAGAAGATACCATTAGGATAAAATCCTTAGTTGACATGGTTTTTCCGAATCCACCAGAGAACGCAGGTCAAGCCCGTGGATATATCAATCAGGTGTTGATGTCAATAGGCAAACTCCAAAAGACCCCCGGTAATGAAGTTTACCAATGGGCCCAAGAGTGCCTAACCATTGATGAAGCTGTTCTTCAAGCCGATCCTAGGTACCCCCGCACCGATCGAGAGATCGCTTCTAGGCTCATAAAGACCTGTAAGCGCGGTAGGTTTGGTCTTGTTTTTCAGCAAATGGTAGAAGCAGAGCGCGCAGCTAGTGGTGCAATGCCTTGCGGGCGCGCGATGTTGCGTAAAATATTCAAACATTTTCAACTCGAGCGTGACCGCATCGGCATGCTTGGCGAGCGAAATCTGTTATCCCTTAGGGTCGCTGGTAACACGGTAGCTGACTTAGAGGCCTTTAGGGATAAGTATATTTACGTGATGTCTACCATTCCCCTAGAGGATTTACCGCGACAACAAACGCTGTTTAACCATCTCATCGACGAACTAGAACGCAATGCCGTGATCGCCCCAAAAGTTGTTAAAGCTAGGGAAGCCCGACTAGATAGCCATCGTCGCACCACTGACTGGTTATGGTCTAAGGTTGAACTTGCCATCCAACTTGATCAGCAGAAGCGTAATCGCGCCGAGTTTGATAAGCAGCTGAAGTTGAAGCCTGCTGCTGGCTATGCTGGCACGCAACAAACCCCCGATGACAAAATCGCTGGTGCCCCTGCACCAACCCCTAATCCCAAAGCTAAGGCCACGCCTAAGAGCCAGGGTTCAGGGGGGGGTAATCCTCAACCAAAGAAAACCCCTAAAAAGGAGGACGTGAAGGCAGCTCCTGCCCCGAAAGCGAAGCCCAAGGCCAAGCCATCCGGTCCAAAGCCGCCTCCGCCCAACCGAAAGGGCAACACGACCCCGCGTGGGGAAGAAGCCAAGAAAGTAGCAAATATGAGCGCTTCCGAAAAGGCCAAAACCCCTTGCATGTTCTATGCGTACAATGCATGCAAAGCTAAGTCGTGCGCGTTCCTCCATTCAGACACCAACAAGTATAAGGGACCTCCTCCTAGAGCACTTGGTAAAAGCGGTAAAGCCCCTGCCAAAGCTGCTGCTAGTATGGCAACTGTCATAATCCCAGAGGTCGCTGCCGATGGCGCGACTAATAATCCTGACCCCATCAATGCCATGCCAATGAAGGCCTCCAAATCCATCCCTTGGCTTTGGGACACGGCCGCAGGTCGACACTTGATTGGACGCCAAGCCCTCACACCAGCCATGAAGGAGCACTTGCAGCAATCACCCAATCCTGTTGCTTTTGCTACCGGAGGTGGCAGCCAGCCTGGCCAAGAGTCACTAGCCTTTAATGGAAGTAAGATTCTTGAAGGTGAAGAGGTCTATGTCCTTAAAGAATGTCCTCCCGCACAAAGCATTGGTAAGACTGTCATAGATAAGGGTTACATGTTTGTCTGGGATCCTAGAGAGAATGTCCCCTACTTGATCGCTCCAGAAAATATCAACAGGTGTAGGATGAAAGTTCCCCGGAATGCTAGAATCTGTGCATCTAGGGTAGTTGAATATGTTCCCCAGTATGATGAAGAGTTGACCCCACGTCATTTTGTGCCCAGCGAGCACCTTGCTCCTGTTTCAACTGCCGTGCCAGCTCCACCTGTGGAAACTGATGCTCCCGCTGATGATGAAGAAGATCCTAATGACCCTGGCTATGCCCCTAGCTTTGGTGGTAGTGACCTTCCTAGTCCTTCAGAATTAGATGAAATTCTAGATCCCGAGCCTGTTGAGGACGCTGCTGGGCCCCCTAGCGCGTCGGAGCCTAAACACCCAATGGATGATAAGCTTTTGGTAGAGCTAGGTGATGGTGAGCCGCCTAAGGATGAAGTTCTAAAGCAGCAAGCCACTAGCCCTGAACATTTGCGCACCCATTTTCCCAAAAATCCCTACTGTCCTTTGTGCCATATAGCAAAAGATACCGCCATGAGGGTTTCACATGTCAAAGATGGCAAAGCCGATGATTTTGTTGATCCCCCAAAGCAGCCGCTGGAACAGCTTGCTACTGATGATGTTATCTTAGCTAAAGGGTCCGAACACTTGGGTGTAGGTATAGGGGGAATAAGGTCGCATCATGTCATCCGCGATGCGTACTCCGGTGCGCGTGTTGCATACCCATTGTCTAAACGTACTGCTGACGCGCATGCTCGCAACTTTAGGCATTTCTTAGGATTGCGTGGATCAGAGCTCACCACCCGAACGTTCATCAAAATGGACGAAGCAGGCGAGCTTGAGCAGGCGGCACATGCCGTAGGCATGGTTCCGGAAACCTCGTTGCCGAACAGATGGCCCCACAATGCCATCCTCGAGAGAGATGTTCGAGAGGAGAAAGAATGTTGCCGCACTATTCACCTCCAATCTGGCCTTCCCTATGAGTATCACACATATAGCTATCCATACGCTTGCCTTTCAATGTCATTCGACAAGCCTTCAATAGCTGACCCCGACAAAACCCAATGGGAGTCGCTTACTAGGAATAAGTTTGATGGCATGAGGTTATGCTTTGGTCAGTTAGTGTATTACCGTAGGAAGTCACCCACCAAAAGGACTTTGGAGCCCAACATGTCACCTGGTCTATTTTTGGGTTGGAGGATTGATCCCGGTTTCCGATATAGAAATATCTTAAGGGTGTTAGATTACCAAGAGTATCGCACTAGAGGTGGGAATTCAGCCGTTGATGTTCCAGAAGCAGAAATCTTTGTCCCTGAAGGTGATCCTGTTTTTCCAGTAGGTTTTTCACGCCACCAAGCTCTCATCAGGGGGGATAACCCAGATGATCTTAAGTTGCCTGAATATGCCTTAAAGGATGTGCCCTTCCCCAAGGAGGGCGGAATAGCCTCACCCTCTACACCAGGTCTCAAAAGTCGTTCTGTTTATATAACCGTAGACCGTATCCTTAAGTGGAAAGAGACCCCTGGTTGCAAAGGCTGCACTGGCCATTCGCGCGTGCACACTGATGAGTGCAGAGCCCGCTTCTCAATGTTGGTTGAAAAAGAAAAAGAAGCCGAAAAAGAAAAGAAAGCTCCACCACCCACAAGTGAGACAGAAGCAGAAGACAAGGATGATGAAGCACATGGCATCATCTTCCATGGTGAGGATCTGCCTGATCCCGATCCGATACCATCTCACCTCTCCGTAGAGGACAGAGCATTGGTTGAGGAAATCTTCATAAGAGGTGAGGTACCAGGGTCATCCGAACCCAGTGCTCCAGCCGAGCCTGCTGTTTCCGTTTCTGGTGTAGCTATTCTTCCCCAAGTTGCCAATCGATGTTCCGACCTATGCCAAAAGTCGCTGCCTGTTTTTGGTTGCCCCGCTGTAGGTAAGCCAACTAACCGCGATAATCGTAGGAGCCGGAAAGCTGCCAAGAAAGCTTCCAGACCCAATGCCAAGTCAACCATGTTTGAATTTGCTTGTTCTGAGGACTCCCAGATGGGTTTTACTCACCAAGAATATGGCATTAATCATGTTAGACTTTGTAAGGATAGGATAGACCTGGGAGATGAGTCACAATGTGAGCAACTAGACTATCAGATAGATGAAGCCGCTAAAGTTGCACCTCCACACATGTGGGCCTCTATCCCTTGCACATCCGGATCCCCTTGGCAGTACATCAATAGGAAGAGGGGTGGTGCCGCATTCATTAGGAAGCTTGCCCACCAGGTCAAAGAGTCCAAACGGTTGTTTAAGAGTTTTTCCAAACGCGCTGAAAGGGTTCTCAATCATGGTGGTACTGTAACGTTTGAATGGCCAAGACCTTGCTCTGGCTGGAAAAGGCCTGACGTTGTAGCATTCTTCGAGAAGCATCCCCAGTTTATGACCGTTGATTTTGAAGGGTGTACCGTAGGTTTGACCGGCAGAAATGGTTATCCCATCAAAAAGCCATGGAAGCTCAAGACCACTTCTCCCCGAATTGTAGAGGCGTTTCAAGATATGCGGTGTCGATGCCAGCAACCTCATTCTAGATGTGAGGGAGCTGAGACCACTCGCTCCGCAATGTATCCGCCCCAAATGACTAATCTAATTGCGCAAGCTTTGTATCCCGCAAAATGTGCCCAGCAGTCCGTTCCTGCTATGCCTTGCCGACCGGCAACTAGCGAGCCTCAACCCCATAGGGAAATTGAGCAGCACCTTAAGCATGTATCCCCATTAGCTGGTTTTGAAGATTTAGCCCTAGCTGTTGAATCAGACCCCACCGCTAATAGGTTGGTTACAGAACTTCTTGACCATGAACAATTGATCGCCCAAGCCTTCCACCTGGAAGACCCAAAGGCGCCAACGCCTGAGATCAAGGCAATGGTCACTAAGCTCTTATCCCGTGCAGAGATGCTGTCCAATCCCAAGGCCCTCGAGGCAATCCGTGCCGAAGCCGATGGTTTGGTTAAGGCTGGTACTTGGGATCTTAGCTCGGTCCGCGAGAAGGAAGATGTACGCAAAGAAGCTAAGGCTTCGGGTGTATCAGTACACTTTGGTCAGCTCATGACCATCGCGTCCATTAAATTCTACGAGCTTGCAGACCACCTTCACAAAATGAAGGGGCGCATTGTGTACAGAGGAGACTGCGCAAAGGACGAACATGGTGCAGCCGCGGTTTACCAAGAACTCGGCGCAAATCCCACCTCCGTCCAAGGGCTAAACGCCTGCCTGGCGTATGGGTCGCTGCCGGGTAACCGCGCGACGGCTGCAGATGCAGTCAAAGCTTACGTCCAAGCACTGTTATCTTCCAAATACAAAACCTGGATTGAGCTTCCCCCGGAGCTCCGCCCTAAGTATTGGAAACAACAGTTTGTTAAGCCCGTAGTCCTCTTAATTAAAGCCTTATACGGTCATCCTGATGCCGGAGGCCTGTGGGAACAACACCTGAAAGTCATCATCAAGAACCTTGGTGGACAGGAAGTTCAAGAATACCCAGGAAACTTTTTCTTCCCAGATACAAAGTTACTTCTGTCAACTTATGTAGACGATTTAACTCTTGCTGGCCCCGCCGACCAGCATGATGCATTCTGGAGTAAGTTAACTTCCGTCGTAGACATTGAACCCCCAGAGCCCATCTATAGGATTCTTGGACGCAACCATGTTGTTACCCCACTATCCAAGACCGAAGGTCATGAAAAGTGTGCAGCCTTCCAAGCCCAAGATGGCATGGTTTTTGATATGGCAGACTACGCTCAGCAGACCGTAGATTTGTATAAATCAATAACTGGTGTCACCAAACTCAAGCATGCCGCCACGCCATTTCCACCTGAGGGATCCATCACCATTGAAGATGATGAAACTAAAGGGGAACTAGCTCCAAACGCATGTAAGATTTTGATGAAAGCCCTTTGGTTAGGTAGACTTGCACGTCCTGACATCATCAAGCCTATCAATGATCTGGCCACAAAGGTCCAGTCGTGGTCCAGGGGGGATGATAAGAAGGTCCTAAGATTAATCCAGTACATAGCCTCAACACCACACTACAGGTTAGTAGGTACCATTCAGGACAAGCCTGAAGACCTAGAGCTCAGACTGTTTGTCGATGCCGACTTCGCCGGCGACAGATCCACTGCACGCTCAACCTCTGGTGGCTTTTTGGTTTTAACTGGCCCTAGTTCCTTCTTCCCACTTGCATGGATTAGCAAGCGCCAAACATCCACTTCTAGATCGACCACGGAAAGCGAGGTTGTTAGTTTAGCCCATTCGCTTTATCAAGAAGGCTTGCCTGCCTTACAGTTATGGGAGCTGTTGCTTGCACGCTCCGTAACCCTTAAGGTCCACGAAGATAACCAAGCAACAATCCTAGTTGTGAAGAAAGGATATAGTCCCAAGCTTCGCCATATAACTAGAACACACAAAGTCAATTTGTCTTGCCTGTCTGAAATCTTCAGAGATGACTCTGCCGAGATAGAGTACACCCACACCGATGATCAGGCGGCAGACATATTCACCAAGGCATTGCCTCCACACAAATGGGCAGCAGCACTAATCCTTCTAGGGATCCGTACTGACCTCCCCTTAGACCTTAAATCCAAAGCCTAGGTCGCTGTGAACGTCCGTTCACGCGACAGTAGCCGCTTAGGATACTGCCAATGCGCAGTGCGTGTGGAACAGGCGAGGGGGGAGTTGAAATATACCGACCCCTGAGCCCCACTATGTATAGCATAGGTAGTAGGTCATGTGTAGAGCACTGCCGTAGCTATGAGAACCAATAGTCCGAAGTAGTACACCTCAATGCATGTACAGTTAACACCCCTTATCTAGAAGCGTTAGATAGGGATGGTAGTCGTAGGTTAGAGCATGATGCCCAGTAATTAATACCCTAACAACTACCAGGGTTTAATCGGTCATGCATGCGACGCCTACATGGCTCAAGCGCACAAAACAGTGTGTGCTTGGATGTTTTGTTTACAGGGTTTGGCGGATTGGTTGTTCCCCTATTCTGGGTGCCCGGTTCGACCCCCTGTTTGTCTATAATATGCTATAATGGTCACCGGAGTGTCTGTCGAGTGTGCTAGTAGCCTGCCGTAATGCCAAGGTCGGCAAGAAACACTCGAGAAGAAACTCTTTGAGTTAAATATTCGACGCACTCTCTGGGAAAAAGAGGTGCCGGGGGAAACCTTGTCGCTGTACTCGAGTGGATCACCAGCCCTCTAGTTACTTGGAGTGGGAAATAACCATAGTACATAGACATATATAGTATTATATAGTAATATATAGTACAGTACACCCCAACTAGTTACCTGGGATATATTCTAGTTATACCATGTCAAAAACCATCAAAACCCCCAAATTCTTGGTGGTCCAGTTGAAACAAAAAAGTGAATCGATTTTTAGCCATTCCCATCATCTGGGAACCGATTCTAGGGCAAGCCTGGTTTAGTTATTTTATTTACCCTCTGGTTATGACTAACATAGCTATTGAAAATGGTCATTTATAGTGGATTTTCCCATTAATAGCATGGTGATTTTCCATAGTTATGTAAACGTTTACCAGAGGGTATATATTATTTTATATTTATGATCCATGAATGGTGATGTTCCATTTTTACTTATCCATTTTTTTTATCCACAAAAATTCTTCACTCTCCATGAATTCGAAAGATGAATTTTCCATAGTCCTTCGACATCGATCAGACGCTGGGATGCCACCGCAGGTCATGAATGCGGCCCTTGAGAGCATTGAGGCTGCGATCAAAGCACACGAAGAAAGGAAGACAAAAGAGGCTGGTAGCCACAGCCACATGTAGATAGGCAACAAAAGGCACTGTAGGCACTGTTGCTTGATGATGATAGCCATCCAAGATTAGGATTTTTGCCATCAAAGCTATTATGGGTATATGAGATTGATATTTTTGTGGATATAACTGAAGATTGATTGATTATGGATATTATGGTATGGGGTAAAAAACTATTAACTATCATATGCTATCCAATAGCAAAATTGGGGATTTCCGCTATCCCGCTGTCCTTTTTGGAACAGAACTCCGTTCTTCAGCAGGCTGAGGCGTTTGAACACCTGCAGATTATGTCTGAAGATGTGTAATTATACAACATTCATGATGTTCTGACTGTGATCCAGGCAAAACAACAACAGAATTACTGAAAATAGGTACAGTACCTCTTGGTGCTGATTTCCACAAGCCGATGGGAAAGATGTGCAAAACACCACCATTTCCAATGTGTTTCACAACTACTGGATGGGGCCGCGTATTTGTATGAAATTGCATTGTGTATACTATGATATACTATAATATATATAATATATATATATATACTAATTATTATATACTGGTTGGTGGTTTGGAACATGGCTTTTAGATTTCCATTAATATTGGGAATGTCATCATCCCTGACTTTCACTCCATCATTTTTCAGAGGGGTAGGTCGGTGAACCACCATCGCCTGCGGTGACTGCGGTGAGGCCGAAGCGAACATCAAAGTTTACCCACGCTACAAGTGTGGCGGCCTAGTCTTTACTGGTTAATGACGGTTAATGACGGTATGGTTGATGATAGGTATATTAACTATGGTTACCTATGGTTAACTATGGTTTATGATAGGTATGTCTATAGTTAATGGAATATTGACTGGATTCATGGCATGGGATATGCCTTGAGGGCTGTCAAATGTCGCAATCTGGGAACTCCCCGTGGCCGAGCCGTGGAGCTTTCGTTGGGACGTTTTTCGTTCGCAAGCCATGTTTGATTGCCGGGGAGTACTCATGCATCATTGGATTAATTGGATTGCTTTACGGGAACATGAAAAAACAAAAAAAAGAAAACCCCTACATTTAATTGTAAAACCATATGGTTTCCTGTAGGATGTTCCCTTAAATCATTACCGGAGAGTACCCATAAAAGATTATAAAAGTTCAACATGGTTCCATGAGTGAAGCAGCTATTTTAAGTGTTTTTTGAGACATTTGTTTCGCTGTTGCGCAGCAAAACACCATCGGACCATGTTTCGGGGAGCCCAAAATTGTCGTTTTCCAACCTTATTGGAACAGAGATGGGATATTAATCAGTCATGGTTTTGCGTGCAAAGTCACATTGCACCAACGTTTGCATGTTGCTTTAATCATGTTCATGCATGCAGTTGTAGGCATCCACGTATGCTGCAATGGCAATCAAGCTAACTGCAGCTAACCAGTTAGTTTGAGCCACAGAAGAAAAAGAACCAGAAAGAAAACCACTGGTTTTGGTCTGGTTTTAGTAACATTAGTAACCACAAAAACGGCTGCGCGCAGGATTCAGCAACGTTACAGGGGGCCTCACAGGACTTCGGAGGTGCAGGGTTTGTGAACTATGGTGGATTCCAGGGATTTTCGCCCACCGCAGCTTCGACCCTGGAGCCTCAAGAGGCGTTGATCTTGCAGTTTGCAGATGCATTTCAGTCACAAAATATGTGACTCCGTACATATAAATACATTCTCACATAATATGACTAAACGTATGTTATATTATATTATGATATATATATATATTATAAATGGATAATATAATTCATAAGTGCATCTGCAAACTGCAAGATCGAGGCCGGGATCTTTTTTTGGCCTTGGGATTTTTCAGACTTGACCGAAGTTGATTCACCCAAGATCAGTCACAATGAAATCCGGGGATCCTGCCATGGGGCAAGCATGGGCAAGCAAGGTCCGTCCAGAGAATTCCCAGTTGACCAATGCCCCAATGCTGGGAGGGATGATCTTAAATAGGGACTTCTTTTTTTTTGGATTACAGAATATAAAACAGATATTTCTCCGTAAATGATCCTTCAGACTCTTAGAACATTTACCCTCTGGTAATTTAACATAGCTATGGAAAATCACCATTTTTAATGGGAAAATCCACTATAAATCACCATTTTCAATAGCTACGTTAAATTACCAGAGGGTAGTTGTTTGCGAAGCAAGCAAGCTATAGATGGATTTTGGGTCTCCTCGAGTTGATTTGCAGGTTGACCAACTGACCATGTTGACCACTGGATATGTCGAGTATTCCATGCGATTTACTGGAGATTTTCCTTTGGGATATGTTAAATGTTTGGACTGCCATATTCTACTTAATATTCAATGGATTGGTTTAAGAGAACATCTTCACCGGAAACCAATCCGATTTTCCCCAAAAAAATATTTCGTGGGAAAATCCGGTTCCAATTTTTGAAACCAATCCTGCACAGATGTTACCCGGCTCATCCTCCGCTCGAGACCACCATCGACTTCGACTCGGCCATTTTGTCGCAGCTCCAAAAGTTCAAGAAGGAAATTCCAGGGGATCTCCTGGGAGCCGATGATCCGATGTTTTTTCAAAAGGGAAATCCACTACTTGGGGAATCCAAAAAGGGAATATGTATATATATATATATCCGGGATGCCATTTCCAATACAAAATGCTATGGCCTAAGGCCACTATAGAAGCATTTGTTTAGTCAATTTTTAGGGAAAATTGAGACCTTGGGTCATTGCAGTTTGTAGCCCAGAGTGGTTTTATAAGGTTTTTTGCGAAAATAACCAATGTTGAAATCACATTTTGTAGCTGCCAATTTTGGCATCATTGGGGGACATTGGAAAAAATAAAATCATTTTGTAGCAGCCAATGGTTTCGTTGAAAACACATTTTGTAGAAGCTCATATGGATGCAATCATGAGTTTGCACATTTGTAAGGTATCATTTTGTAGCTTTTGGACGTTTTCTTGTTTGTTCAGCCCTTTTTTTGAAAATAAACCTGCGACGCCGCAGCTCTTTTTGCAAACCTTGTAAAATGGCATTCACCCCCCTTGAAGCAGCATCATTCTAGAGCAAATGTCCTGGTTTCTGGAGGACTTTTGTCATGCGCACTGCATTTTGTAGTAATATACGCTTGCACAAGCATTTTGTAGAACCTACTGCGTCCCCCCCAGATGAGCCCAAAAAAGTTCCAACAAATCCATGTTATTTAGAGACTGTCAGAAGGAAAATATGGCACGGATTTGGCTTCAAAACTTATCAATTGCAATTCAAGCTGTGCGCTTTGACCGTTTTTGTTGCCCCATAGCTCTGACGATTGCAGTAAAAAAAATCTGAGCCGCGCTTTTGTCGAACCTTTTTTTGCGATTACATGCGGTTACTATTTCTAATACAAATGTATCCCATTCTACTACGTTCCTGCTCTTTTTGTCCAATAGTCAGTTTTAACCCAAGTTCAAAGAATCCATGCTCAGAGTTCCTTTCAGCCACAAAGCACAGATTCGATGCGTGATTGGCATTTTGCAGGGGTGATTCTTGGAACCTCCCTTGAAGCAGCCTCATTCTAGAGCAAATGTCCTGGTTTCTGGATGACATTTGTCATGCGCACTGCGCACTGCATTTTGTAGTAACACACACGTGCACAAGCATTTTGTAGAACCTACTGCGTCCCCCCCAGATGAGCCCAAAAAAGTTCGCAACAGTGCTTTTTGTGTAGAGACTTGAAGAAAGGAAAAATATGGGACAGATTTGGTTTCAAAACCAACCTCAATTGAAATTCAAGTTGTGCGCTTAGATCGTTTTTGTTGCCCCATAGCTCTGACAATCCTGGTAAAGAACCTCTTGAAAGATTAATTCTTAGAAACCGATTGAAATCCCAAGGTTGTATTTACTTGTATTCGGCTGATTTGGACTGCCAAGCCTTATTTGTTGAAAAAATGTATGTTTAAACTACATTTAGTTTATTTGTTTTTGAGCGGTTCTTATGATCTTCATCACCTGTGATTATTTTGAACCCGCTGCCAATACATAATCTGCAATTGAACCCGCTGCCACTACCTAACCGGTAATTGAACTCGCTGCCAGTGCGTAACCTATAATTATTATTAGCCCGCTGCCAGTGCAGAATCTTATCTAACAACTGCACGGGGTCAACACTTGATCCAATCAAATTCAATCAATGACAACTACAAAATGACAGCTCCCCCAAAAAAGCGTGTGCTACAGAATGTTTTGTGTGTGATTATGTTATGTCTTGTTGGGGGAAGAAGCATCAGACTATAAAATGTTTTGTCAATGAAATGGATTGGAGATATGCGAATTATAACGAATTATGATATCAGGAGAGAAACATTTTGTAGTGATCCGTTTGGGATATGATCCATAGTTGGTAATTGCATTTTGTAGGGTCTTTATTTGCTACCCAGGACTCCATTTTGTAGGATCTGACCCTGTGACCCGCTGGATTGTAGCTACAAAGTCCCTGCGCAAGGTCTCCCCCCAAATGTCAACCCGGATATATATATATATAATATATAGTAATAATATATATAGTAATAATATATATATAATATATAAAATAATAGTAATATATATGTAATATATATTGTGGGGTTCCTTTAGCAAGTTGAATCCAAAATTCAGGGTGCTTATCGCAGTTTTGATGCTCAAAATAGACACTGTTGCCAGGGACCTGGTGAGAAATGATGAGAAATGGGTCGTTTTCGCCGCCAGGACCAAGCAAAGATGGGAAAATCGATTCTGCACTATGTGGTGTCTTGGTCATTTTCGCTGCCAAGAAGCCAACTGACCTCCGTAGATCCGTATGCAATTTTACCATCTATGTAGCTGGAGCAACTTTTTCAAAGAGAAACCAGATATTCTGGTGTTGGCATTCGGAAGCCATTCCGAACGAGACGCTTTTCTGGCATTGATTGAATGTCTTCATAGGGTG
>CAMXCT020000251.1:0-10000 GCA_947184155.2 Cladocopium goreaui | reverse complement strand
ATTTATATTATGTACTTATGCTTTAGAATTTTCTGTCGGGCAGGCCGAAGGTGCTGAAGCCGAAAAGTACTACAAGGCACCCTTCGATCGGATTTCAACGATCCGATCGGAGTCGTTAAATATGTCGAGACTTGGGAGTTTCGAGCTACAGAGGTTAAGCCAGGTTACCCTCTGGTAATTTAACATAGCTATGGAAAATCACCATTTTTAATGGGTAAATCCACTATAAATGGCAATTTTCAATAGCTATGTTAGTTTACCAGAGGGTAAGCGATTGCAGCGATTGATGTTGAGCTGAGCCAGAAGTAGCTTGGTTTTGTTCCACAAGGATTGGCGACTCGCAAGTTCTGTTATAGGATTGTCCGCGATGACCATGTGATAGACTAACGTGTTGGTCGAGCTGTGAGTTTTTGAGCGCTCAAATTGTCAAATCGTTGAACAGAGAAGTGCATGTAGCTGGCAGTTGATCGCTCTTTTCATATGTTCTTTCAAGTTCTTTCCATGTCTTTCTTTGCTTCTAGATTTAGTATACGATCAATCTAATAAACCAACATATAGATGTTGCATATATTATATAAACATATATAAACCATCATAGAATCAGAAAACATCATTTAAGTTTATAAAAATACATTATTTTGAACATGTATTTTGATGATATTTCATATGTTGTATAGATTCACAGCTCCGCATTTCAGTGATCTCCTTGACATCACCCGTTGAGATGGCGACAGTCATGCTTGATCCACGATGATATCTATATCGGATGTATTCTATTGTTGTCTTTATAGTAATAGATTGTCATATGTATATATATATATATTAATTACATATTATATAATTATAATATATATATATATGTATATATATATATATTCATATCATCTATATTCATCATATATTCTATATCCTATCCTTTTCTCCATGTCCAGGCCATGGACCCTTCGCCGGAGCAGTGGAAGTACGACGCTGGCGCACCGTTGAAATCTCCTCGCAGCCCTCGTGGAGACATCGAGCCACCGGCGCCCAATGCACCCGGAAGTGCCGTGCCGACCAGTATGAAGTACAAACCCGTGGGGACACCCAGTAGCCATAGGATCCATGGTGCTGCCATATATACCATGGGTAACATTTTCATATATGGTAACATGGATCCCATGAATATACCATAGGATCAATCTACCATAGGATGCCATATACCATATAATATCCATGTATGGTGCTCCATGGATCCCATCAACAAAAACCCCAGTCATGTTAGCATTAATATACCAGCACCAGCCGGATCCGTCATGGGGTATGAAATCTCGGCGAGGTGAGGTAAATCGGTGTTCCACTGATGGCAACAACAGACAACATATGATGGGTTATACTATGGTTATACATGGTTTTACTCCATTTTCAGATGTCACAATGTGTGAGTGCTCTTGAAGTGCCATGTAATTCCTGGCTAAATCGGCGTTGGCACCAAAATATCATGTCACCAAGTGACTGATACTAGACTCATATACTCATACCGTAATTCGCAGAACTACTGTAAATTCGAATGGAGCAGCTCACAGTGTAACTGGGTGAAATCTCACATGGGTGAAATCTACCACCCGTCAGATCCGCAAAAATCACTGGCATTCCTTGGCTGATCACCACTGATCACCTTTGATCACCTTCAGCTTTTGGAAATCCAAAAATCCAGTCGACATTGTTTTATAATCAATTATTCTAGCAATTTCTTGCCCATATTCCAGGGCCGAACATATTCCATGCCAAAATAGCTGGGAAATTTCAGGGAATTGCGAAGACCCCTTTCAGGTGAAATTTGTATTTCATACAGTTTTCCAAGTATTCCTTTTCTTCTGGCACGTACGTTGTCGACTGCACATGTTCTTCCCCAAAGAAGATCCTTACTTTCAACAATTTCTGGAAATGTCATAATTAAAAATGTTGAGCTTTCCAAAAATGGATTAATAATGTTCTTATGGAAATTTGTCATCTACACTTTTCACGATCCCAAAACCCAATTCATAAGCTTCAAGCTTATGTTCTGGCACGCTTGGCTGGCCTTTCATCAGCAGCGCCATCCCCATCTTTCTTGACATCTTTGTGGCCCCGCAAAGAGCTCTGCACAACAGGATCTGGGAACACAAATCATCGACGATCCTGTTTTCTTCCGTGCAAAATAATTCCACCGATAGAGTACGATGCCACCCCTGGAGTGCGCTAATTTTCTGGAATGCGAAAATAAAACAGTATGCGTGGCCCCCTTCGACCTTCCCCATGAATCCAACACCAGTTTTTTCCATCATATACCAGAAAATTATCACATTTCACCCTGCTGAGCTTTTTTTTTTTCTTTTTTCTTTTTTTTTTGGCCAAAATTGCCTGGAATGCGATAGTATGTGCAACTACAGACGTCTCACGAAAAACCGCTACCTTTCCCATATTCCAGAAAACGTGATTCCAGGCGATTTTAGCCAAAAAAAAACGGAAAAAAAAAAAAGAAAAAAAAACGAAAAAAACGAAAAATTACCGAGTACGAAGATTTTATGGAGTGCGAAGATCTTGCAGAGTGCGTGGATTTTATAGTATGTGCGCGTCCCTAGCTGTGGAGTGCGATGTCCCATGTGGAGTGCGAAGAATTTGTGGAATGCGAAGAATTCCGAGTATGCGTGGCTGGTATAGAGACCACATAGGGAAATTTCGCGGCCAGAACCAAAATTCCAATCCCAAAGCCGGCCCAAACTTCCAGGGGCACACCAGTGGGTTCTATTTTTCCAAGTTCACCTTGGGTGAGGTCCCGGGGAAGAAACTGGCTAATTTTTACTTAGCCAACCTTTAAAAACGTTACCTTTGACAACCCTGTCCTTCTTCTGTAGACAAATGAGGAAACTTCCTTATCAAAGCAGCCTTCAATTCATTCAACGTCCACAGCTCCTTTGGAACGACATAGGGGATAGAAAGCTGTGGAGGGGCATTCAATGGATTCGCCGTGGGCCAACTGTTCCCTCCAGATTGAGCTGAAATGCCTATCAAAGTAACATACCAAAACCCAGGTCTGGAGTACGATGAAAACATGGTATGCGAAGATTTTCTGAATATGGGAATGTTGCCTTTAGAATTATATTATATACATGTGGGTGATATATAATATTGGTATATAATCAATGTATACATTTGGGGGTACCCCCTAATATAAAACAGTTATATTTTACATATACCAATATTATATTGATAATCAATTATGGGTGTTTCCTAATATGGGGGTACCCCCAAATCATCATCCATTTAGGAGTTTCCCATTGTAAAGCATGCAGCTAGTGGGGTACCCCCATGACTATGGAAAGCCAGAAAAGCTTCTCTGGTCGATCACAATGGGATGCCCTCCTTTGGTTGCAATATGGGGTATAGATATGTATACCCTCTGGTTATTTAACATAACTATGGAAAATCACCATGTTTAATGGGAAAATCCACTATAAATGGTCATTTTCAATAGCTATGTTAGTCATAACCAGAGGGTAGATGTTTTTGGCAAACACTATTTGCTTACAGTCTCCTTAAATGTTCAGAAGATTGGAGGGACCCCATACGGTACATCTCACATCATTTCCCAATATCTCGCAATGTGACAATACTGGCGAGGTGGGTCACCACCAATCGTTGATCAGTCGCTCTGAAATGATCTGTGCGCCCTTAAAATTATCTTCCCTCCAGTAGATTATTGGGATGACACACATCCCCATGCCACAAGCCCAAAATGAAACAGATCAATGGGACTATACCTAGGTATACCTATTACTTTTAGGTATATATTCCCATATACAGTAATAAGTATACCCATATATAACTAGCTAAAAAACCATATACTGTATATATGTATATATAGGCTCGTCCCAGGTCCTGGAACTACATAGAAATGGGGGGATGGGGTGGGATGTTAACGTTCATGTGAACTTGCAGATGATGATGATACTAATGCTGATGATGATGATGTGATGATGATGATGATCATGATGATGATGATGATGATGATGATGTGATGATGATGATGATGATGATGATGATGACCCTAATGATGATGATGATGATGATGATGACCCTAATGATGATGATGATGATGATGATGACCCTAATGATGATGATGATGATGATGATGATGACCCTAACGAAACTTGTCAATTCCGCGACGAAATTTCGTCACGGAATTGACAAGTTTTACCAACCTAATTCGGGTTTGCGCAGTTCTAGGACCTGGGACGAGGCTATATATATATATATACACAACCATATAACCATATATAACCATATATAATATATATATATATTCCCATGTATACCATACGGAGTTACCGACAGCACCTAGGTCTACCTCTACTGGGATGGCTTTGCGCGCTGGGTCCGGGAGCTCAAAACGCGACTCTGGCCCTCAGAAATGGCAGCGCCGTGTTAGTGGGCGCCCTATGACATGAATAGGTGGTGTTACACCCTAAGTATGTTAGTGTTTTCAGATCTCTTTATAGGGTGTAACAACATCTAACATGCAGAACAAAAGTAATATAAAATTCATATTACATATGTATATATATATATACATATGTACATGCATATAATTAACGGTATAACCTGATACAGTGGCCATTTGGTAAAGATCATTGGCCGTTGGTTAGATCCCAAAGCTGATCGGTGTTCGATGACAAACCCAGGTGGTGTCTCCGTTTAGAGGTGAACCAACTCCGCAACTCGGCAGTTTGGCAACGCCTGCGGCCATGACAAACCTATGGATATCTGGTTGGTGGTTTGGAACATTTTTTATTTTTCCATATATTGGGAATGTCATCATCCCAACTGACAAATACTTTTCAGAGGGGTGGCTCAACCACCAATTAGGATATGATCTGTCATAAAAATGCTATATTAGTTAAGACACACATGGCCAAACAGATATATGTATAGATGCCATCCAATGGATTGACAAATCGACTTTTTTTTCACTGTATTGACATGGATTGATCGCAGCTTGAAGCCACAAACATGACCATGACTCGGATGGATGTTTCAGTCTCACAGAAGGTCGACACCATAGCAATCCTACAGGGTTGACGCAGGGAAATATACCTTGCCAAGGCCAATGAGTTCCTTTGTCAGATCTTATTTTCAGGTCATGTCATGAATATAGAAAATTCAATGACATTCATTTTGTACCAGTTTGTCATACAAAAAGGCAACTTCTTCATGGCAGTAATGTATGTACTGCTTCCTGGAGGGATGTCAACTATTCTCTGCAGTCAAACTGCCTGTCACTGCGATACCGTGCAAACGAGCTACAGGTACGGATTGGCAACAGACAAATACCAGAACCTCTTCCTTTACGTAACTTGGTTGAAGGAATTCCAAAAAACGCTCTGGTGTCATCAAACGCAGTGAGAAATCCCCGAACTAAATGGAGGTTTATGGCTAGGAAAATCATCAATGAACGATTTTCGCCATGATTAGAGGAGGGTTTTTGTTGAATGTTTGGCATTGATTTGGTATGATTTGGTGGACGCTGCAGTTCTATGCTGGCGCCAGAACCATTGAAAGACACAATTGATGTTGAAATAGGGAGAATTGGTTGCCTACAGAGAGTCAGATTCATGTGTAATCTCGAATCATTTCAGGTATAGTATACTATACATAGCATATAACATATACTATATATTACTATATGCTTATTGATTATTGATTACAATTTGATTCTTTCATCTTTAATCGAGTTTTTTTTGATGATTTTGGTGATTTTGCAGTCCTCTGTCCGACAGTAATTTTGGACCCGGCTCCACCAGTGCCGGGACAACGCCGTGACGCCTGACCGCATCAGCAAGACGAAGTTTATGGTCGGAGCCTCAGAGCCCAAACGCAGCCTCCAAGGGGTTTTTTGGGAGATCCAAACATGATATTCCAAGGTCGGTATTTATGAAGGATATCATGGGAATATCATGGGAATATCAAGGGATATATATATATATGGTGGCCCCCCCCTGTACCTACCCTTTCTGTACCTTTACCAGTATTTACGGTGTTTTTTGCATATTTTGGGGTATATATATATTTTTAACGTTTTTTAGGAGGTCCTAGGACCTCACTGGAACCAAGAACCAAGAACCAAGATTGCACAGAAAGTTTTGGGGGAATCTTGGTTCTTGGTTCTTGGTACTGGGGAGGTCCTAGGACCTCTTAGGAGGTCCTAGGACCTCACTGGAACCAAGAACCAAGATTGCACAGAAAGTCTTGGGGGAATCTTGGTTCTTGGTTCTTGGTTCCAAGGAGGTCCTAGGACCTCTTAGTTCTTCTTCCTTTCAGACTATGTCTTAAGTATAATTCATACTAATGTTGAGCTAGTGTTTTTCAGATAACTTGTTATCTGAAAAATTGCTCCCCTCCAGACACAAATCAACAAAAACCACTACATAAACATCATCAACCAATAACCCATAAAATCACAACAACACTCAACCACAGAACCCTCAACCCTCAAAAATTCTAACAGCATAACCTTGCCCAACTATCATCCCAAAAAAATATCATAGTTTATGTGGTATTTTGTCGGGCAAGGTTAGGTTGATAGAAAAACTACATTATAAGAACATGTTTGTTGAAAATTATTGTATTAAAGTGTTAGAGTATTTATTTTACATAATATTTATTTAACTAATATTTCCCACAACTTCTATTACATCTATCACAGTATGGTATTATATTGTCTAATGTATGGGTATATTCATTATTCACCCGTTGGCAGTTAAATTTGTTGTTATATTTCCACCTTTAATAATTGTATGAAACCCACATCCACAGTAATTGCATTGGTTAGTTATATTATCAAAAAAACACTTAACATTCACATAACATTGTTTTGGTATTGTTCTTTTTGCTTTCCTGTCCTGTTGCTTGTAATTTTCATTTTTTCTTTCATATTTACTTTTCATACATTTATATTTGAATTCATCATTTACATCATCACTATATTTATAAAACTTTACTTTGCTTAAATCTCTTGCTCTTGTAATTGCTGTCCATAACAACTCCCTATAATTTCTAATGTCAAAATGGTTATAATCAAATATTGTTATATCTCCATCTATACTACTACCTTGGGCAGAATGGCAGGTGGTGCAATGAGCAAATATAGAATTATCTCTTACCTTCTTAATTTGAATGGATTGCGGTATATTAGTTTTAGTATTTTTCAATGTCATTACCCCATCCTTTCCAATATGGACAATTCCATATTTAAAATTCACATTAGGTACTGATGTAGGGGTTTTAGTGTATTCTCTACATATCAAAAATTATCCCACTTCATATTCATCTTTTCTATTTTCTAATTTCCTAATTTCACTTGCTACATTCTTACAGGTATCATTTAAGTAGGCAATGTTCTGCTTGAACCACTTATACTAGTAGTATATCTGAAATATTGTTCAATTACTTTCTTCTTGAAAGGTAGTTTATTTACAAGAATATCAGTTTTTACATTGCTTATGTTTTTATTTATCCTCTTTTGTTTTCAGTCGCTTACATTCTTTTAATAATATACTATTTGTGAAAATATTGTTTACGATATAGTCAGCATATACTTCATACTCTTGAATGTTAGTTAGTGGTTGAATAGGTTTTAGTTGCTTTGTGTCTCCTGTTGCTACTATTATTTTGTTGCTTTTATTCTCTTCTACAAATTGTTTTATTCTCCAGTAGGTGCTTAAACTACTGAAGTAAATTTCATGAAAAACTATTACATCATACCCTGAATAATCAAATGTTTCTAACATTACATCACCAAAACTTCTACCAAAAAACTTATTTAATGTTAGTGCGTCTCCTTCAAATTCTTGAAGCAATCTATTAGTAGGACATACAAACATTACCTTATACCCTTTACCTACCATTTTCTGACATATATAACTGTTGTCAGTTCCAGCATAACCCCCCCTTATCATAATTGGGTTATTTTCCTTGTTAACTTTTATGATATCATCAGTGGCATATTCATTTTCAATATCAATTACCAAAACAATGCACTCATCTGGTGGAATCCACATTGTCAACAAAGGCTAAAGGTAGGTACAGGAGGGGGGGGCTAGCATATATATATATATATTATATTATATAGAATGGGCTAACGCCCGGGTGCCGCCGACCCTCCTTTGAAGCACCAACAAGGCAGTGTGGCTAGGGATTGAAGGCTAGCAAACGGTGGTCTTGAAGCCGCAACAAGACAGTTTGTAGAGCCGCTGCGGAGGGTTTAACGGTTTGAATAAAGGTCTGAAGGCTGGCAAACGGCACTCGTGAACCGCCAACGGCAGAATGTGTAGTGCCGCTGCGAACAGGACGCGTCTGAAGGCCGGCAAACGGCGGAACGCCCCAACAATAGAGTGTGTAAGGCCGCTGCGGAGGGTTGACGCGTTTGAAGGCTGGCAACGGGAGTTTTGAGTAGAAGCTTCAGCAAAACACTGTGTAGGGCTGCTGCGGAGCGTTTAGGGGTTTGAAGGCTGGCACTCTTGCAGCCCCAACAAGACAGTGTGTAAGGGGTTGGGAGTTGGGAGGCTCGCAAATGGTAGCCTTGAAGCGTCAACAAGACAGTGTGTAGGGCGGCTGCAGAGCGTTTAGGGGTTTGAAGTCTTGAGCCTTCAACAAGACAGTGTGTAGCGTCACTGCGGAGGGTTGAGCCGTTTGAACAAGACAGTGCTGTGTAGGGCCGCTGCGGAGGGTTGAGCCGATTGAAGGCCGGCAAACGGCACTCTTAAAGCTTCAACAAGACAGTGTGTAAGGCTGCTGTGGGGGGTTTAAGGCTTTGAAGGCTGGCAAACGGCACTCTTGAACCCCCAACAAGACACAGTGTAGGGCCGCTGCGGACAGTTTCGGCGTTTGAAGGCTCTCAAACGGCAGTCTTGAACCCGCAACAAGCATGGCAAAGGCAGCGCAAGCGTCCACACGCTGCTGCGGACAGGTTAAGAAGCTGGAGGGGTGGCAAACGGCAGGCTTGAACCCTGAACGAGCGAGCGTGAAGGGATTTGGTGGGGTACCGTTTGCCTGCGAAGTTGGGCGTTGTGCATGCGGGAGTGGCGCGTGTTGGGCTCTGTGCAGGCAAACGGCAGGCTGCAACGCTGGAACAGCAGGGGCTGACGGCTACAGGGCTTGGTGCAACCGGCCGGCGGAGTATTGGAAGCATTGTAAGGGTTTGAAGGCTGGCAAATGGCAGGCTTGAACGCCTATAAGAAGCCATTGCTGCGGCCGGGGGGATGCCTTGAGCCATTGCTGTGGCCTTGTGGTGGCTTTTGCCTGCGGGCGTGCCCGAGGCATGGACGCCCTAACGACAGAGCGCTATGCAGGCAAACGGCCGGCGAGGCATTTTAGGGGTTTTAAGGGTTTGAAGGCTGGCAAACGGCAGCCTTGAACGCCGAGAACAAGCCATTGCTGCGGCCGGGGGGATGCCTTGAGCCATTGCTGTGGCCTTGTGGTGGCTTTTGCCTGCGGGCGTGCCCGAGGCATGGACGCCCTAACGACAGAGCGCTATGCAGGCAAACGGCCGGCGAGGCATTTTAGGGGTTTTAAGGGTTTGAAGGCTGGCAAACGGCAGCCTTGAACGCCGAGAACAAGCCATTGCTGCGGCCGGGGGGATGCCTTGAGCCATTGCTGTGGCCTTGTGGTGGCTTTTGCCTGCGGGCGTGGCGCCTGTTGGGCTTGTTGGGGTACCGTTTGCCTGCGAAGTCGGGCGTTGTGCATGCGGGAGTGGCGCGTGTTGGGCTCTGTGCAGGCAAACGGCAGGCTGCAACGCTGGAACAGCAGGGGCTGACGGCTACAGGGCTTGGTGCAACCGGCCGGCGGAGTATTGGAAGCATTGTAAGGGTTTGCAGGCTGGCAAACGGCAGGCTTGAACGCCTATTGCTGTGGCCTTGTGGTGGCTTTTGCCTGCGGGCGTGCCCGAGGCATGGACGCCCTAACGACAGAGCGCTATGCAGGCAAA
>CAMXCT020000250.1:245255-282077 GCA_947184155.2 Cladocopium goreaui | reverse complement strand
TGGTGACTTGATGTGACTGTCCTGTTGGGTGAGACTTTGCGAGAGGTTGGGTCCCAGCGACCAAGCTCAACTCCAGCGTGGTGAAGATGGCCGGGCTTGGACAACTTGAGATCAGTATCCTGTTTTATCCTGTTTTATCCTGTTTCTCATATGTTTTCATGCAACAGTCGTCGTGCAAACATTCCCCGCAACACACTCTATCTTGACAGTCTTGACTTCACCATGCTGGAACCTTCGCCGTATTGCTGTTGGAGGCTCCTCTTCAACCTCTGGAGCAAAACACAAGGCTCCACGGCTGGGCAGGGCTGTGCTGTGGGGGGCTGTGAACTGCGTTGAAGTTGTTAAACATTGTAGAACGGTTAGAAAACAAAGGTCAAATGACGTTCAACGACGTTCAACCACGCACAAGGCATTTTTCCGAAGCATTCTTTTAGCCTCTGGGAAGGCCTCCCATGGGTGCTCCTGGTGGCCCCCAGCCTTGTGGCCCCGGCCAGCCTTGTGGCCCCGGCCAGCCTTGTGGCCCCGGCCAGCCTTGTGGCCCCTGTGGAGCTGTTCCTTGGAGCGTTTGTTCTGGTGATTTTTTCGAGCGGATCTGCTATGATTCTATGATTCATAGCATTTCATAGCAATGGAAACAATGTTTCCATGGCCATTTTGGGAAACTCCCATTTGGCTGTAAGCTCCAAGTTTTTGGGACGTGAACTGGCGAACTTTTGTGCTCAAAATCATTTTGAGTCAAACTTATCATTCCAGAGGCTTTTTCTGTAAGTCTGTGACTTCTCCAAGGTGAACGGCTATGCCAATGGTTACGGCTACGGTGCTGCGCCACAGCAGAGTTATGCTCCGCCAGCCACTCAATAGGAGTGATCCAATGTCGAAACATGCTGAAACTGGGACCTGAAGATGCACAGAATTACATATATATATATAGATATTATATACATATATTTCACAGCATTTTGTGGTGTTTGGGTATGATGCTGCCTGAAGCTAGAATGTTCTTCCCTCCAAATTTGCAATTCCCACGAGCAGAGGGAACGTGGAACAAAGTGGAACCATCACCAGAGTAACAGAAAGATTTCTACTATCTTCTACTTCTATACACTCAAAGCAAGTTTCCTCTTAAAGAAATGCTGAATCTCAGAGCCTCACTGCATTTTGGAAGTTTGGGACAAGGTCTGGCTTTGGAGGGTGCGATCCAAGCTATTCCAGTGGCTATGGTGCTCAAAGTTATATGCCGCAGTGCCCAGTTTTGAAGTATCGCCGCATACATGGATGCATTGAATGCATTGAATGCATTGCTGTATTTTGCCATAGTCTCATGGATTTCTTAGTTGTTTCATGTTGTTTCCGCATTTTAAAGCATCTTTCAACATTTGAAGTTGCCATAGGATCCATGGGATCCATGGGATCCATGGGATCCATGATGCCATGAGGTCACCAGGTGGCTACGGCTGTGGCTACGGTGCGAGCGTCGCACACTTAGTCTGAGCGCTTAAGAAACCGACACCAACAATGTGATTTCAACGTCTTCGACAGCATTTCAATCATTTTGCCTTGATCATTCTTAATCATCTTAATCATTCTTGGATTTAGACATTTTAGAAACATTTGGAGAAACTGATCTTTGACCACAAACTGGCAACCAATTCTCCTCGAATAGTCCTTCCTCATCTCCAACGATAGTGTTCGTGGACAGCATGTGGACAGCTTTTTGCATGTTGCACCATGTTTGCCATGTTTGTTTGTGCAGAAGTTCTCCCACAAAGTAGTCGCCTTCCTACTCGGCATAGGGCGGCGGCGACTTTGGCATCGGTGCTGTGCATGGCCTAGAGCACTTTCAGCACGACGAAAGAAATGAACTTTTGCGAGTTCGCACCCGCCATGGGTCAAGAAAGGTCAAGAAAACACCACTATTTAGCCTATTCAACATCTACAACTATGATACTATGCCTGAAAAGTCTTTGAGCAGAGGACACCGAAAACGGAAAGTACAAAGACAGCACCAAAAGACGGACAATTATCACCACCGACTCCCTGATGCCTAGACTCCCTGACTCCCTAACTCCCTGATGAGGCCCCTGCTGGACCTCTAGGGGCTCCGCCTCTAGCGGCTCCGGCTGGTGGCGACTTTGGCATCGGTGCACCACCAGTGGGCAGCTAAGGAAGGGAACAATGGGAACAATGGGAACAATGGGAACAATGGGAACAACACAGGTGGCCATATGGAATCCATATGGAATTCATATGGAATCCATATGGGAGATGATGGAACATCATGGAACATCATGGAACATCATGGCTATGGATGGAGCTATAGCACAACATAGCACAACGCTGAATGGAGATCACGGTGATAAGGCGAAACCGGCGAAACTTTTCTTTGTTCCCCATGATTCTCTCAGAAATTGAAGCAACCTTTACAACATGATACCTTGTTTCCCTTGTTTCCCTTGTTTCACAACCTGGCTGGACAGAGACTGCTTTGGAAAGAATCTGTCCGTGCCACAGAATGCCCGAGGCTGGTGGATTTGGCATGGCTTGGAACCCAGTGAGCATGAAATAACTAAGCACAAAACGCCTCGAATGCGTGAGACAAATGCGTGAGACAAGCAGAATGAAATGACTTTTGGCATGGCCGTCGGGTGCTCAAGGCCAGTGGGTGTGGCTACCCACAGTAGAGTACTCAGATTGACTCAGATTGACTCAGATTGACTCAGATTGACTCAGACCATTGCTTCTCATTGCTTCACAATTTTGGCGCAGAAGCCGCCGGTCTTGCGTCTTGCGCAGTGTTCCCAGGTCCAGCGGAGCACGGAAACCAAGGGACTGCCCCACTGCCCCCAGGGACTGCCCCCAGGGACTGCCCCCAGGGACTGCCCCGAAAGACAGCACAGGTGGCTACACGGCTACACGAAGCATTGCAGAGCAACAGCATGGCGTGCTACTGTGCTGAGGGGTGGAACAGTGGCTGTGGTGGCTGTGGTGGCTGTGGTGGCTGTGGTGGCTGTGGTGGCTGTGGTGGCTGTGGTGGATTCAGGCCTGGCCCAAAGAAGCAGATTCTACCAAGTCCATCCAAGTCCATTGAACTTGACATCAAGACACTTCAAGCACGTTTAAATACATATGATTTATATGATAATAATTATAACATATTCTCAAAATCACGAAAGACGGGTGAACTGCAGGTGAAGCGAATTGCAAGTGAAGGCCTTGGCAGCCTTGGCTGCATGAAATTTGAGCACGAACACCTTGGGCATCTTGGAGAAAACGTAGCATGCACATCTTTGATGATCTTTGATGATCTTTGCCTATTAAGGGTCAATGGATGTCAATGGTCCAACGAGATCCAATAGGTCTAGTGCAGTTGCACAGGGAGGCACCAAGAGGATATGGCCTGTAGAACGGCATAGCATGGACGGGTCGTTTTGCCTTTTCTAAGGGATGCACCTTGGTCTTTGGCTGTATCAACTTTTTTTTGGCAAGTTCCCTATTTATACCGTGCAACAGAATACAATCGTAATTAATTAATCATATAATATCACACACACATATATATATATATATTATATGCATGTTATACACGTAGTTGGTATATCGGATATCTCACATATGCTAGTACAACCAAGACAACCCGTATGCTCAACAACTTCATGTTGACTGTCTTGGCGTCGCATTTTCACAATTTTTCACTGCTTGCAATTTTCTTTCCCAGACAGTCGCTGGGGGTTGCCATTTGGTTGAGCCTCAAAAGCGTGGGAGGCAGTCGCTGGGCTGACGTTGAAATTGATCCGCACTCTGAGCGGATTTGCAGTTCCAAACCACACAGCCTATATCCAAGTAGGGTTTGGAACTGTCCCAAAGTTAATGTTTGCAATTGCGGCACTTTGCAGATGTAGCGGAAGTATTGAGTTGATGATCATTGAATTGAATTGATATGCAATAAAGTTATATAAAGTTGACTTCTTCTAAAGCGCCTGGCTCGTGTCTTTTTTTTCCAGGTGACTCAATGCTTCTGGCGCAAAGATGCAAAGCATCGTCATGGCAAGGTGGCGCAGTTCCCCAATGTACTTCTTTATGATCTTTATGCGCAGAAAAGATAGAGCAGAAAAGGAGCAATTTGCTCTGCAAAATGGGTAAGACGGTAAGACGATGTAAGACGTGTGACATGTAACAACAATGTAGAATCCGTGCACTGCCAAAGCTGCGTACAGCTTCCGCAAGATCCCGCAAGGTCATGCAGGCGCCTGGCTCAAAGGTCAGATGAACGCCGACAAAGGAGTTTCTCCCGAAGTTAGCGCAGATAAGTCGTGAGAAAACCGAGAAAATCAATGAGAAATGATGAGAGCAGATAGCGAAGAGATTGGGATGATAGGGAAGACGTGAACACGCACATGGTCAGTGTACAACTGTTGAAACCTGTCACAACTCAAGAAGCTTGATTATGACCTGGATACTCCTGAACAAACCCTTGGTATTCCTTAGATATCATGAAATTATATGAAATTACTTTATTTTGTTGCAAGTAAATTCATTGGACTCTAAACATGACCAAACTACTGGTTGCCTTCAACTTGTTGGATAGGTTGGATAGATTCAAAGTTTTTTCTTTTGATCGGTTTGCGCGACCATGTGCTGAGCTATGTAGAGCTGACTTTGTGTCTTGACACATGGCGCTGCTTACGGTGCCTCAGCCGATGAACAAAACTGTGGGATGTCTTTCATCACACTGCCAGAGTGCAGAGAAGTGCAGAGTACAGTAGGAAGATGTAAGAGGAGACCATAGGAGACCATAGGAGACCATCTCCTGGTGTCATCTGGTGTCTGGTGTCATCTGGTGTCAGGAGACCATCCAGGAGATGGTCTTCCGCGATTGCTCCCCATCTTTACATCCGCTGATTAGGCCCATTGCACGAATGAACACAGCACATAGATGCACATAGCACAGCACATTGCTGATATCGTCGTCATTCGTCGTCGTTTGTCGCGCGCAAGAACTTTGTTGCAGGCGAAGCAACGGTATGTCCGGGCTCTGCAAGGAGCAGTGAGATGTCGTGAGATGTCGTGAGATGTCGTGAGATGTCGTGAGATGTCGTGAGATGTCGTGAGATGTCTCCTGCGGCATATCCTGTATGGTGATATGGAGACGAAGTGACATGCCGTGTCGTTCTCTGTCTCAGGACATACTAGAAATGCTGAAGAAGGCTCCCTCAGGAGGCAGATGTGATTGTGAAAGTGCTTCCAGATCTCCCGTGATCGCGAGATTGAAGATTTTGAATGGAGATTCTACTGATTCCTACCGCCCTTTGCAGCGAATTTGATGGTGGAAATTGTATGAAATTGTCACAACCTGGATCGCAATCCCTACCCTTTCGCCTTTCTATCCTTTTCTGTCTCGATGTCTATGCCTCCATCTCGAAGGATCGTCTTCAAGCTCCCAGAAGACAGGCTGACATCTGCCATGATCTGACATGTGACACCGTCAGCAGGACTTGGCTTAGCGGCTTAGCCTTTGTCTAACATATTAACAGGACGCAATTGGTTTGTCTTGCCTTTCAGTATCTTTCATTCTCTTAAACATGAAGCAGGTATCGAGCCGCTTGACGAGCCTGCAGAACTTGTAGTTCCAGCCTTTTCTGCTTTGAATGTCAAGAGCTGTGAATTGATCCGCTGACTTTGAGATTCATTGTGAGTCTTTGGACAAGACAAATGTTCTACTTACTCTATAGCTAGCGTTCTAGACTTCTAGTAGACTTCCATGACGGTGCCGCGTGGGAATGTTCAAGGACTTGGGAGAGCAAGCCGTGGACCTGGAAGAACTGGAGGACTCGAGTTGGAGGTGGAAAGGACATCGAAGGACATCGAAGGACAATATGTAAAGAGTCAAGACATGGACAGCGATTCCAAAAGTTATCAGAAGATTCAACAGGTTCAATCAGTTCCTATTCCAATATATTCCAATAATAGGTGCCGAATCCGGCTGATTCAAGCGCCGATTCAAGCTGATTCGAGGACAGCATGCAGAAATGGCCCAACCGGGACGAGAGAAGCGCTGCCTATCAAAGGCCAGGAACATCGTGGAACATCCCCAGTGACTCCAGTGATGGGTTCAGAGATTTGGACCATGGAGACATAGGGAGATTATGTCTATGTTGGACGGCACTGGGATCCCAAAGGCTTTTGTGATTTTTGTGCACTTCACGTCCAAATCAGAGACGTTTCCAAGGGTGAATAGCTTCTGGTACTGCTGGCTGTGCTATTTGTGCTGCTATTTTGTGCAGCAGGGTCTATTCCCCGTGCTTTCCATGGGAAAGAATGCCTTGCAATGCAAGGATCAATTTATGGATGTAAGATGATGTAAGCCTTTTGAGATTTTTCAGGCTTCCATACACCGCACCATGTCAGTCTATGCTCCATTTAGCCTGTGCTGATTTTGCTTTCTGCATCTTTCGGCGTTCCATTTGGTTCCATTTATTGATTCGAGGTTGGTGCAGTATGGCGTTCGCTCCCCTCAGGCCCGTATTTCATCTCCAGGATCCTGTTGCTAGAGCTGCTAGAGGGAGTCAAGTCCACTCTGATTCTTGACCCATTGAGCAATGATATAACATAATACAACAATCTATAACATATTTTAAAATAACATGATAGAACAATGATAAGACTCTGAGACCTTGTTTGCCTTTTGAACTCCCAATGCTCATCACAACATGCATTGGAGCACTGTCAAGACAGAACCAAACGACTCCTTTTGAAGCGTGGCTCCAAGGGCTTCAAGCTGGCAGGCTTTGCTCACAGTTCTTCAAGATCGATCCAGTGGAAAGTGACTCAACTCAGTGTGATCAGTGTGATCAGTGTGAAGTGACACGATGTGAAGACTATGTGAAGACTATGTGACACCCGCAGCCCTACGGTCCGTTACGGTACAGGACTTGGGGATGCCGTGCATTGTCAGACTCTCTTTTTCTATCTTTTTCTCCGACTGAATGACTTCGGGCTGAGCAGTTTTGCAACGCTTCACGTTAGTGTTGGTCTTGGATGGTCTTGGCAGGTGCCGCTTGAATCAGATCCTGGAAGATGGCGGTTGCAAAGCCTTGAAGGTTGCGGATCGCATTCGGGAGGAAGTATCAAGAAGTCATCGTTTGGAAGCACAGTACCTGCAGTATCTGCAGTACCTGCAGTACCTGCAGTACCTGCAGTACCTGGGTGCCACAGGCAGACGCCGCTGCATCCCTCGCAGAGCAACTTGAGGCTCGGATATGGAGAGTTTCTGTAACTTGGCTCTGTCGAACCATTTATTCCCACATCAATTTGCTGAACACTTAGACTTAGACTTAGACTTAGCATGACTTAGCCGCATATCTATTTTATTCCATTTTCGGATTTGTCGGAAGCTCTCGGAGTTGCACTTTGAAGGTGCGTGCCCGACAGCGCATTGAAGTGTCAATGGAGGGTCCCCAGCCTGTGCTAATCACAGCAGCAACCTCAGGAATTTCTGAAATTTCCATAGACGCCAGAATTGCCGTTTATCGGCTTAGGTACTCTCAGTATCTCTCAATCTCCTCATGTCTCCTATGTCTCCTATGTCTCCTTGGCATTTCTCCTGATTTCCAGGCACCTCACAACATCTATTTGAGAAGAGATGGTCGCCTGAATCCTCAGAGGGCCGCTTTTGTCAGTTTTTTTTGAGCACGACTCATTTGACTCACTTGGAAGCTTCATAGAGACATCATATCATTAAGCTTTGATATCTTGGCATATCTTGGCACTGTGACTGCTTCGCACTAAGAACCACCTCACGTCATGGAGGACTGTTCTCTTCGCACTTGCCCTGGAAGATGTAAGATTGTACTGTACCTTACTGTACGTAGTATCAAGACAGATCAAGTAAGCAATGAATGATCCAAAGTCCCGTTCCTACGTCGTCCTATGTCCATATCACAGACAGAGACGCACATCTGACATGAGGCCCAGTGGAAGCCCAGTGAAACTCAAGACACACTATCTGACTCTGTCTAACTATATCTACCTATCATACTGCTCATACTGCTCATACTGATCACACTTTCTCTACTAACATTAAACTGCTCTCAGCGCCCCGTAGGAGTACACGACTCTTATCGCGCAACGCTTGGCGCGGCAGCTTCGCACCGGCCTTGGGAACCCAAAACTTCCAACATTTCAATTAAACTGACAGCTGGAAGCCAGGAAGTGTCTTTGATCATGGGCATACAATCTGTGTAAATAGTGTTACCGTATATGTCACAATGTATTTAATATATAATATATAATACAATATAATATATATATATATAATATACCAGATCATTTGAGTAGATATGAGTGATATGAGTAGATTTAGTATATCTTGACACATCTTGACACATATGTTACATACATATGTTGTAAATTGTTGTAATATGCCTTGTGAATCCTTGTGTCTGGATGATCGGATGGGATCACATGGCTCACATGGCTCGGTTGAGGTGGCGCCTGCTTGTCGTGGAGCCGAGCCGAGCAGAGAAGGTCAGAGCTGCACTGGTGCTTCGCCAAAGTATGTGCTGAGGCGCAGCAGTCATGCGCAGTACAATGATAGTACATTATTGAATAATTATTGAATAATTTCATTACATTTCAGTACATTTCTCTCTTTGTCCTCTTTGCATCTTTGCCTCCATGACACACTCGACACACTCGACACACTCGACACACTCGAGACACTTGTCCCTTCAAAACCGATGTTACCCGATGTTACCGGTCCGAACCTTTACCACATTGATGACATCAACCACATCACTAGCATCACCTCTGATGTGGCAGGGTGATTTCAGCAACTTTCTCAGTGCCAATAGAGATCCGCCCTGGCCTCATGGGAGCAGAAAACATAAAGAAATTACTCAAAAAATCCAGATATTATCGAGATAATTATCCAGATATTATTTGTATGGTAATTTAAAACATCGCATCAATCACAAATTCAATATATATGGTATAATGTAGTGTACAAGGTACACACAGTGGGTGTCATACACCTGCACCATGATTTCACTTCCAATGCCGCCTGTGCTGTGGCTTTTATGACTGCCCAAAGTGAGATGCGGCATGGCTGTGAAGGAATTATTTGCACACGGAAGAAGTGGCGCAGAATCCCTGGTTTCGCCAAATGGCACGGCAAGCGCCTCAAGTGCCTAAAGTGCCTAAAGTGCCTAAATTGCCTAAAGTGCCTAAAGTGCCTTAAGTGCCTTAAGTGCCAAGTGTGAAGTGCCATGGATTCATTGATCTTTTCAACTCACAGTGCAAAATTGCTCTGAGATTTGAGGCTGGCGGACCAATGGCGGCACACCAAGGAGCACCGGCTGAGGTCCGAGACAGGTCCAGGGTGGCCAATGCAGCGCCCATAGCGCGCCCATCGTTCTGTCGAGGAGGGAGGCCTTCGTCCAACGCTTCATATTGATGTCCATGGCTGTCGTGACCCGTGAGTCACTCAGCTGTTCGGAGGATTATTTACTGTGCTAGGATGTTTTAGAATTTTAGGTTAGGTTATGATGGTTATGGAGGGTAATATTAGGATATATTAGGTACACTCAGGTACGAGGATTTTAAAATATTTTAATCTGTAGAACCCGATGAAATTGATGGCAACACACAGGACCTTGGCGTAGCGTATCTCAGTCTCTTGGGGGTATCCAGTGACCAGGGTATCAAGATATGGGTATACCGGTATACCAAATCCGTATTATCAAGATATGGGTGACTTCGGTTTTTTCTTAGCAGGTCTACAAGACAATGAGCGCAACTCCCCAAGTGTGCTGTTTGTTCTTCCAAGCTTCGATTGAGCTCATCGAACAAAATCGATTTGATCAAATGATTTCCTTCTGAGGCCAGCAACACCGTCACACCTCACAGTCGGCTTGGCGGCCATGAATCATGAGGTGCAGTCGGTCATCAGCTGCAACCCACAGCTATGGATAGCGCATTGGCATTGGCGACAGCTGGTCAGGTTGCCATGGGGCGAAGCCCGCTGTCGCAAGCTCGCTTGGAAAGTTTTGCGCAAACTCTGCAGGCCTGGACTTTCATCACCAGGTCATATCACACCAGGTGTGCAACGATTGGTATTTGATTTATTCTTTTTCAAGGCTAAGATTTTCTGATACATCTTGTACTTATACAATCTATTACAATCTTATACGGACAGATTTTGGTGTTCTATGATTCTATACATATGATATATATATATATTTATTTATTATCATATTGTATTGTATAATATAATATAAAATATAGTATAATATAATATAATATAGTATAATATAATATAGTATAATATAGTATAATATTATATATTATATATTATATTATATTTATATCACATCATTTTATTTTATTATAGTATAGTATTATATTATAGTATAGTATAGTATAGTTTATTATATGATGTTATTATATTATATTACATTGTGTTATTATACTATATTATATTATATGGTATTGTATTGTATTATATTATGTTATATTATATTATGTTATGTTATATTATATTATATCATATTAGATTAGATTATATTATATGTAATGTAATGTAACGTAACACAATGTAACGTAACATAATGTGATGTGAATTGATGTGATGTGATGTGATGTCGGTATATATATACATATATAAATAATATTATATGGCCATTTTTTTTGTCCACACAGGCTTGGACACATTTCGTCCGGTACGTTGTATTTTCCCAAATACGGCCATGTCCAGCTGCAATCCCTCTACTTGCAGATCCATAGTTTTCCGGAAATCTAGGATTTGTCGGACTGTTTCCGACAGTATGAGTGTCTCCTCTGGAGACAGTATTTGGGGCAGTATATGTTGATATATGGTTACTGTTTTCTTTTCAACATGATGTTTTTGAATGTATTTTGTAGGTACATCCAATTTTTTTTGGCTGAAATTATTCTGTGGGAGACTGTCGGATGTCGGACCCCTGGGTTGTCAAAGGACTTGAACAAGCCCTCACAATCAAAAATCCAAGTACGCCATGGAACAAACAAAAAAAAACGCCCCTTACGGGTAAACCCGTAATGGACAAGAAAAAATGTCTGTCCGTGTTCCTAGGTTTAAGTATATAAATATAAATATATTATATATATAGATTCTATAGATAATACATATATATATATATTAATGTAATTTCATTTATATATAAATGTTATTCACCCCGCTTCGCGTGGGGTGGCCGCCCACACCGCAGGTTTATTTCGGTCCGTGAGAGGGGCTAAGGGTGGTTTTCCCCCGTGGGGGCTCCCCAAGCTAAGAATTTCACTTTCCCCCCCCGTGGGGGCTCCCCAAGCTAAGGAATTTTCACTTTTCCCCCCCGTGGGGGCTCCCCAAGCTAGGGAATTTTCACTTTCCCCCCCCGTGGGGGCTCCCCAAGCTAGGGAATTTTCACTTTTCCCCCCCGTGGGGGCTCCCCAAGCTAGGGAATTTTCACTTTTCCCCCCCGTGGGGGCTCCCCAAGCTAGGGAATTTTCACTTTTCCCCCCGTGGGGGCTCCCCAAGCTAGGGAATTTTCACTTTTCCCCCCGTGGGGGCTCCCCAAGCTAGGGAATTAGGGGGGGAACGGGCTAGGAGGTTTCAAAAGCCTGAACGATTCCCCCCCCCAAGCTATGGAATTTTCACTTTTCCCTCCCTTGGAGGCTCTCCAAGCTGCGGAATTTCAAATAGCTAGACGACGACGCCTAGATAGCCCCCCAAATCCCGTGTTCTTTGAATGTGTTTCCATGTTTTTGCAATGGTTTCCTTCAAAGCACGGTACTTTACACTTTTGTCGCCATAAAACCGGTCGAAAACATCATGTTCGACAATGCTTCCAATTCCCTTATCTCCCCAACCGTTGAAAATACCGCTATTTACAGTGTTTTCTTAAATTGTTCCATGTTCCAATGCCGGTAGCCAACTCCAACATATATATAAGAAATCCTTCCAAAACATTGTTTTTGACAGTGTTTTTCCAATGTTTCCAGTCAAACAGACGGTAATTTACACGTGTTTTGCCATAAAGGCAGTAAATCCTTCCAAAACATTGCTTTTGACAGTGTTTTTGTAATGTTTCCAGTCAAGCATACGGTAATTTACACGTTTTTTGCTATAACGTCAGTCCAAAACACTTGTTTTTGCAGTGTTTTCAATGCTCTGGCATCCAAAAACCCTGCAAAATCTTGCTATGTACAATGTTTTTTTCATTTTTGGCCGTTTTCCATTGCCGGAAAGCTACCAAAATGACCCAAAATTCCATTTCAATACCCTCTTGCGCTCAGACACCCAAAAATCCTCGAAAAATGTCGAAAACACCACCGTATTCTGGTCTCGGTGCGAAACCGTTTTTTGGCCCCCCCCCCAGGCTAAAGCTGATATAGCGACTGCTATATTAACAAATGTCATTGAGCATTTAGTGTTGCTGTTGCCCCCCAATAAGCACGCCTTCCCCGCCAAAGCGGTGTGGGCGGATTTTTTTTTGTTCAGTGGACATGCATCCACTCTTGCTTGGAGGGTGTACTCCAACATTTGGCACGGCAAACCGCCTGGCCTTTACTTGGTTCAAGCTCAGCATGCACTTGAGCATGGGTATCTGTTGCACAACATGGTTCAATACTTTGCATAGGGCTCAAACCTTGCCTCGTTTGATGATAACCTTTTTATCCCCACCTTGCATGTCCAACCACCTGCTGCACTCTTAGGAGTAGTTTGAGCCCGTTGTCTGCCATGGCATCCATAGTTGACTCTGAAGCGCAATTTGACCTCAGGTTAGAACAGGTGAAAGTCCCCGTTCAGTTGCAGCGGGCCTTGAAGAATGCTGGAGTGACCACAATTTCGTCCTTAGCCTATGCACATGGCCAACCAGGCCAGCCAATTGTTGCAGCCGACTTCGAAGCATGGGTTAGGCAACTTGACCCTGCCGCAACAGTAGGTGGGGTCTCATCATTGAAGAGGCTGTTGTTTGAGAGCCAGACTCAACTTCTGGCCATCCTAAAAGAGCAGGTCATGAACCCAGAGCCGAGTGTTGCAAGAAAGGTTCCTCCAGCGGAACGTGAAACCAGACTTGCAAACCTTAAAACCCGTCTGGTTGGAGTCCTTGTTGAAGGCCATGCTGAACCAAGCCACTCACTTTTGGATGCGGCGACCCAATTGTATGACCAAAACGTTTTGCGGTTCATCCCTTTGGAAAATGCTATAGTCGTTTGACTGAATTGTCGTTTACCAACAAGCCACAGTCAAAGCTGTTGGAGGTGGAATCATCAAAGGTGGTGATTCGTGACAAGGATGCAGACTTTGAATCGAGCGTGCAGTCCTCATATCAGGCATTGGAAGCTTTCAAGAGACGTGGTTTAGCTCTGGACTTTGCCAATGTGATGACCTTCACATGTCATGACAAGTATGTCCAGCTTTTGTTTGCTCACTTAAACAGAGAGCCACCAGCGGGCTACAACAGGTGCAGCGTATCTCAGCTTCTTGCTGCCGACAAAGCAGCGTGGTGTTCCCTCATTGAGAAAAACGTCAAACCCAGACCGGATGCAGCGGGTGTTTTGGCCCTGGACGAAAAGCTGGAGGAAGCGCTCAAGTCGTATGAGGTCAGCTTCACATTACTGCCTATGGTAGCAAAGTCAACTGGCAAGACACAGCCTACGACACCACAGCCTGCCCCAACGCGGCCTCAGCATTTTCCCCCGACGAAGGGGTGCAAAAAGGGACAAAATCGATTCCGCCCATATGGCAAGGGAAAGGGGAAATCAAAAACCAAGTTTGACTCCAGAGTCCCAAGTGAGATACGTGCAGCAGGAGGTACAGCCTCAACGCCAGATGGGGATCCAATTTGCTTTGATTACTCCCTCAAAAAGTGCAAAGAGACCGTGACCGATGGGCGTTGCCGAAAGGGGTACCATGTTTGTTGTATTTGCTATGGCCCCCATTGCATGATGACCATAAAAGGCTTGACTAGCCAATGCTGAACGAAGCTCAGTCAAAAGGAAATCTCACCCATGTACAGAAGTGCCTGTTGCGCAGCCTTTGGATCATGAGTGCATCGATCCCAAAAGGGACGAGACCACAACCGTCCAAGCAACTAAGCGGGCTAGGGCCCCCTTTGAACATAGGCACTTACCAGTTTCACAACCACTTGACGAGGATCAAGTTAATTCATGCCAGTTTTCCAATAACCCATGTAAGACCATTCATGTTGCACAGCCTGAAGCTGCTCAGCAGCTTTGCACAACCGCTGGTCAGCCGAAAGACCCTTTCATCCTTGAGATTTGCGCCGGCACAGCTAGGGTTACTTCATGTTTGCATGCTCTGGGACTTACCCCATCCTTTGGGGTAGATCACAAACGGTTGAAGAACTCAGGCCGCGTTTTGGTTGCGGACCTTACCACGCCCGAAGGCCAAACCCTATGCTGGGAGTGGATTCGTTCACCTAGCTGTGCAGGAGTGTTCTGCGCACCTCCATGCGGAACCTGTAGCCGTGCAAGGGGCATACCGGTTACCTTGCCAAATGGATGCGTTGTTGCTGGACCTCAACCTTTGCGCTCTGAGGCTTTCCCAGATGGCCTTGCTTCAATGAGTTATCTTAATAGGTGCAGAGTCAAATCAGCCAATGCCCTTTATAAGTTCATCACTGATGTAGTCCGGTTTTGCCTTGACCATGATATGGTAGTTGTCATTGAGAACCCACGCTCATCCTTGTACTGGAGGACTCCTTTTTGGCACCAATACGGAAATGTTTGAAGTTCACAGCCCACCAAGCTTGCGCTTACGGCTCGGAACGCCCTAAGTGGACTGTCCTGGCGCACAATACAACTACACTGACTGAGGTTTGCAAAACCTGCCCTGGACTCAGCAGAACCCATAAACATAAACCATGGGGTGTTTCAGTAGGCCCTGATGAGTCCCGAAAGTTCTCCACGGCAGAGGAGACGGCCTATCCCATGCTGTTAGCATACACCATGGCATATGCTATTGCACAGCACCTAATGCACAAAGGTTGGCAGCCGCCACCAGCACAACTGACACCGCCTGACAGAGTGTCTTATCAGTACCTGCGTGCCATTGTTGGTTCTCAGCCCAAAGCCAGCAAGCTCCCACCGCTGCTGTCCGAGTTTGAGTCCATTGTCCGTGTCCCGGTGTCCTTGTCCAGTCCCCAGGTCGAAATTGGACAGTTGTTGCAGCAGCCATTTGCCAATGTTCCTGCTTGAGCCAGACTCCTCAAACGGCCGCCTTTACGGTTAAATGGGGATAGTAATGACTGTAGTAATGACCCAGTAAACCTTGGCTGTGGGGATAACCTCAAGGATGATAACACTCATTGGGCTTACTTTGGGGTGTACCGGTCTTGTGAAGCCTTTGTTGAAGCTGCAGTTGAAGCTGGACACCCAGTTTCGAAAGCCAACCGCCTTCCCATGGTGTTGCAAGAAGCTGTTGATGCCATTTCCTCCAAACCAAGTTTCCAACTTGCAAAGGAGAGACATGCCACCTTGTCTTACTGGCTTGACAGAGCAAAAACCCTCAGCCCAGCTGAATGTTGTTTGCATAGCAGCCTGCCTGAAGCTCTCGGCAAGATACTCGCCCCAAAGAGGTTGCTGTTGTGGAAAGAGATGCTCATCCATTATGGCTACCCAGATGTGGAGGTATATGACGAAGTGGTTGATGGGATCCACCTTGCTGGTACCGCACCTACGGTTCCATCCTTCGACCCTTGTTTTAAGCCCGCAAAGGTTTCAACACAGGAACTGGCAGATTCCGCTAAAGCATCCCGTGGAGCAATGCTTTCATCAATTCGTTCTTCCGGGGACCCTGAGATCGATGCGGCTGTCTTTGAGAAGACACTCGAAGAGTTGAGTTGCGGGTGGCTGGCCGGACCCTTTGAGGCCAGCGATTTGCCTGCCGACGCGGTAATCAGTAGGCGATTTGGTATCAGGCAATCGTCAGGGGAAGGCTCCAAGATTCGGTTGATTGATGACTTTTCAGCCTCGGGTGTCAACGACACTGTCCAGGTGGAGAGTGCTTCCAAGCTACACACTTTGGACGTTGCCACAGCGCTTTGCTTGGAACTGCTGAAGACATCACGCCATGATGTGTGGCTTGGCAAGACGTTCGACCTTGCATCAGCATACAGACAACTTGGGGTCGCACCTGGCTCCTATTGGGTTTCCTACATTGCAGTATTTGACCCCAACTCACAAGAACCCAAAGTGTTTGCCATGAGGGCCCTTCCGTTCGGCGCCAGCCGTTCTGTCTATGGATTCTTGAGAGTGTCCCATTCACTTTGGTGGCTGGGATGCAAAGCCTTAAATTTTGCCTGGAGCAACTTTTTCGACGACTTTATCACGTTTGCAAGAAAGCAAGAGTCTGAGCTGGTTTCTGTTGCGGCCCTGCAGTTCTTCAAGCTTCTTGGTTGGGGTGTTTCGCTTGGAGAAAAAGACCTTCCATTTGCTGAGAAGTTCAAAGCCCTCGGCATTGAGATCGACTGCACTAGGTGGAACGATGGTATTGTTGCTTTTGCGAACACCGAAAAACGGACAAAGGAGCTGGTGTCAACCATTGATGACATTATCTCCACCGCCAAGCTTACTAAGCAAGCAGCGTTAGTTCTCCGTGGTAGGATGCAATTTGCCAAAGCCCAGTTGTGGGGAAGAGCAGCCAAGCTCTGCCTTACCGCGATTACAGCACATGCCTTTGGTTTTGATGGAGATGTCCCGAGCGACCGCACCCTTGCCTTTCTAAAAACCTTTAGGGAGCACCTCTTACAGGCAAGGCCTCGGTTGATAACAGCTGCCTGGGGAGCCCCTCTATTCCTTTTCACTGATGCATCCTTCTCACCCGAGGAGGTAGCATGGCCAGCTGGAATAGGCGGGGTGTTGGTTGACTCGCATGGTAGCCAGTTGAGTGCCTTCTCCTATAAGCTTGAGATGACTGACTTGCTGGCCTTGGGGTATCCTCCAAAGAAAACTGTGATCTTCGAAGCTGAGCTTTTGGCACTCCTTGTTTCCTTTGTCTTGTTCAAAAGAGTTTTGAAAGGGCGGCCTTGCGTAGCCTACATTGACAACAACTCGACCAGAGATGTTAGCATAAGTGGTGCTGCCCGCACCTTCCCAGGAGATAATTTAATTGGCCAGCTGCTTGAGGTTGAGGACTCCTGCAGTGTCATTCCTTGGTTTGCCCGTGTCCCATCGCAGAGCAATATAGCAGACGGCCCCGTCACGAGGGTCAGTGGATGGACTGAATGTTAAGCCCCTTTCACCGCATTTGGTAGGTCTCGTAGTTGCAAAGTGCCTGAGAAACCTTCAAACAGCTCCGGATAATATGGGGTGAAAGTTGAGAAGTTTGGTTGAACGATGCAGACGCTGTTGTGCTGCAAATATGGTATGAAAGGACCTGGGACACCCAGGATTTTCGCTACAATGTGTTTGCCGGCAGTCCTTTCATGGCTGCATGACTATGGATGGCACTGTTGGATGTTTTCATGTCGGTCGAAGTGACCATCTCCTGCACCATCGACAATTCCCAACGTTGTCGGTCAAAAAGTCGAGCGCCAGCCGAGTGATGTCATTCAGTGCTTGCATGTTTTACGGTGTTTTCGGTTTTGGTTTTTACGTTTGGTTTCCAGTATGTAACAAGGAGGTATTGACTGGTAGGCGGCGTAAGCGGGAATTTAAGCTTACGGTCAACGTGTTGATAGTGCATTAAATTACAGCTGTAGAAAAGTTTGCAAACAAACTTTTAGCCTACCAGTCTTGCCTGAAATTAACAACGTGCTCTCCGTGTTTGCCAAACCTGGTGCACCATTTGCACAACTTGCAAAAACGAATAAACATGCCCGGCTCTTGGATATTGCCATTATCCAAACCGTGTCCCAAGTACAACATGCGTTGCAATGCCAGAACCGAAAACATGCCCGGCTCTTGGATGTCGAACCACGAATCCAAACCGTGTTGTGCCAAATAAAACCTGTTATTTCAACGTTGAACAAACTCTGTTTTCTGTTTAGGAGTTTACAGTGATGTCTTTGAAACAGCACTCTGACGGACATGTTGAAATGTGAAAACAGATGAATGTTTTTTCTCAAGTTGCCTTTTCGCTTCAAGGGAAAAATTTTAGCTCCCACCCGTTGTGCAACTTCCCACCCTGGGAGAGATACATATGCAGGCACCAAATATCGTGGACTTCGCTGTCGCGACGTCCATCGGAGTAATGTTCTTCCAAGGACGTGATAGGGACACCAGAGTCCGTCAGTTTGAGCAAATTGCGGAGGCTTGCTTGCGTCTCCTACAACACCTGGGTCGTCCACCCTACCTTAAGTCCATCTTCGACTTGTGGGTGACGACAACAGCTGCATTGGCGCAGCTCGAAAGAATGCTCTTTCCCACTGAGCCGGTCTCATTTGTCATCCCCTCCTGGATGGAGACCGCTTTCAGCGGTATGTGAGCCAACGTTTCGGGTGCACCATGCAATGCTCCGTACTGGCCGTGAAAATTTGCAGCAATTTCGCACCTGGTTCGGTGACCAATACGACATCTATTTGCACCACGAAACGTTGCATATGCTGGACGATGCTTTATTATTGATGCAGTCGGCCGAACATTTCCTTCAAATTGAACCGGCATGCACCGACTGCGCCTGACCCTGTTGATGTCCCTGACTCCACCGGAGGGGTTACTACAGGACCTACATCGACTCCCGATGTGCCGCACAGACAGATTCCTCCTCCGGACCCTTGGCAGGGTGAAAGTTGAGAAGTTTGGTTGAACGATGCAGACGCTGTTGTGCTGCAAATATGGTATGAAAGGACCTGGGACACCCAGGATTTTTGCTACAATGTGTTTGCCGGCAGTCCTTTCGTGGCTGCATGACTATGGATGGCACTGTTGGATGTTTTCATGTCGGTCGAAGTGACCATCTCCTGCACCATCGACAATTCCCAACGTTGTCGGTCAAAAAGTCGAGCGCCAGCCGAGTGATGTCATTCAGTGCTTGCATGTTTTACTGTGTTTTCGGTTTTGGTTTTTACGTTTGGTTTCCAGTATGTAACAAGGAGGTATTGACTGGTAGGCGGCGTAAGCGGGAATTTAAATATATATATATATTAGCTTTTTTTAAAGTCTCGTAAAAGGTAGTGATCTTGGAGAGCGTACGTCTGGTGACGAGTGCAGATGAACGTGGTGACGGACGTGCGTACGACCCAGCGTACGTGTAAGCGTACGAGTGGACGGACGCGTGACGTACGAGTGGACGGACGTGTGCGTACGAGTGGACGGACGTGTGAGCGTACGTACGTGCGTTGACACGTTCACTCGTCACGTGCGCGCGCACGTACGGAAATAAGGTCGACTCGAGTCGGCCTTATTTCTGTACGTCTGAATCTTCCCAATACTAAATATGTAAGGAAAAACCGAGACGTACAGAAATAAGGCCGACTCGAGTCGACCTTATTTCCGTACGTGCGCGCGCACGTGACGAGTGAACGTGTCAACGCACGTACGTACGCTCACACGTCCGTCCACTCGTACGCACACGTCCGTCCACTCGTACGTCACGCGTCCGTCCACTCGTACGCTTACACGTACGCTGGGTCGTACGCACGTCCGTTACCACGTTCATTTGCACTCGTGCCCCCTACGTTCACCTTTTGCCTAGAGGCTTTAAAAACACCTTTTACGAGACTTTAAAAAAAGCTAAAAAATATATATATATATATACATATATATACATATATATATATATATACATATATATATATATATATTCATTATATAGATATATTTACGGTGGACTATATATGTAATACATAATCATAATACTTATCAGACTAGCCGTAGCCGTAGCCTACTTCCGTTTGCTGACTCATCTGTCTTCCCGCAAGTTTTTCGCCCAGCATTTTTGATGTTCCCGGCATCAACGTTGACTTGAAGCAATGAAGCGGGGATTTCTGCTGGAGCCTAAGGCAACAACAAGCCTCCAGACGGAGAATTCCAAGTCCAAGGCTTTCTCCCAGGCCGCTGACTCCAAGGACTTCAAGGTAGCCGAGAGCAACCCTGGCCCTGGCCCTCAAAAGGACATCATCTTGGGAAGATTTGTCAGATGACTCGCAAGCCACCTTGATTTTGGGAGAGGATCCGGCTTCGTGGAAGCGCCAATGTCCTTTGGAGTTTGACATGAAGACTCGCTGCGTGTCTAAGAATGAGAATAGCTGCGGCTCCTTCTCTGTCAAACAGTTGTTGCTGCAGGGCCAGGGCCAGGATGAGGACGGTGAGGACAGCCCCGCTGCTGGCATGACTCACATTAGCTCATCCTCCAATGATGCCTTCAACATTCAGATCAAGGACGGGAAGCTGCTTTGTATTCCGTCATGTTCAGATCCATGATGATCCATGAGAAAGGCGCGCTTGGATACAAAGATCAAGGCCTAAGGGCACCACCAGATCTCAGCTGAGGATGGCGCGGCACGCGGCACCAGGTAGACCAAAAAGTGTTGCGTTGCGTGCGTGCCATTCCATTGATTCCATTCCATTCCAATTTCCATTGACCGGACTGGGACCGGCTGAAAGAATGCCGAGGCCGTTTATGGCTTTGTGTTTTGAATCTTGAAGTTTAAAGTTTAAAGTTTTGAGTTTTGACTAGATGTTCTTTCTTTGCGCGCATTCAGGACTGCAATTTGTGAGCTTTTTTTTTAAATGTTTGACGGACGATGTTTGTCACATGTTTCTGACTGACTGGAAGACTGGAATGTCAGAGTCTGAGTCAGACTCAAAATCAAAGTAAGAGTCTGGCACACCAAAAAGATTCGAGCGGCGGAACTTGTGCTGGTTTGTGGGCGTAGCGTTTTTTTCTGTGCAATTGACCAAAACCCAGGGCAATGTTGTTGGAAGGGCTGGGGCAGCTGCCGGGCAGCTGGTGCAGTCAAGAAAAAGCTGAAATTGCTTTAGTGCGACGGTGCTGTAGCGGAATCCAATTCAGTTTTGCTACACTGCCTTGATTCTGCAGAGACAAATGTCAGCGAGAGCTAAAATTAGTAAAATTTCATTGCCCCCTAGCTGAAAATGTGTTGGGGACAAATTTCAGGATAGGATCTGAGGGACAAATGTCAGTGAGAGCCTAAAACTAGTAAAATTTCATTGCCCTCTAATAGCTGAAAATATGTTGGGGACAAATTTCAGGATAGGATCAGTTGACATAGATGAAACCATGTTTCCAGGCCTGGCAGGAGAGAACCTAGTAAGTCAAATGGGGCTGGCTTCGGGTGTACTGGAGAAACCAAACTGAATCATCAGTTCTCCGGCAAACAATCCTGAGACCTTTCCCCAGAGCTTCAATGAAAAAGGAGTGCATCAGCTGGATTCATTGGATGTCAGTTTGAGTTGCTTGTGTTTTCGGTTTGCTTCATTTTCACGTGCGACGAGGTAACCCGAGCATAGCGCGGCGTGTTATGTTGTTACTCCTGAAAGGATAACCTTATTTGCGACTGCCAAAAAATTGCCTCGGTTTTAAAAGGCAAATTAAACCAACGACAAACATCTTGGGACTCTGGTTTAATTTTTTCCATGTTTGTGGTTTCATTTAACCTGGAAACATGTCGTTAAACCACTTGGAAACAACACGTTTCACATACAACCATTTTGAATTCTGTTTTCCATGCAATGTCTTGGTTCAAGTGGTGGGTGGTGGGTGACTTACTTTGCAGACCCCTCAAAAGTTTGTGCTGGGGGGTGCTGCCAATGGAACTCGGTGGGGAATGTAGGCTACCGGTGATTCAACACAACATGGCGACAGTTTGGAGTTGGACAGTTTCAAACAGATCTTTTGAGTTGAATATCAACTGGCCTGACGCTCCTGATCGTCCGATAGATGTCGTGCCTTCACCGTCGGGAGCTGTAGTTTTTGCCATCGAGTCCATCACAACATGTTGAGTTGCAATCTTCAAATGTTAATTTTTCGAGCCTGCTTACACATGCCATGCTTGATACAGCTGCAAGTTTTTGAACCACCTTGGGAGACAGACGAGTTGTCATGCTTCAATTTCAACCCGGACTGTGACTTCATGGACACTGCGATACATTCGTTTGAACCCAAGTTGAAAGCAGTGAAACTCAACCATGGTGATGAAGAAGCGCTGCATTTGTCGCAAAGGGGACAGAGACCCCAAACACACTTAAGAAAGCCTTTCTTTCAAGTGGCATTTTCACATAGACATGAAATGATGTGTACAGAGAAGAGAGAGGTTGAACTGCAGGGGTTTTTAAAAGGGTGGTACTCCATAGTTTGCCACTGACCTGACAGCTATTCTGGAACAGTGAACTTCTTGCTTGCGACACGTCCTCAGAGGGATTAGAAATCTTGGAGATTATTTGACTGGCAACCTGAACAGGTATCATACAGGCTTTTGAAGACACTGAAAAGCGCTGGACACTCAACCAGTCGACTCAAGTCATCCCTGGAAGCCTTAACTTTTTGCAGGTAATTCCTTTTTATTTGCCGGAGTTGCACGACCCGACATTTAGCAGAAGTGTTGGTGCTCAGTAGTAGATGATTTGCTTGCAAGGTCAAACAAGCTGAACCATTGACTTTTTCAGATGTCAAGCGGCTGTAATGGTGTTTGGAACATTGATAAGTTTGTGACAAAGTACTCATTGGAGTGGCATTGTTCTGCATTTGAGCAAGAGCCCGTTGAAGTGACTTCGATCACAGAAACCACCTGCGGCTGGGCTCTCAGACAGATGGTGACATTGGCTATGCTGACATGGAAGTGCAAGATCATGAGACTGTAAGGGCTTCAGCAAATCGTTTCAAGTGTTTAACCTTGTAGCATCTGGCATTGGACACAGTTGGGTTGGACATTGGTTGAACACCCTTGGACGCACTTTCTTTGACGCCTGAGCTCGGTGATGATGGACAAGCGTTGCGACAGTTTTTGGAGAGCGACGACGAAGGGCGCAATACCAGCTCTTCCTCAGAAAGCGAGGCGGAGAGTGTGGAACTTAAACGCCCATCAAAGATTTTTCATCCCCCAGAAGGCTTCAAGTTTGTTCAAAACAAACGCACAAAGACGTCACACTTGGTTGATTATAAGTATCCTGGTGGGACGTGCTGTTGAAGAGTCTTGGATGCCAGCTAGGTGACCCAGACTCAACTTATATACGACTCAGCAACTTGTCATGTGTGCAAAGGCACAGGACGTGACAGGGGTTGCAGAGTGCAGATCCAACGGCGACAATGCTGGGTGGAAAATAAGGGTTCATGCGAGACAACACACGACTTGAGGTGGTGAATCCACTCAAAGGTTTGGAGTTGTTGTCCATGGACCGTAAAATAAATTCAATATTTTAAAGATCCAAATCTCATTGCAATCCTTTGACGTGTGGTCGGCCAACGTCAGTTGGGTTGATTAACATTACCGTATGACTTGTGAAAGTCGTTGCGGCTCATAGGTGTGAGTGGTACAACCATCACGTCTAGAACACATGAGCTTCTCAAACATGGGGTTGGACAGGCAAAACGACAAACGAAACTAAACTGTTTTTCAGTGTTTGTAGTTTGGAAGTTTTGCTATTTAAGTTGATGTCAGTGAATCATGTTTCAACGCAACTTGTTCGTCCATCTTTTGCACAGATAGGCCATGTCAATCACTGACTCGAAGGCTGCATTTCGACAGAGGTGTGGCGAGCTGTCCACTACAACTATATCGCTGTTTGACCTGCTTGCTGCTCAGAACATCAGCTCCTTTTCAGAGCTTGCCTTTTCATGTGGCACACCAAACCGTCCTCCTAGCGATGAAGAGTTCAAGGCGTTGTCTGATTCAGTTTTAGGAGGCGGGGCATCAGCAGGGCAGATGGGTTTGCTTCGGCGCTTGCATTTCGAAGCCGCCACATTGGTTTTATCACAGTTGAAGACTGCAGTCACTAGCGAGACCAGCGAGGGCATCAAGAAATTACCGTTTGCAGAGAAGCAAGCAAGGTATGCGAGAGTCAAAGCCTCAATATCAGGTTTTATGATACAAGGTGAAACAGAACCATCTCATGCATTGGTTGACAAGTGCCAGGTCATGTATGACACAAACTCAGTCGTGTGGCTGGCACCATCGGTTTGCACAAAGCGTGAACTTGAAATTCAGGCCGCACCTAAGGACAATCAACAGGTGTTGAAGATTGAATCACAGACTTTGAAGGTCCGTACAGAAGGCGCAAAGATAGGGGATGCTGATCACAGTTCTGAGATTAAACTGCAATGGTGTTGGCAAAGACGAAGTGTTGCATTGGAAATGTGTGAGCTATTGTCCTGGCAAACGTCACAGAAATGGTTATCAACAATGTTTGCAGTGTACGCGTCTGACCCACCTGCAAATTTCAGTCGGGTGACGCTGGCGCAGTTGATTGCAGCCGACAAAGCTTTGTGGACAATCCTTGCAAGAGATGTTGAGTCAGTGAAACCTGACACAAACGGACACAGACCTTTGGATGCTGCAGTTGAAAAGCTTATGTGTGATCCAAGGGTCACAATGCACATGTTGTCAATGCCAAACAAAGCACCTGCAGCGTCTTCTACGACAACATCGACTGAACCTCCATCAGGTGGTGTGCCAAGCAACACTGGGGTCCGACCGAAGAAGAAAGCACGCCCAGGAAAACGAAACAGATTAACCCCGACGCCGCCAGAGGAGCTCAAGTCATGTTATCAATCTACCTCAGACGGAACGCCAGTTTGCTGGTCATACAATTTGAGCAATGGTTGCAGCTTGAGTACAACAGGGCAACCACCACGATGCACAAAAGGAGTTCATATGTGCGCCTTTTGCAGACGAGTTGGCCATTCGTTCCAAAATTGCAAGGCTGCTCCTGGAAAGAGGGAGGGACACTGACTAACGTCATCAGACGTTGAGATAGCAGAGGTTGCAGAGCAGAATTCAATAGGAAGCAACAATACAGGTGAACAACGCTTGGATGGGCTTCAAGAACGTTTCACTCCAAAAGTTTCTTTGGAGAGCCAAACTACACGCAAGCAACTGTTTGAAAACATGCTGGTGCTGGAAGTTTTTGCAGGTTCTTCGAACCTCACCATTGAGATCAGAAAAGCTAATCTCAGGGGTGTGGCAATAGACAAGACAGTTGGAAGGGCCAAAGGTCCTATTACCGTCTTGGATCTGACAGTGGAGGAAGACGTTGCTTTCTTTCTGAATTTATCAGACAAGAGGCAAACAATATTTGTTTGATTCACTTTGCACCACCTTGTGGAACATGTTCAGCAGCGAGAAAGAGACGCTTGGCCCCAGCAGTTTTGGACAGATTGGCAAGCGATGGAATTACACCACCGCAGATTTTGCGGCCAGAGGCCTTCCCAATGGGCCTACCAAATTTAAGAGGCCTCGACGCGATGAAGGTTCAACTAGCAAATCAACTTTACTGGGCTACAAACAGACTGGTGAAACTGGCACTGTTGCTGAACATTAGGGTTTCCATCGAAAACCCAAGAAACAGCCTTTTCTGGAGAACGGACCCGATGCTAGATTTATTCGAGGTCTGCCCTGGCTACATGAGCAACTTCCATAGCTGCATGATGGGAGGAGAAAGAGACAAGCAAACAGCTTGGTGGTGCAATGACGAATTCTTCAATTCTTTCAATTTAGCGTGCACAAAGGACCACGCACATAAGCCGTGGACACCTTCAATAACTGCAGATGGAGTTTATTACCCCACTAAAGAGGAAGCGGAGTACCCACCTTTACTCTGTAAAAGAGTGACTGCGCTGGTCATTGAAGAGCTTGAGAGACTTGGATTGGTGCGACTGGAGACGTTCACAGACCAAATCAAGGTCAACCGCAATACTGCTGTCAACTCAGTGGCCATGGGCATTCTCCCCAGAGGACAAAAACTGCGCCCATTGGTCAGTGAATTCTCCGACTACCTGCACTTTGCGGTGCTTCCTCACTTCAACGCTGACAAAATAGTCAGTAAACAACTGAAAGGAGCAAGGATAACCCATCGGAAACTTCTGACGTGGGGTGAGTTGCGTGTTTCCTCTTTGGAAAAGGTCTCACTTGAATTTTTGGGGGACACAAAGGACCTCACCGAACAAGTTACAGTGGAAGTCATCACAATTGGCATTCCGCGTGAACCTTGGGACTTTGTGCAGCAAGCGGCAATGGTGGGTCACCCTAGATTTTTGCCCTATGCTGGTACCCAACAGATGAACGAACTGGTTTCGGCAAACCTAAATTTGGACACTGGAGGTTTGCTGAGCTTGCGTACCGAGTTTTTCAACAAATGGCTTAAGAGAGCACAAGACCTGGCTGAAGACGAAAGAAAACTGCATGATGGTTTGTGCAGTCATGTCAAGCAAGTTTTGCACGGCAAAAGACTTCTTTTGCTGCGTGAGATATTGGAGGACCTTGACTACCCGGACAAGAAACTTTTTGAGGACATAGTCAGCGGGTTCAAGTTGGCAGGTTGGATGCGTGATTCGAGGGTTTTTACTAGCCTTCCTCGACCTCCGAGGATTAGCCTTGAAGCCCTGCTGAAGTCATCGGCAGGGCTTCAGCATGCAACGCTTAGAAAGGTTGTGGAACCGGAGGATTCTGAGCTCCATGCGGCAGCTTGGGAAGAGACACAGCTTGAACAAGAGCGAGGCTGGATTTGGTCAGATGACAGCGGGGTCTTTAAAGAAAAGATCATCGCACATCGCTTCGGGATCCGTCAGGGTGATAAAGTGAGGGTCATCGACAACTTCAAGCAGTGTGGACTGAATGATGCTTGCGGCTTGCCTGAGAAGTTTGTCTTGCATGGCGTTGACTACATTGCTGCCACGTTGATAAGGGCACTTGTTTATGGACAATTTGGTCCAGGCTTGGAGATTTGCGGAAAAACATTTGACTTGAAGTCGGCGTACAAACAATACCCTATACACCGGACTGACCGAGACCATTTGAGGATAGCAATCCTGGATCCCCAGACAAAGAAACCAAGATTGTTTGGGCTTAACGCCCTCCCTTTTGGTGCTACAGGAAGTGTTGCAGGCTTCTTGATCAAGCACACGCCGGAGAGGAGGCGTGAACTGGTTGAGCGCTTGGAACTGACCAAAGGGTCGTTGACGCCGAAAGAGGCTGAGAGCCTGAAAGGCAGAATGCAGTGGTACGAATCTTATTTGTTTGGAAGGATAGCAAACCTTGCGGTAAAGCGAATAGGTAAGCGTGCCTTGTCTCAGTCGGCATCTCGAAACACCAAGCTTGACGCAGAGCTCAAAGCAGCTCTGATTTTTCTGACAGAACGGGTCAACACAGGCCTACCCCTTGAACTCACCGCTGAGACTGAAAATGCTTTGCTTATTTTCACTGATGGTGCCTTTGAGAGCGCCCAGGGGTCTGGGTCGGTTGGGGGTATTCTTTTTGATGATCAAGGGGCCCCGCTCAGATTCTTTGCCGAACAAATCCCAGACCTCTTGATGGGATCCTTGATGAAAGAAGCTGTGAACCCGATCTATCTGATCGAACTGCTGGCGGCCTACTTGGCTGTTTTCTTGTGGGGTGGACTTCACCCTGCACGCTATGTGGTTTCATATATTGACAATGAAGCTAGCCGGCTTGCACTGATAAAGGCATACTCCTCCACTGAACTTGGCAATGTGATGGTACGAATGTTCACCCACCTTGAGGACAGCTCTCAATGGAAGATATGGTTTGGGAGAGTAGGGTCTCACTCGAATCCGTCAGACGCTCCAAGTAGCATGCAGGTTGAAGACCTCTTGAAACGCGGAGTCACTCGAGATTCAGTTGCATGGGACGTGGTGATCATGTCATACGAGAAAACACTGCACATGCTGGGACGGGGGTGAGTGCGGGTGCAGCATCCGACTCGACCTGTTGGCTTGGTAGGATGACATGTGAGACCACCCCTATGCTTTGGAAAAAAGACTGTGCGGACCGAGTGATTTTCAAGTGAAGCCACCATGAGAAATTTTTACAGTGCGTTTCAAATTTTCCAACTTGGTCCAAGTGCAGAGTCAGTTGTGTTTTCGTGCGTCGATGTTTTAACAATTTTTTTGGCGACATGCGGTCAGAATATATGTCGGCGCATGTCAGAATAGACTCCAGTGGATCTGTGGGTTCCCCCTCTTTAGGTTGTTTGTTTTGGTTGGTTTGGCATAGGAAATAAGTTGTTACTCCTGAAAGGATAATAACCTTATGTTTACTGTCAGCCCCCTGATAGTACTTTAAGTTCTTCTTAGAAACAAGATGTTGAAAACATCTTGAGCGTTTATACTCCGTCTATCGTCTCGTATTCAGTTATCGTCAAAAAGAAACTACGCCTGTACCGTGGCGATTAACAAACATGCTGCCAAAACTTAACAACCTGAACAACAGTGATGTCTTGGCCAAATGATGCAGTGTCTTGTTGGTAACTTGTTTATTGCATGCTTGTACATTCATCCATTTGCATCCGTGCCATTTTGGCTAGTGCCCACACACAAGAGCAATTTTGACCTGGTAGATCCGTGCATCTTGCTCGTGGGCTTTTTCCTTTTTGTTTTTCGTGATGGAGACATCGTCGCCTGCCGCTGCAGCTCGTCCAAAGACCTCCGGCACTACACAGGGCCCCATGACCTTGCCCACTGTGCCGCTCAGTACACATGAGCTTAGTGTGCACTGGACGCAGGCGGACGATCGCAGCCTGAATCGCATTTTGGGGTATTTTCGCCTAAATACCCCCAATTGCGAGGTCAACGAGTTCATCATCCCCATCGAGCTCGACGCCGACCACAACTCGGTGCCGCCTTTGGATCGGTGGAATGGCCTGGTCGTCCCATGGGACCATGACTTGAGCCCGCTCAAGCGCATCATGTTCTTGATCTGTGACCGCATCCTGTACGACCAGATGAGGGCCTATGCAATCCGTGCCATGGACGGACTACTTGACTTGAGGTGTGGCTCGAGCCAACGGTCAGCAGGTTACAAGACGAAGATGGTCCTGGCACTGACCCCTCCTGCAGACCTGATCTATCGGGTGGGCACACTCGCCACCGAAGCGGAGCAGTTGGCGGCCCAGGTGAACGACCTCAGAGACGAAATCCGTCACCTCAGGCTGCAGGTGGGCATGAGAGATCTCCGACTGCATCAGCTCCGAGACACCCTGGGCATTGTAGTGGAATCCTTGTGCGCGATGGATCCTTCGCTGATCCCACTTTTTCCAGGTCTTTCAGTTCCTCCTGGCCAGCTTGTGGACCCAGTGGATGCTCCGGAGCCTGACGCATGATCATCGCCGAGACCTCCTTGACAGTCTCCAAATTTTGTTCCTCGTGCAGTTCCCGCCGCAACAGTCGGCCGATGCATTTCATCCTTTTGCCGTGCCATTTTGCCGCAACAGCCGGTATTTCCAATTTGATATTAGCTGGTGTGACCAGCGTGCGGTGCAGCCAAAAACTGAGCGGTGAAGCTTCAGTTGTGATCGCGGTGTAGCTTTCACACATGCGGATGTCGCATTCTGTGCTTGGCACATCCTGAGAACAGAGTATATCTCTGATTCATGTTTTGGCTCCAGCAGTTTTGTCTTACAGATGATGTGCAGTCACCATGTCCTTTCTTTTTCACACCAAGTTTGCAGTCCACTCTTTTTCTTTTGGTTTTCATGTCGCATGGGTTCTGTATCAGTGTTTATGCTTGCTATGACGGTCAACGGGGGGTCCCATGGTTCTTTTGACATCACATCCAGTGATGCAGCGCTCCCTGTGCACAGCTCACAAAACCTGGACACAACCGAATTGCTTGGCAGACAGGACGTTTTGAGTGATGCTGAACTTCATGAGGACCTTGAACGTTTTGGGCAGGAACCTTTTTCCACTGCAGGTGAGATGGCATCGTCAGCCGGCGTTTCATCACAGGACACTGGCAGTGATACAAGTTGCAATTTGCTATCTAGTGGAGATCACGCTACATGGTTTGCACATTCGTTGCTTACGAACGTCGATCTCGTCAGCACGAAACTTCCGTGGGAACAGGGAATCTTTGCAGAACTTCTCAATGATGGCGATGGATTGCCGGATACAGTGCCAAAGATTGAGATATCAAATCAAGGCCAACACAATGACCTGGCGATGGCCCTTGAAGCCTGCAGGGCCGAAGTCTCTGAAGCTGCCCAACCCCACATGGTAGCAGGAGAGAGTGCAATTTACCCAGCCTTCGTGAAGAGCATCACAGACAAGGACTATGCAGCCAAACGAACATCCCTCATGGACGCTGCCATCAAGAAACTGTTGATTGTGCTCAGGCATTGCATGCTGGCCTCAGTCGCGGGGAGACAAATTTTGGCCTCCAGAGGAGGAGATTCCGAGGATGAAGCAGTCAATATCCTGACAGCCATTGTCGGTGTCAAGTCGCCGGCTACAGTGGTGAAAAGAGCCAACTCCCTTTTGAGCTACCTCAGGTGGGCGGCGAGGCAGCTTGCCAACGAAGTGAACCCCTTCGAGGAGCAACATGTTTGGGCATATTTCTCATGGCTCAAGGAGGTGGGTGCAGCAGCAACGAGGGCGTCTTCCTGCCTCTCAGCCATCAGATTTGGAGTGCATGTCCTGGGAATGGAAACCCTCATTCCCTGCCTGAGCAGCCGGAGGCTCACGGGGCTGGCAGAGATCCTGCTTGCAGGCAAACCATTGCTCAAACAAGCAGCGCCCCTCACGGTCAATCAAGTCCTCCTCATCCACAAGGCTCTCAACGATGTGAACAAACATCCATATGACCGTGCCTTCAGCGCTGATTGCTTGATCGCACTTTATGGGAGATGCCGTCATTCGGACTTGCAGTGTATTCACTCTGTGAAGCTTGACGTTGGCCAAGGTTGCAGCTTTCTGGAGATCACAACGTCAAACCACAAGACTGGACGCAGTGCAGAAAAAAAGTCCAAACTTCTGCCAATTTTGATCCCTGGCATCGGCGTCAATGGCGAACAATGGCTGGCGCTGGCATGCAAAGCCCTTGAATCTGTGGGAGCCCCCGTAGACAACATTCGCGAAGGTCCCTTGTTGCCAGCACCTGATCGGGAGCCGGGGTCGCTGTTACAGAGAGGCCTGACATCGTCGGAGACCACAGGCATGCTTAGAGCGGTCACGCACTCGCTTGATCAGCTCAATGGTGATGGCAGACTTGAGATCTCGTCGCACTCATTGAAATCGACCACGCTGTCCTGGTGCGCAAAATACGGCCTATCAGGAACGACGAGGTCGATACTGGGTAGGCACTCTGGTGCCCTGGCCGACACCTACACTATCTACAGCAGGGATTTGACGGTTGCTCCGACCAGAGAGCTCCAGTCTGTGATTGTGGAGATCGCTGAGGGCAGGTTCTTGCCAGATGCGCCGGGAAGAGATTTCTTTCCGACATTTCCTCCGGCACCGCCCGTCAATAGGCATGTCATGAGCCAAGGTGAGTCGGGCCCGGTCGAAATCGAGTGCAAGCAAGAAGAGTATCCGTGTGAGATCGTGGAGGAAGAGATCATTGTCAGCTCGGATGAATCCGATTCTTCGTCGTCAAGTGACGCTGAAAGCTCCGCCTCCAGTGCGATTGAGGAGCCGCCCACAAAAGTCAGGCGTTTTAGGCCAAAGGTACCAGCCGACGAGCTATGGTATGTCCACAGAAAAAGCCACATCCTCCACAGGCATGAACAGGGTGACGAGGGTTGGAACATTAGGTTCCTGAGCTGTGGCAAGAGGCTGACAGATGCATATAGCAGGTCAACCGAATCGAGTGCCTGGAATGTCATCTGCAAGATGTGTGCCAGGAAGATGTAAAAAGGAGCGGTTGGTGAGCATGTCACGTGTTGAACGCTGCAGCGGTGAAGCTCATGCAGTGAAGTTCTTGCAAGTCCATGGGACACAGTGCGTGGCATGTTATCTAATGTTTGCCGACTGGCTCCAGAATTTGCAAAGCATGAAGTGGGTTTATCATGTGTTTCTTTTTCCAAGTAATCCGTCCTGAACCATTGACATAGTCTGTCCTGCGCATTTTTCAAACCGAACGTTTCCTGTACTCAGTTCTGACAGGAAGTGTCATGTTGAATCTGACTTAAGACCCTCCTTTCGAACGTTGCCCGCGATCATGTCCTCGTTCGCCGATAGCACTGCACAGTTTGAGCAAAGGTTGTCAGATTGCAAGGTCCCGGTCACATTGAAAAATGCCTTGGAAACAGCAGGTATCACCACCATTTCTACGCTTGCTTATTCCTTCGGACAGCCGGGACAGACAATCGATGATGTGAAATTCGCCACATGGGTCAAAACAATTGATCCGAATGTTACAGTGGGAGCCGTGGCCACCCTGAAGCGTCTGCTTTTTGAATCTCAAACGCAGCTCCTGGCGCTCCTGAAAGAGCAAGTTACACAGCCTGACAACTTCATCGCCAAGAAGCTCCCCCAGGCGGAAAGAGAAATGCGCCTGAACAATTTGAAGACGAGACTTGCTGGCCAAGTAATCGAAGGTGCGACAGAACCCGGACACGGTCTCCTTGACCAAGCAGTACAAATGCATGAGAAGAACCAGGTGTCCTACATCCCTCCCGAGAAATGCGTCAGCCGACTTCATGAGCTGACGTCTGCGAAACAACCCGACAAAATTCTGGAAGTGGAAGCTTCGAAACTCATTGTGAAGGAGCGCGGGGGAGATTTAGAGATCGCTGCCCAATCAGCGCTCCAGGTTCAAGAAGCCCTTCGCCGAAGGGGTTTGGCGCTGGATTTTGCGGACATCTGTTCCTTTGCCATCCATGAGAAGTACATACAAACATTGTTCACACACCTGCACAGGGAGCCCCCAGCCGGGTTTGCGCGATGCAATGTGTCCCAGTTGGTGAATGCTGACAAAGAAGTTTGGAAGAAGCTCATCCAGGACAATGTCAAACCTCGACGTGCAATTGATGGCACAAAGCCCATTGATAGCAAGCTGGATGAAGCTTTGAAGAGCTACGAGGTATCCTTCATCCTCATGCCATTGCCGAGCAGGTCCACACAGAAGACTGAGACCAAGCCATCGCCGTCCTTTCCCAAGGCCAAGCCGCATGCGGGGCCCAAGCCTTTTGTGAAGCCATCCATCAACAAGCCCAAAGGGAAAGGCAAGGGAAAAACCAAATGGGAGCCCAGGATCCCACAGCAGATCCGTGACCAAGGCGGCAAAGCTTCCCTCCCTTCAGGCGAGCCTATATGTTTTTCCTACAACATTGGATCTTGTGACGGAGCCACGGACGGGGCGAAGTGTACGAAGGGGCATCATGTGTGCGCGAAATGCTTTGGGAACCACTCCATGAAGAACCATGGCAAGCATTGACTACAACCAAAGCCCCAACGCAATGATGCAACATCGGCCGAAGCGCCGCACTCCAATTCAGTGCCAGTGGCCGAAGAGCCACGCAATTTTGCTGCATGTAAAGATGACGCCATGCTGAAGCAGCCTCAACCTACTGCACCGTCACAGCCCTTCATTATTGAGATGTTTGCGGGTTCCGCTCGGGTCACAGCCTGCCTACGTTTTCTGGGACTTACGGCCTCCTTTGGAGTGGACCACATTCTCAGCGGTAACGTTGCAAAGGTCATCACGGCCGATTTGACAACAAGCAGCGGTCAGTCGCTTTTCTGGCAGTGGGTGCAAGCAGAGCAATGCTTTGGAGTATTCGCTGCACCACCATGCGGGACCTGCAGCCTTGCGCGCAACATACCCATTCATGTGCCGGGCTCAAAGCGGCGTTCTGGACCTCCACCGTTGAGATCTTCATCCTATCCAGATGGATTACCCACGTTAACGGGAAGCCAAAAAGCTCGAGTGGGTGCTGCGAATACACTGTATGCATTCCTCACGGAAATTGCACTCTACTGTGTGGAGCACGAGAAGGTCATTTGTATAGAAAACCCCAGAAGCTCCTTATACTGGCTGACCTCTTTTGCCCAGCCGCTGATAAAACTGCTCAAGTTTACAGCCCATCAAGCCTGTGCATACGGTGGACAGAGACCGAAATGGACCGCTTTGCTCCACAACAATGATGGTTTCTTCAACATCTGCAGAACGTGCCCGGGTCAATCCAAGCAGCATATCCACAAGCCATGGGGCTACGACATGGACAAACAGCAATTCAGCACAAAGGAGGAAGCCGCCTACCCTGTTGACCTGGCCTATGCGATTGCCTGTGTTTTCGCAGAAGTAGCAGTCTTGAAAGGTTGGCTCCCACCTGCGGTGCAATTGAGTGAGGGTCCGACTCTGCAGCACTTGCGCGCAGTCACGTCCACCCAACCCAGGGCGTCCAAACTGCCACCGTTAGTGCCAGAATTCAAGTCCATTCATCATCGCAAGCGGCCACTACATGACCCGGACCCTTGTCTGCCAGGGAGTTCACTGCAAACCAGCTGGCAAGAACTTCCTCCTGGCGCCAAATATTTGAGACGAACACCTATCCGGACAAATGGGGGGGATATAGCTGATGTGGCTGATAGCGCTCCTCAGAAGGACATGGCCTTTGGGATTTACCACACCCCTGAAGAATTTGTTGAAGAAGCGGTGAAAGCTGGTCACCCATCCCAGTGGAGCGCCGTCCTGCCATGCGCTCTTGAAGAAGCTATCGAGTGGAACTTGAGGAGCACCCCAAAACAGCTGTGCCAAACCATGCTCCAGACCCTCTCGGAATGGTCCACCCTTGCCAAGGATCTGCAGAAAGAAGAGCAGAACGCTCACGCGGCCCTTCCAGATCATGCCAGAGTCATTTTGCAAGGGAAACGAATCCTTCTTTGGAAAACCCTTTTGGAGCGCTACAACTACGACGACATGGAAGTGGTCGATGAGCTTTTGAAGGGAGTTGATCTTGTGGGCTCTGTGGGTCGAGTGCCATCGATGACATCGGCGTTCAAGCCAGCCACCAAATCTGTTGGTGAACTGAAAGAAAGTGCCAAGGCATCCAGGGATGCGACACTGGCCAGCATGAGAAGTGGGGGTGACGGTGAGATTGATGCCGAAGTATACCGAAAAACCTTGGACGAGAAAGCAGATGGCTGGATATGCGGACCCATCAAGCAGGAGGACCTTCCTGAACACGCCATCGTTAATCGAAGATTCGGCATACGGCAAGGTGACAAAGTCAGATTGATTGATGATTTTTCTGCCTCAGGGGTGAATGGCTGCGTGCAAGCGGGTGCAGCACCCTATCTCCACACCCTCGATTTCGTAGCAGCGCTTCTCAGAGAAATCAACATTGGTGATCGCTCGAACAGGTGGCTGGGAAAGACATTCGACCTTGCATCGGCCTACAGACAGATGATTGTTTCAGAAACTTCTGCTTGGGCTGCGTATATAGCAGTCTACAACCCAGACACCGACAGGGCTGAAATCTATCAGATGAAGGCCTTGCCCTTCGGGGCCACAAAGTCTGTCTATTCCTTCTTGAGAGTGGCACACTCCCTTTGGTACCTCGGTGCAAAGGGGTTAGGCCTGATCTGGTCGAGTTATTTCGACGACTTTATCTGTCTCTCTCGGGAGACTTGTGCTACGATTGTTTCGGGTTGTGTGCAAACTTTCTTCGATCTTTTGGGTTGGAAGGTATCTGGCGGTGACAAAGATCTTCCCTTCAATAGCATCTTCAAAGCTCTGGGCGTGCAGATATCCCTGGATAACTGGACGAAAGGAGTTGTGCTCATGCAAAATACAGAGAAGAGGATTGTGGAGCTCAGCGGCTGCATCGACAAAGCGTTAAAGGAGGGCACGCTCTCTAGTGCCGCCGCTCTGTCTCTGCGCGGAAGGATGCAGTTTGCAAACTCACAGGTTTGGGGAAGGGCTAGCAAGATATGTCTCAAGCAGGTGACCCTCCATGCCTACAACAGCAATTCAAGTAAGGTGTGTGACGCCTTGGCAGCGGCGCTGACCACTTTCAGAAAAGTTTTGAATGCCGGGAAGTCCAAGGAAATCATTGCTGGCACCGACAAGCCTCGGTTTGTGTTTACTGATGCCAGCTTCGAACCCTCTGATGCATCTTGGCCGGCCGGCGTGGGAGGTGTCTTGTATGATGAGAATGGCAAAGCCCTGCGACACTTCTCATATTGCCTCGACAAGTATGATCTGGCAGTTCTTGGTTTCCCGGATCACAAGCAGACTGTGATTTTTGAAGCAGAGCTCATAGCGGTCATCGTTGCAGTCAAACTCTGGAAGGACGACTTGTTGAACCGACCTATTGTAATTTTTGTTGATAACAACAGTGCAAGGGATGTTGCAGTTTCTGGATCGGCAAGAACCGTAACACCTCTGAAACTCGTAAATCTTTTGCTCACACTGGAAGATGAGTTTTCCATTATCCCTTGGTATGCCAGAGTGCCTTCCAAGTCGAACCCTGCCGATGAACCATCCAGAAGTGACAAAGAGATTGAATCCCTTGGACAAAGAGCTGTGAAGAGTGAGGTTGAAGCTGCGGTCCGGTTCATTCTTTCGTGCGTCAATTAACTTGCAAGGACCTTTTCCTCGCTGCAGCGGCCGTGTTGCATGCGGTTAAATGGGGTCAATTGGATCCAGCCGTTCAACTTGGTTTGACAATTTTTCCTGTGCACTGCATTGGATATGCAACCCAGTGCATCATCCCTGCTGTGATATAAGTGTTCAGCGTGGCGAGGAGAAGACCACGTACTTGCTAGCCCATCGTGTTAAAAAAGGTGTGCTGCGACTCATTCCACATCACTTCCGAATTAACATGTTCGTTGATGCAGTTCCAATGAGAACGTTCGTGGTGCGTAAAACGAATAAACAAATAATAACATTTCCTTGCGTTGCCTTGCGTAAAAATGCTGTCATACTT
>CAMXCT020000250.1:227755-240255 GCA_947184155.2 Cladocopium goreaui | reverse complement strand
TATTCTGGGCAGTTGTTCAGTCTTGCACCTGACAAATTCGCATCAAATTTAGTTGTTGAATTTCTTGGGTCTCCATCATCATTGCAGGAACTGATTTTTGTGACTCTTATATATTGATCGACCATAAGGCGCGACCAAGTAGTCAAACTCTTGACTGACATGGATTCTTCAACACCGCCTGGAACGCTACCAAGCTGCTTGACCATTTGTTTGCCTTTCCAGTTTTTTTGTGCCAGCATGCCATTCTCCGCAGACAAGATTTCAAAACATATCTCTACATATGTATATATATAAATAAATATAAATATAAATATAATTGGGATTGAAAACAACAAAGTCACATAACATCACAAAACAAAGTGTCTTCAACTCAACATGAACTCAAAGAACAATGGCGTTGCCATTTTCCACTGTCGCGTTTCACATTGAGGTGATGAACAGGTTGACTTTCTGCTGAAACTGTATGACAAGGTACATTTCTGCACTTGTGGATGTTGCTGCAATGAAATGAATGAAATGCTGAAATTCGTTTTTTCTTCGCAATAATATGTATATATATATGTATTATATAGTAGACCATATATCATATATCTTCACAGAGATGCCTTAAATGTTGTGCTTGTGAGGCTGGCGATCAGGCCATTGTGATTGACGAGTTAGAGGAACTCCTCATTTGTTGGAAACTTTGCTGAAACTCACCTTGGTGCGGAGAACTCACTGTTGGAATTTTCCTTACAGAATCAAATTCTGCATGTAGGTCTGATGTATGTCCTGATGTGATGCAACGTGATGCAACTTTGCTGAGGTTGGCATACATACACGGAGAATCGTGCACTCTTTGAAGACAAACTGAACAAGCCAGAGCCAGAGCTAACTACCAAACCAGCTACCAGTTGACACAATGAATTGGACATTCAAGATGTGCAATAGTCATGTCAAAGTATGAATGTGGATTCAGATGTGGTCCAATGATTTTGAAACATATTTGAGAAACTTCAAAAGTGTTTATTTCAGGTATGACGTTTCCAAGACCGGCAAACTCTCAAAGGAGGAACTGAAGGCATGCACTGTGTTACATGATTCTGGCGTCAGATCCGGTGCCACTTGGTGAATGGTGGCATGTGTGGCAATGAACACGATTTTATCAAATGGAGAAAACATCAACCTTGTCTTCTTCCAGTTCTTCCAGTTTTTTCAGTTCTTCGGACATTTTCATGTTGATGGCCGGATGCCAGGCCTACTTGACTGACTTGAACGGTGGCATCGAAGTGCAAGACAGTGAAGTGGATTGGGTGATGCAGGACCAAAATAATCGAATAAATTGATATAAATTGGACATTGTCAATTACATTGTATTTCTTAATGATTTCTTGAGTTCTCTGGACTACTCTGGACACCTCTTTTCTTCCAGGAGGGTGACATTTTGGGCGATGGGCAGCTTAACAAGATGGAGCTTTGGAGAGTCACTGCCTTGTGGATGCTCGTTTGACTCGTTTCAGTTTATTTTTTCAGTTTACTTCGTTTACTTTTCCGCCCAGCAACGTGTTCTTCGTGTTCTTCAAAGTTTGTTCTGGCGAAGGTGGTGAGCTTCCAGCCTTGGTCTGAATGTAGTATCACACTTTACACACTTAGTTTAATCTTAGTTTAATCTTAGTTTAATCTTAGTCCTGTTTGTTCTGTTTGGGGATTTGTTTAGTCCTGTTTATGCGGGGGGGGTTCCACGGCTGTCATCCCTGTGGCTTTACTTTGTGTTTTTGAGTGGCCAAGTGTTTTGCTTAGCTTAGGGGTATCGTCGGTATCGTATCACAAACCTCTCTTTCCTGGCACCTAGGGGTGGACTGTGGAGTCAACTTTCTCTTGTGGTTTCTCGTGAAGTCTTTTTCATATCTACTGGAAACGTCCTTCTTCAACAAAGGTTTTCCTATGTCGACAGCAAGAAGTCGAATGATTGCTGTACACTGTTGTAGACAGTGTGCACATGAAACTTGCTGACGTTTCACCATCTTTTCTGAATGGCAGAAATGCAATCTGTCTTTTGTCGGGTGATTTTCTATGTTGCGTGGATCTAGATATGCCCGAAACAGCTGTATTGATGCAACCACATTAGGGACCAGAATTGAGTTTGAAAGCTGTTCGAAGTTTCATTGTAGAGACCAACCTCTGCAGAAATTGTGGAGGTGAGATGGGACGCTGTGCATGATCACAAAGTGAGAGTCTTCTGTGTCGTTAATAGACTGATTGGTCTTTCTTCCTCATGTGTTGCACTGTTGCATGGTTACAGTATCCATTTGGTGACAGGCTCTGTAGGTTTAGGGTGAGGGCTCTAATTCTCGATGTAGAATCTAGTCTAGTGCTACAGCCATGGCTGATATGGCTGGTCGGGCTGTGTAGCCAGGAATTGCTTGAAAAAGGACAGGAAAAGATACCTAAGTAGTAACTTACTTAGTATACCGTATCAAGGCAGAAGGCTGGTGTCCTTGATTTCCTCATGTTGTGTCCTGCAACGGAAGAGAGCAGCCTAAGTACATTGAAAGAAGATAGAGCTTCAGTTTCTTGTTTCAGATGGTTGATGGCACTTGTACAAAATACACACAAAAATTACCAGTAGTACCGCACACGGCGGTGGCGGAAGTTTCAAAAATAGGAAACCTATAGGAGAGCTTGGTTGCTGTGACTCACGGATGGCAGAGCGAATCCACTGATGGACCGAAAGGTGGTTGGAGCTGTGTTTTTTGGAGTGGCTGCAATGGTTGCAGTGGTCACCTCACCACAACTGCTGGATGTAGTGTGGTGTAGTGCAGTTGTAGTTGTAGTTGTAGGTGTAGTTGTAGTTGTAGGTGTAGTTTTAGTGTAGTGTAGTGGAGTTGTAGTTTTAAGTTGTAGTTGTAATGTAGTGTAATTAGTGTTGTGTACTTGCAGTTGCCGTTGCAGTTGTGGTGTGGTGAAATTGTAGTTTACTGTTGTGTTGTGTACTGTAGCGTGGTATAGTGTAGTGTAGCCTAGCGTATTGTAGTGTAAAGTAGTGTAGTGGTAGTTGTAGCGAAGTGTAGTGTAGTGCAATGTAGTGGTAGTTGTCAGTGTAGTTGCACTTGCAGTTTTAGTTGCAGTGTAATGTAATTAGTGTAGTTTAGCGTTGTGTAATGTAGTGTAGTTGCATTTGTATTTCTAACTGTAGTGTGCTGCAGTTCAATTAGTGTAGTGTAGTGTAACGTAGTGTGGCTGTAATTGTAGTTGTAGCTGTGGTGGTGGTGGTAGTAGAAGTAGTAGTAGCAGTAGCAGCAACAGTAGTAGCAGTAGCAGTAGCAATAGCAGTGGCAGCAGCAGCAGCAGGAGTAGCAGTAGCAGTAGCAGCAGTAGCACCAGTAGTAGCAGTAGTAGCAGTAGCAGTAGCAGCAGCAGTAGAAGTACTAGTAGTAGTGGTGGTAGTAGTAGTTGTTGTTGTTGTTGTGGATGATGATGATGTTGTTGTAGTTTTAGTGTGATGCGGTGTATAGTGTAGTGTAATTATATAGATGTAATTAGTGTAGTGTAGTGTAGTGTAGTGTAATTAGTGTTGTGTAATGTAGCGTGGTATATTTGTATTTGTAGTTGTTATAGTAGTGTAGAGTCGATGTAGTTGTAGTTGTAGTCGTAGTTGTAGTTGTAGTTGTAGTTGTTTATCTATCTATCTATCTATCTATCTATCTATCTGTCTATCTATCTATCTATCTGTCTATCTATCTATCTATCTACCTATCTATCTATCTAATTAATCTATCTATCTAATTAATCTATCTATCTAATTATTCTATCTATCTAATTATTCTATCTACCTAATTATTCTATCTCATGATTCTATCTATATAATTATTCGATCTATCTTATTATTCTATCTATCTAATTATTCTATCTATCTAATTAGTCTATCTATCTACTTATTCTATCTATCTAATTATGCTATCTATCTAATTAGTCTACCTATCTAATTATTCTATCTAATTATTCTATCTATCTAATTATTCTATCTATCAAACTATTCTATCTATCTATCTATCTATCTATCTAGCTATCTGTTTTTCTGCAAGCTTGAAAACGAAGCTATCCTGCGAGACTTCTTCAGTTTTTGACCTTGAGAACATCAAAAACGCAGCAATCCTGCGAGAATTTGTGAATTTTTGAACTTGAGAACATCAAAAACGCAGCAATTCTGCGAGACTTCCTCAATTTTCGAAGTTGACAACATTGAAAACGAAATATTTCTGCGAGACTTCCTCAATTTTTGAAGTTGGCAACATCAAAAACGAAGCAATTTTGCGAGACTTCAATAATGGAAAGTTGAGTGCAGAGCTGACGGCCTGGTACCAATGCGCTTGCGATTTTTCCAGTCCATGTCTCTAAAGTATTGCGCCTGCCAGGAAAAAGTGAAGCCAGGTCATACGAAGTGGTGCACCTGTCACGCAAAATCATCTTAGCAAACCTGAAGATCTCATGCTCCAAAATGCAGCCGGTCTCAGGAAATCAGCGCCCTGACCTCCGAACAGCTCTCATGAACATGTCTCTTGTACTGCGCCTGCCACGGAAAATGCATCTTTGCAGATCCTCTGCATATGTCCCACGCCTGCAATTGTTTTTGGAAATGCGACAAAACCCTCACGTTCTTTCTCACTATTGACAAGGTGCACAATCCCTTGCGCCTGCAACACAAAACCGCATCCCAAATTCAAAACGTGCTCCGAGAATGGTGTGTTTTGTACATTTTGACTTCGGAATGTGCTTCGCGCAGGAACGGCGTGCACTTTTTCGACATCTGAATTCCTAAAAGTGCTCCGAAGCTGACGTGCTTTGCACATTTTGACTTCGAAATATGCTTCGCGCCACAACGGCGTGCACTTTTTCGACATCTCAATTCCTAAAAGTGCTCCGAAGCTGACCTACTTTGTGCATTTTGACTTTGGGATGTGCTTCGCGCCACGACGGCGTGCACTTTTTCGACATCACAACTTCCAAATGTGGTCCGAACCCGGTGTGTGTGTGTGTTGTGCATTTTGACTTCAAAATTTGCTTCGCGCCACAACGCGTGCATTTTTTCGACATCACAATTCCAAAAGTGGTCCGAACATGGTGTGCCTTGTGCATTTTGACTTAGAAACGTGCTTCGTGCCACAACGGCGCGCAATTTTTCATCTCTCATCTGGCCAGCTGGCTCCGCACCCGCCGCTTTAGCGCGCCTACTTTTCGACCCTCCGGAGCCACAAATCATTTGAAAACACAGTGTTTTGCGACTTTCTTACCTTTTCGCGCACCTGGACCTTCTTTCTTCTGAGGCTTTCTCTTTTTTGATCTTCTTTCTTCTTCTCTTCTCCTTTCTTCTCTTTTCTTCTCTTCTCTTCCCTGACTCTTCCCATCTCTGCTTTTCATCTGTCCATATTGTTGGAAGTTTGACTTCTAAACTTCATTCGATTATTTATTCTTACGAACTTTGGGATCAAATCGAAGGCTTCCAATGTGACGCTGCACGACATTGAATCAAAAGTGGCTGACTGAACGTGTAGAAGGGTCAAACATTCTACATATGAGAGACAGGCTTGAGCGCGCTAGCTCCTATACAAACAGGCCCAGACAACATCACAAATCAAACATGCCATTAGCCTGAAGCCATGCTTGAGATCAGATGTGGAAAGGCTAGGAAGCAAACACATTTCCTTGCGACTCTTCAACACATACTCCATTGGTTTTCCATATTATCCATCTCGTTTTTTTAATGCACGTGTTTTTTTGCTTTTGTGCTGTTGTTTTTCACATGCCATTGGAATTGCTTTGATGGGCATTGCGTTGGCCACCTCCAATGTTGCGGCCATTGCGGCAGCTGCGGCCTTTACAGTCCAGACTTGGGGCAGGCTGGCACCGAAGGTGATGGCAAACTCAACTGGAAGATTCATAGTGTTACTGCAAACTTCTTCGCGGTGAGAAATTGCCAGCATTTGAATCATTTCTGCTTAATTGAATTTTGTTTGATTTTTTTGACTTGTTCTGCTTCTCTGTGCAAGTGGCGGTGGCCGCGTGCAAGGCTTTTGTCGCAGACCCGATCATTGGGATGAGGAGCTAAGTACTTGAGGTGGACACACAAAAACATGCATATAGCGGTATACATGTTAAATAAGCATCTTATGATAAACACATGTACATAGAAATGCATACAAATACACATGCAAACACGCATACAAATAGAAATGCAAAAAAATGCAAATGCAAACGTAAACGCGAATAAACACATAGACGCCTACATTCATCCATCCATCCATGCATGCATACTTTGTAGAACCCCTGTTTGGCTTCAAGGCTTTAAGACTGCTTTTGCCGTTGTGGTGCACGGTACGTGCCTCGCATTTGACCCTACCCCAATGGTTTCGCATTTGACCCTACCCTCATTTTGGGGTAGGGTCGAATGTGAGAAAGTGGCGTTTTTAGCTTCGAAAAAAAGGTCCCGGAGATGATGATGATCATCATGATGATGATGATGACGGTGATGATGGTGATGATGATGATGGTGATGATGATGATGACGACGATGGACGATCATGATGATGGTGATGATCATGATGATGATGGTGATGATGGGGATGATGATGGTGATGATGATGATGATGACGATGGACGATCATGATGATGATGATGATGTCGCACATAACTTTGTCACACGCAACTTTGTCACACACACAACTTTGTGACACACAACTTTGTCACACACACAACTTTGTCACACATAGCTTTGTCACACACAACTTTTTCACATTAACATACAACTTTGTCAAAAAAAACTTGTCACTTACAACTTTGTCACACGCAGTTTTTTGTCACACACAACTTTGTCACACACAACTTTGTGACACACAACTTTGTCACACATGGCTTTGTCACACACAACTGTTTGACACACACCTTTGTAACACACCTTTGTCACACACCAACTTGTTCACATACAACTTGTCACATTCATTAACGTCACAATACAACTTTGTCACACACAACTTGTCTACATACAACTTTGGTACCAATGAATGTAATTGTTCAAGGGGTTGATTTGACACGAATGAATGTACTTGTTCAAGGGGGGCTGGTTGATTTGATACCAATGAATGTACTTGTTCAAGGGGGGCTGGTTGATTTGATACCAATTAATGTAATGAATGTACTTGTTCAAGGGGGGCTGGTTGATTTGATACCAATGAATGTAATTGTTCAAAGGGGGGCTGGTTGATTTGATACCAATGAATGTAAGTGTTCAAGGGGGGCTGGTTGATTTGATACGAATGAAAGTACTTGTTCAAGGGGGGCTGGTTGATTTGATGCCAATGAATGTAATTGTTCAAAGGGGGGCTGGTTGATTTGATACCAATGAATGTAATTGTTCAAGGGGGGCTGGTTGATTTGATACCAATGAATGTACTTGTTCAAGGGGGGGGGGAAGTTATGGTTGATTTGATACCAATGAATGTAATTGTTAAGGGGGGCTGGTTGATTTGATACCAATGAATGTACTTGTTCAAAGGTGGTTGATTTGATACCAATGAATGTAATTGTTCAAGGGGGGCTGGTTGATTTGATACCAATGAATGTACTTGTTCAAGGGGGGCTGGTTGATTTGATACCAATGAATGTAATTGTTCAAAGGGGGGCTGGTTGATTTGATACCAATGAATGAAACTGTTCAAGGGGGGCTGGTTGATTTGACACGAATGAATGTACTTGTTCAAGGGGGGCTGGTTGATTTGATACCAATTAATGTAATGAATGTACTTGTTCAAGGGGGGCTGGTTGATTTGATACCAATGAATGTACTTGTTCAAGGGGGCCTGGTTGATTTGATACCAATGAATGTACTTGTTCAATGGGGGCTGGTTGATTTGATACCAATGAACGTAATTGTTCAAAGGGGGGCTGGTTGATTTGATACCAATGAATGTACTTGTTCAAGGGGGGCTGGTTGATTTGATACCAAAGAATGTACTTGTTCAAGGGGGGTTGGTTCACGGATGGCTGGTTTGAGGTAGGGTCGAATAGTGTGAACCGGCTTGAGTTTGGCCTCATGTGGGGTAGGGTCGAATGTGAACCGGGAAAAGTGGGGTAGGGCCGAATGCGAACCGGGCAATGTTGTTTTTTCCTGGAAGGGTTGCGTATTTTGGTAGGGTAGGGTCGAATGTGAGGTTGCGTGTGGTTCTTGTGGAGTAGGGTCGAATGTGAGGCTGCGGTAGGGTCAAATGTGAGGTCTGTACCTTGGGGCACGGCAAGAGAAAATAGGGGCACCGGTGGGTCTGGGCAGGGGAAAATAGGGGCCAAGGTAGTGCGGGAGTGGGTTCTTGCACCCAGCTTTTTGGCACCGCTAATTTCGATTTCAAAATTGTTTAAATGCTGGCCGTTTCCAGGATGCCGATTGCTTGCGTCGTAAAGAGCAGCCCCACACCATCGAGTTGGGTGGCCAGGACCCCAGGCATTCTCACTGATTATCTGAGGAGCCAGCCGGACTTGCAACTGTCTTGCAGAGGGGACATTCCAAGGGAGCGGCATTGACAGGATGGGTTCGTGCTGTGCTTGGCAAACCGCTGCAACGCAGCGAAGCAGAGCAGGTTGGCCAATAGATTTTTGGTATAATGTTGAGGCCGCTAGATTCTCTTGGTGCAGATTTGTTTGCCACCGAAGCTGTGACTGATTCTTTATTTGCACTGTAAATTACCTACTTTTTTTATCCACACCCATCTTCTATACTACCTGCGGCTCATTGTCACGAAGAAGGCTAGCCCGTAGTTAGCTCTGCTGTTCGTCCAATTCGTTCTCCTGAGCCTTCTCTTTGAACTGGTTGTTTTTGAACACGGATAGAGGCTTAGGTTCGGTGCACAGACTTTTTGTGAGTCTGCACTTGGAAAAAAAAACCCGAAACTGATACCGCTGCGTCAAAAAAATCGTAGGCCTAGTGGGGAAACCGCGAACAATTAGATAACACAAGATACACTAAACTTCTTGCGCGAGAAAGCTTTACAGGTCCGGGAAGTTCCCTGCTCAAAGGGATGCCTCTTCCCGAATTGGCAATTGGATTCAGAGAGTTCCCCGTTCATGCGTTCTGTGTTTCAAGACTTGGTCATGGGATTGGATCAGCATGAAATTTGCCAGACATGACGCATGATGAGGTGCTCTAGATGCCAAGAAGGTTGCGGAAGGTTTCTGGACTGGCACGGTGGTTTCTGCGCTCTTGCGGTACCCACTCTTCGCTCTGCTGCCTTTTTCCAAAGGGTTTGTCGATTGTTTCTGGTTTTGGGAAGCTTTCCAGATTCGCCGGTTGGTGTCCAAACTCTTTGGGTCTTGGCTCTTCAGGGAATCTGCGCAAACCTTTTCTAGAATGATTTCCCAACCTGCTGGTACCTTGTCCGTCGAAGTTTGCTGACTCTGTCCCGGTTGTTTCTTGACGCGGCAGTTGGATGTCTCCACTTGGTTTCGTGCCTTAGACTGTGGGCCCTCTGGGCCTTGGTTGAACTGATCGCTTTCTGGTTGCTTAATAAATTGCACAGCTGTGCACATCCCAGCCCCACAAGGGGATCTTGTGCGCTTATGGTAGAGCACCCCCAACTTCTTAGGGTCTGGAATGGGTATACCTCCAGGGTTCAGGGCCCAGGGTCTTACCTGGTTCACAAAAATATTGTAGACTTTGAGACCCTATCATTGTAGACCCTCAAAACTATGATGTATAAGGTGTTAGTTTTTCATTTTAGACTTTTACCATTATCCCTTAGGGAACTTCCTGCTAGACCCTTGACATGGGGAACCTAGTGCAACCTTGTATGAATGGGAAAAAGATGCAGGACAGTTTTTTCCGGTTATCCGGGATCCGATGAAATATTCATGTAAGAATTGAAGATAGTTTAAGTATCCAGGCACGAGAGGAGTCGAACGCCTCGCGAAATTTCAGACAAAGGCCCAATGCGAAATTTCAGACAAAGTGCGGCGAAAGGTTGGCAAGATGTTTATTTTCCCTTCGAGCAAAAAACATAGGCATGCTAAGACACCCCATCTAAACCGCAAAGCAGGTCACAGGCCAAAAATTGCCAAAATACACTCTTCCATGAGCGCACAAGAAAAGACAAAGCGTTCAAACATGTTCAAAAGTTTGCCTCTTCTTTTCTCACTCTGAAGTCCAGGTGCCCCAAGCTTACCCAGCGCTCCAAGTTCGGCCACCCTCAGTGACAAGTGGGGCAGACCCCAAGCGCAAGGGTCTAACATGCTTTTCCAAGACCCAAAACGAAAGAAAAGTCCCGGTCAACTTCACCGTATATGATGACAGACCCCCTTCCCTGAAGTAGAAACAGCAACTATGCACAGCAAAGTGCCATGTTTAAAAGGCAAGCATTGCAAAAATACAGTCTTCCATGAACGCGCAAGAAAAGACAAAGTGTTCAAACATGTTCAAAAATTTGCCTCTTTTTCTCACTCAGTCTAGGTGCCCCAAGCCTCCAAACGCCTGGCCTCGCAGCAGCGAAACACCATGGAACTAAAGGACGGAGGGCCTTCGACAGACTTCCTGTGCCTAACGTCGCTTTCTGACGCGGCTAGAACCTAGCTCCAAATTCCAGCTTGCAAGCCTCCAAACCTTGGGTCCGCAGCTGCGAAGCACCATGGAACTAGAGAACGGGCGGGGCCTTCGACAGACGGCTGCCTGTGCCTAACGTCGCTTTCTAACGCGACTAGAACCTAGCTCCAAATAGCTCCAAATTCCAGCTTGCAAGCCTCCAAAACCTTGGCCTCGCAGCGCGGAAGCACCATGAAACTAAGGACGGCCGGGGCCTTCGGCTGGCAGCTGCCTCTGGCGCCGGCGTCGGAGCGTTCAAGCCTCCGGAACGTTGCTTCCGTTTTTCATGCGTCGTCGCGCCCTCTTTCTTGCCCATTTGGCGTTGCTTCTCAGGCGTACTTTCCCTGGTTCCCTGGGGTCGGCGGATTTTTTGTTTTTACATGTTTGTTTGGTTCCGCTTCACCGCCACTGGCTTAAGGCTCGTGTTTATGTACATGCTGAGACACTGTGGATGGAGTGTGCTTTCGCCAGCGTGGAACAGAATGGCAAGATTTGGGTTCTTGGGCAGGCTCGGCAGACCTTTTGGCTGACCAGAGAGCAGCGCTGTCAGGAGCAGAATGGGCGAGAATTTGCAAATACAGACCACAACACTATGAGTAGTTCAGGATCATTGAGGTTGTATCTTTTGGCCGATGTTTGACAGGGTGTACATGGGCACAAGTTACGAGTTACAGGTCGCTTGCAGCGTCTGACTTGTGTCAGGGCCACAACACTTTGCCAGATGATTCATGGTGCTCGCTACTGCACAGTATTCGTTCGCGCACAGCTCCTCTGAAGGCCCTCGAAATCACCAAGGGCTGATTTGCATTGCAAAAGTTGAATCATAGATTGACCCTGTACCACAAAGCAGTTGCACTGGCAGGACTGAATGCTATGTTAAGTATCACAATGTAACTGCAGAAGAGATATTGAGATATGCACAATTTTGCCACATAAGGTTTGCGATTGATTGCATGCTGAAGCCTTGAAGCAAAGCGGCTGACTGGAGATATGCTTCTCAGTGCGCGCAGAGGTGCATGTCGGAAAAAACGGAAAAACTGATCAACGATCATTGTCCAGGCCTCTGTCTTTTTCCTCTTCTACTGCTCGTCTGTGACGTTGGCATTTGAGAAGCTCAGGTGAGGCTGCGAAAGATGTTGCCATTGCACAAAATCCAAATGAACCCTTCAAGGTATGTTATCGAAGGAAGTTTAGAAGTCAAACTTCCGGCAATATGGACAGGTGAAAAGCAGAGCAGGGCAGAGGCAGAGAGAAGAGAAAGATTAGAAGAGAAAGAGTCAGAAGAAAGAAGATGCAGATGCGCGAAAAGGTAGGAAAGTCGCGAAACCCTGTGTTTTTCCAATGATTTGTGGCCCCGGAGGGTCGAAAAGTAGGCTCGCTAAAGCGGCGGGTGCAGAGCCAGCTGGCCAGATGAGAGATGAAAAATTGCACGCCGTTGTGGCGCGAAGCGGATTTCCAAGTCAAAATGTACAAGACACACCAGGTTCAAAGGATTGTGCACCTTGTCAAAAGTGAGCAAAACGTGAGGGTTTTGTTGCATTTCCAAAAACGATGGCAGGCGTGGGACATTTGAAGAGGGTCTGCAAAGATGCATTTTCCGTGGCAGGCGCAGTACAAAAGAAGTGTTCATGAGAGATGTTAGGAGGTCAGGGCGCTGATTTCCTGCGAGGGGTTGCATTTTGGAGCATCAGACCTGTAGGTTTGCTAAGATGATTTTGCGTGACAGGTGCAGCACTTCGTATGACCTGGCATCACTTTTTCGTGGCAGGCGCAGTACTTTAGATAGGTCGAGGAGAAAAATCGGAAAACGCATTGGTACGAGGCTGTCAGCTTTTTGAAGGAAGTCTCGCAGAATTGTTTTGTTTTTGATGTTGTCAAATTAAAAAATTGAAGAAGTCTCGCAGAA
>CAMXCT020000250.1:112755-225255 GCA_947184155.2 Cladocopium goreaui | reverse complement strand
TGCTTGAGGGATTACCCAAGTACCTTCTCCACAGGTTGGTTCAGATGCAAACTGAGTCCTAATCGAGACCGTTAGCTTTGTTGGGTCTTCAAGAATATCGCTGCAGCTTTTGCGGAGAACATTTCGACTTTTCCCTCTTTTATATGTATTTATATTGGATGGTTGTCAATGCAAGTTCCTGCACTTGCGAAACTTCTGGTGGTGTCCCAGGTGCAATATTTGATGGCAAGCCGCTGGGCTGGAGTGGGCTGTTAAAAACCGAAGTTGTATTTTTGCTGCTGTTTGAAATTGCGCCTGGGCACCCCAAGCTAGGCGTCTGCATTGGAAGTTGTTCTGCGTTGCTGTTTTTCACTAGTCTCACTGTACATATGTATCACTTACCAGTAGTACCGCGCAAGGCGGCGGCGGAAGTTTCAGAAATAGGAAACCTATAGGAGAGGTTGGTTGTTGTGAATCACGGATGGCAGAGCGAAGCCACTGATGGACCGACCGGTGGTTGAGGTCTCCTCTCTTTCTCTCTTTCTTTCTGTCTTTCTCTGACTATCTACCTACCTACCTACCTACCTACTCTCTCTCTCTCTCTCTGTCTGTCTGTCTGTCTGTCTGTCTGTCTCTCTGTCTGTCTGTCTGTCTATCTTTCTACCTATCTATCCATCTATCCATCCATCTATCTATCTTTCTATCTATCTTTCTATCTATCTATCTATCTATCTATGTATCTATCTATCTATCTATTTATCTATCTATCTATCTATTTATCTATCTATCTATCTGTCTATCTATCTATCTATCTATCTATCTCTCTATCTCGCTACCTCTCTATCTCTCTATCTCATCTGTCTATCTAACTGTGTCTCCATCTATCTCCCCATCTATCTATCTATCTGTCTGTCTGTCTATCTATCTATCTACCTGTCTATCTGCAAGCTTGAAAACGAAGCTATTCTGCGAGACGTCGTCAGGTTTTGAACTTGACAACATCAAAAACGCAGCAATTCTGCGAGACGTCCTCAATGTTTGAACTTGACAACGTCAAAAACGAAGCAATTCTGCGAGACCTCTTCATTTTTCAAAGTTGACAAATAAAAAACGCAGCAATTCAGCGAGACGTCCTCATTTTTGAACTTAACAACGTCAAAAACGAAACAATTCTGCGAGACTTATTCATTTTTCAAACTTGACAACATCAAAAACGAAGCAATTCTGCGAGACTTCCTTCAAAAATGGAAAGTTGAGTGCAGAGCTGACGTGATGCCAGGTCATACGAAGTGCTGCACCTGTCACGCAAAATCATCTCAGCAAACCTGAAGATCTGATGCTCCAAAATGCAACCCGGACCTCCTAACAGCTCTGATGAACATGTCTCTTGTACTGCGCCTGCCACGGAAAATGCATCTTTGCAGATCCTCTTCAAATGCCACACGCCTGCCATCGTTTTTGGAAATGCTGCAAAACCCTCACGTTTTGCTCCCTTTTGACACAGGTGCACAATCCCTTGTGCCTGCCACGCAAAACGAGCTCTGAACGTCCAAAAGTGGTCCGAACGTGGTGTGTTTTGTACATTTTGACTTCCAAATGTGCTTCGCGTCACGACGGCGTGCACTTTTTCGACATCTCAACTGCCAAAAGTGCTTCGAAGCTGGTGTGTTTTGTAGATTTTGACTTCGAAATGTGCTTCGCGCCACAACGGTGTGCACTTTTTCGACATCTCAACTTCCAAAACTGGTCCGACCCTGGTGTGTTTTGTGCATTTTGACTTCGAAATGTGCTTCGCGCCACAACGGCGTGCAATTTTTCATCTCTCATCTGACCAGCTGGCTCCGCACCCGCCGCTTTAGCGAGCCTACTTTTCGACCCTCCGGAGCCACAAATCATTGGAAAAACAAAGTGTTTCGCGACTTTCCTACCTTTTCGCGCACGTGCATCTTCTTTTTTCTGACTCTTTCTCTTCTCTGATCTTCTCTCTTGTACTCTTGTCTCTTCTACTCTTCTCTTCTCTCTGACTCTTCCCACCTCTGCTTTTCATCTGTCCATATTGTCGGAAGTTTGACTTCTAAACTTCCTTCGATAACCTCTTATACTCGTTGCAATGGCTCAAGAAAACAGTGCTGAATTGCTGGTAGTTTTCGGCTAGTTGACCTGTAAAACAGGTTATCAGCCGTATCGTAACTATTCTTCTTTGTAGGTATGTCGGCCCCCTTGGGTGCTTCCACCGAGGGCAAAGGGACGCGTAATTCCACTGATGCTGCCATGGCAAATCCCGTGACATTACCTATTTCGGACGCTCCATTCTCCATTGACATCAGCACGCCCACTGGTTCCGACAAATCAAGGAGCCTGAGGGACCGCCGCCACTTGCCTCCATTAGTGAACGCAGTTGTGCCTTCCCATGCAGGCACACATCGTGGCTACGTTCCTCAAGCCCCTCGGGAGGGTGGGCCACCGACTCATCATATGAACCAAATGAATGGTCACAATTCGTATCAGCAGAATGTACATGTTGACAATCCTCAAGTCAATTTTGTCGAGCAAAGTGTTCATTTGCACTCGCATGATCCTGCCTTGACAAGCCTTGTGGAAACAACGGCCGAGCTCCGTCATCGTGAGGTCTTAGCTAAGGCCGAAGCTCATGCCGAAGCTGTCCACATTGCCAGGACTGAGAAACTTGTGGAAGCATTGCGAGTCCGTGAGGGCATTGAAAGTCAGAGGGCCCAAGATTCAATGATGTCCAGAGAACATGAAATGAATAGAATGGGAGTCCAATACCGAGAGAGTTTAAAGCATGAGGCACACCAACATGTGAAGTTCCAAGAAGCTCAGATGAGTGAGAAAATTCAGGCCTACCAACGTGTCAACGATGCCAATCATCGCCAGTCACTTTCCAGTAAGGAACAAGAAGTTCTTGATTTGAAGAGGCAAGCTGAGGAAGAAAGACGTATTCAAAATGATCGCATTACTCAACTTGAACAGATGGTTCAGGCGCAAATGCAACACAACCTCAAAATACAGAGCATGCTTGACTCCCAGTTGCCCAGGCGCGTCCGGTTCAGGTCGTTACTGCAGAGGCTTTCACATCATCCGCAACAGGGTCCGAATTTGTCCGACCGACTTCAAAGGGAGCTCCTGCTGCGCCACCTCCGAAAACTAACTTTCCTCCGAACCCCAAAGTACCAACTGTATTTGCTCCTTCATTGGGTAGGGCATTGGACGAGGATGATGAGATTGAAATCGTTTACCATAATCCTAAGTACAATCCAGTGAAGAAGGAACCAGGCATTACAGGGTCTTCGAATGCATCACGCCCTCCGGGAGGAGCGGCCTCCAATCTTTCCGGTGGGAGTCGCTCCAGTTCACCCGTACCAACGCAACGTTACTCCCCGACTGATTTAGGAGCTGATGACATGGACTTCTATGACATTCTATGAGCCAGGGGATGACGATGCTCCGGACGGGAATGATCCTGGGAACGGAGGGGATGGCAACGGAGGAGGGGGCGGTGGACCTCCAACACCACCTGACCCACATGAGGGCGATTCAAGGGATAAGGGCCGGGATGCACCAAAGAGGAATAAGCCCAAAGGCGGTTCTGGTCCCCCTGATGGTGGTGATGATGGTGGTAACGGCCCTGACAAGGATGAAGAAGATGATGATGAAAAAATTGGACGCAGAATGATCAAATTCTTAGGCGGTTTTGTTGACCAGAAAGGTGACGATAAGCCCAAAGCCAAGAAGACTGACACTATTAAAGTTCCTGCATTTCCTTTGGCCGAAACCTATCGCAACTGGAGAATCAAGACACGTGAGGCTGTAGTGGCTGCATCAACTGATCCCGATAGTGCTTTCAAGTGGGTTAGTGAGTCTTGGAAAGAAGATCAAACACTTGAAGCGCTCCGGAAGGTTGCGCCGTTTGCGACGTTAGATGCCAAGCTGCTATCTGCTCTTACCAATATCATCACAGGTGACTTCGCTCGTAAGGTCGACACCTTCAAAGAGACAGAAGCCACTGCTGGACGGATTGTCAGAGGGAGACAAGTGTTATTTATGCTTCATGATCACTTCAGTACCAACATCAAACATGGGGCTACTTATGCTCTCCAAGATTTGTTCAGCGTCCAGTTGCGTGGGGAGAATCTGAAGGCATTCATTTCAAACTGGGACCAAGTGTTGGCCGGTATTGTTCAGACACCAGATGAAAGTGTACTAGAGACACTCTTCTATAAACAAGGCTACGGCGCGGTTAGCGACCCGGGGTAATTCATGGATTTTTCATGATGCTTCGTTCACAAAATCATGGTATTTGCAAGGTTTTGTAAAAACGTGATAAAAACGTCAAGTCGTATTTCCACTGGGGCCAGCTACCAAAAGTGCGTTTCGTGTGGAGTGTTCATCGATTTTCAACACTTCTGAGAAGAATTATTATTTTTTTTCTTCTGTTGGCCAGATTCAGTCACATCGGTTCCACCAGCCATTCAGCATAACTCATTTTTCAACTCTCCCTTGCAAGTTGTTCAGTGTCGACTCTTCTTGGCCAGCTTTCCCAGTTCCTTCCACAGGTTATGACCTGAGTTGTGTCTGTACATGAAGGCTTTAATCTGGTTCAGCAAGCGCTGGTCGACACGGCGATCTAACTTCCCGCGAGTTCGCCAATTGGAAACAACATTTTTTCGAGAATCTTCCAAAAGCCATCCAACAGCTGAATTGAGTAGCATCAACAGGAACGTTATCAGTGCCCCACCCCATCCCCACCCAACCCACATGTGGCGTAGCATCTTCATCACATGTCGCATACCTTGTCCCCTGCGGTTGCTGCGTAGAGCTGTGAGTTGCGTAGCATCAACAGGAACGTGCCCCACCCCATCCCCACCCAACCCACATGTGGCGTAGCATCTTCATCACATGTTGCGTACCTTGTCCCCTGCGGTTGCTGCGTAGAGCTGTGAGTTGCGTAGCATCAACAGGAACGTTATCAGTGCCCCTCCCCATCCCCACCCAACCCACATGTGGCGTAGCATCTTCATCACATGTTGCGTACCTTGTCCCCTGCGGTTGCTGCGTAGAGCTGTGAGTTGCGTAGCATCAACAGGAACGTTATCAGTGCCCCACCCCATCCCCACCCAACCCACATGTGGCGTAGCATCTTCATCACATGTCGCATACCTTGTCCCCTGCGGTTGCTGCGTAGAGCTGTGAGTTGCGTAGCATCAACAGGAACGTGCCCCACCCCATCCCCACCCAACCCACATGTGGCGTAGCATCTTCATCACATGTTGCGTACCTTGTCCCCTGCGGTTGCTGCGTAGAGCTGTGAGTTGCGTAGCATCAACAGGAACGTTATCAGTGCCCCTCCCCATCCCCACCCAACCCATATGTGGCGTAGCATCTTCATCACATGTTGCGTACCTTGTCCCCTGCGGTTGCTGCGTAGAGCTGTGAGTTGCGTAGCATCAACAGGAACGTTATCAGTGCCCCACCCCACCCCCACCCAACCCACATGTGGCGTAGCATCTTCATCACATGTCGCATACCTTGTCCCCTGCGGTTGCTGCGTAGAGCTGTGAGTTGCGTAGCATCAACAGGAACGTGCCCCACCCCATCCCCACCCAACCCACATGTGGCGTAGCATCTTCATCACATGTTGCGTACCTTGTCCCCTGCGGTTGCTGCGTAGAGCTGTGAGTTGCGTAGCATCAACAGGAACGTTATCAGTGCCCCACCCCACCCCTGCCCAACCCACATGTGGCGTAGCATCTTCATCACAAGAACATGAAATTTGCAGTTTGCCATCGGGTCGTAAATGGCGCCGTTGGTATAAACAAGTGAAGAATTGCAAGACCATTCAACATGACATGAATGAGTATCACCGAGCTGATGAAGGAACCGACAAACGGACCTACAGTTTCCTTGTTTCTGCCGTCAGCCAAAGGTCTTTCTGGTGCCAGTCGACCCTCCGCTCCCGCAGTCGAGGGCAAGACGGGCTTCATTCCCAAGGGGTACTGCGTGGCATGGAATAAAGGGGGCTGTAGCAAAGACAATTGTATTTACAAGCATGAAACCCCGAAGCCAGGAGACAAAAGTCAAAAGCCCAGTAAGACGAGAGGTCGCTCTACTGATCGTTCGGGTTCTCCCAAACCAAAGGGGAAAGGCAAAAGAATTTGTAAGTTTTGGAAACAGGGTCGTTGTGACCAAGGAGCAGATTGCAATTTCCTTCATGAGGGTTCAGCCGGCAAGCCTAGACAAGCCACTCCTGCCCGTTCGGCTAGTGGCGATTCTAAGAATAAAAGCGAAAAGAAGACTGGTAAGAACCCAAAAAGGAAGGGATCCCACAGCTCAAGTCGCTCAGAGAGCCCAAAGAGCCCAAGGTCACCGAAATTCAAAGGATCGGGGGCCAGCTCCTCTAAACCGTCACCCGCCGCTGTTTGCCTTGTTGCATCCATGCTTGCATCCGTGTCCCAGGCCATGTGCATCCCCCAGCCGAGAGTCTTTTGTCCATCGATTCGTTTTGATGAACCTCCAGATGTGACACTTGTCAAAGCCCGAGGGAACTTGAGGCCACTTGGAAACCAAGTCACTGTGGGTAAGGAAACCTTTCCACGTGGACATCAGTTTGACTTTGATGAAGCCGCTGCAACTGATGCCGCTTTGGTAGGCACAATGTTAGCTGGTTCAGTTTTCCAATTGTCTTCTAGGGATTCGGTGCAAATGTGCCTATTTGATCCTATTTGTGTGAGGATGATTTTGGTTGCAATGAATGTATGCCTAACGGAATTACTGCCACCCCTGCGGAGTGTAAAGATGATGTGAAGGGAGCGATCAATCTCAATCTTGACTGGATAGCAGATACTGGTAGTGCTCAGGATTTGGTGAATGATAGTGAATTACCCGATGACTATGGATACTACTCCGAGAATCCAATTCGTATGATCACTGCACATCGAAACAAGGGAGAGTATTCGTTCCGAAGTTGGGGAAAACGATCGATCCATATCTTGTGAGGAGCTCACCACCTGTTATTTCTGTCGGAATGAGATGCGTTGATGATGGTTTTGACTTTGTCTGGAGGGGATCCAAAGGCGAGCCTCCGTACATGGTGAAACCAAATGGGGGACGCATTGAGTTAGTTGTCCGAGATTATGTACCCTACTTTACAAATAATTCGAAACTCACTCAGCCAAGACCGAGTATTGCAACCCCGGTATAAGATGAAGCCCAACAATCTCCGGAGCCCGATGGGGAAATAGAAATCATTGGTGATGAACCCATCGATGTTCCAGAGCCCCAGCCTGTGTTGTCTGAGCGGTTGGGGATCCTGATGCCGACCGGAAGGTTGAGCCGCCTGTCGACCAAAAATCCAAGCGTAGCAGCAGTAGTGTTCATGATGATAAAGATGGTTTCAAAAGATCACCTGGCGAGAAAGCTTTGAGGGAAGAAGCCAAATCTATCCAACATATGCTTACTCACGTGCCAAAGAACCCATACTGCGACATATGCCTAAAGCGGCTAAGATGCTTAAGCCACCCTCTAGAGCTGTTGGCGGATCAACCAGAGTTGAGGCTGAGAAGTTCGGGGACCATATCACTGGGAATTGATGATGAGAAAAGTGCACTCGTCGTGAAGGACATAGCCACAGGTTTCATGTATGTTAACCCCAACGCAAGGAGAACCACCAATGCCGCTATTCTGGCAATCAAACACAGCATGGACATAATGAAGAAATTGGAGTTTTCTACAGTGACAATGCGCCGGAACTGATTTCAGCCATGGAAATTCTTCAGTGCCGTCACATCCCAAGTAGAGACTACATCTCAAAGTCCAATGCACAAGCTGAAAGAGCGGTTAGATCAGTCCTAGAAGGAACCCGTGTCAATCTGCTTCAAGCAGGCTTGAATCACTGGCGCTGGCCTCATGTTGCTCGTCATTGGTGTTTCATGCAGAATGTTCTTGCGACGGGGGCGGGGGGCAACAAATCGCCCTGGGAACTTAGATTTGGTTCGAAGTTCGAAGGTCCTCTCATTCCATTCGGATGTCTTTTCGATTATTGGAATGGACCACGAAAGAAGAACAAAGATGGACTTCAATTTGACCCAACATCAAGTCCCGGACTATTCCTAGGCTATGCCATTCACCCAGAATTCATGTGGAGAAAAGAATTCATGGTTGTACTTACAAAAGATTTCATTGAAAATGAAGCCAATGGTACTGCATCCATATTGCGAGTCCTCAAGACCAATAAATAAGCCCGATGAAACCCGGTATCTGTTGCAAGGCAGATCTACCTTTGGCAAGGATGACCCAGGACTGACTGAAGCCCTGGGGAACCAGGAGCCGACTTTGGAAGATCAGGATGCAAGAATGGACGAGTCCGATGATGGTCGTAGGGATGATTTCCATATGTCCACAGCCCATGCGGTTCATGATGAAACCTGGTTACCTTTCATGAGACACATCAAGGATCGAGAGGGATGGTATGAATACGCTCGATTTAAGTTCACCAAACCACCGCTAATTCTTATTTTTTTTTAAACTTGAAAAAAGCGCGAAAAATGCAAAAAAAATGGAAAAACCAAAAAGCAAATCAGCAAAATCCAAAAAAACACAAAAGCAAAATAAAAGGGAAAAAAAGGGGAAAAAAGGAAAGACAAAAAGGGGAAAACATGGGAAACAATGGACTTGTCCATTTGCATTTTTTTTGCTTTTATTTTGTTTTTTTTTTTGGCTTTTTACCTGGAAAAAAGCAAAATAAAAGCAAAATAAAAGCAAAAAAAAGCAAACAAAAAGCAAATCGAAAAAGCAAAAATAATGCAACAAAAATGCAAATGGACAAGTCATTTTTTTTTCCATTTTTTCACCCTTTTTGGCGCTCCTTTTTTTTCCCATTTATTTTGCTTCCTGTTTTTTTCGGTTTTGAAGTTGTGCTTTTTGATTTTCCATGTGTTTTCCTTTTTTTTTCAAGTTTTAAAAAACATTAGAACTAGCGGGAGAGGAGAACATAACGCTGGATGTCACGTGAATGTGAAGAGAGACTCTGAAGCATATGTCTCCCCAAGTGACAAATTTTCAGTTGAAGAATTTCCCTATCGAACTACATGTCACAGAAAGGATGACGCATGGTTTCTTCTTGAACAGAATTTCATCGTGTGGCCGAAGTATGAGGACTGGAACGAAGCTGTCGCTACGTGCGAGGTGATGTTCACAATCTTTTCCAAGAGCATCGTCGACCTCCGTGAAAGGACTGAAGAAGAGGTCAAGCTGGATGAGGTAGTTCCCGGAGACGACCTGTCGGATAAGGACATGATTGAAGTAATCAACCCAACAACGGGAGTAGTCGAGAAGATCAGAAAGGATGACCCGCAATATTACAGTGCAGACGGTCTCAAGACTAGAAGGTACAGGGGATCAAGCAAGCCAATTGACATTCCATCTTTTGTTTGGCAATCGATGTCAGTCAAAGCCAGAAGGGAAGCAATTAGGGAGGAACAAATGAAACTGGCAAGAAGCGGAGTTGAAAAGAAGAAAGCAGCAAGAGCCGATAAGGAACTTGAGAAACTTGAGAAGTCCAAGAAAGGTGTTGCTAGCATCATTAACCAACTCCACCAAGCTTACCACTCTGACGATGATGACGTTCCCAACATGCCCACTTGCAACTATTCCCAAGATAGGCATCGGGTTAAGTCCGCCCGGGTTAGCATCATGAGCGGGGAGAAGATCATTAACATTCTTGTGGCCCGGCCAGTCAACAAGAAGGAGATAAGATCAAATCCCAAAGCTCGGAATCACTTGACATTGAACGGAATAAACTCGTCAAGAAGACTGCCTGGTTGTACGATACCATTCAAGAATGGAGCACAGTCTCCGATGGTGCCAAAAAGAAAGGGAAGAAGGTTCATGTTGGCAAGGTGATTGAAATTTGTGTGGAAAAGGGTAGCGAACTGCCACTTGGGCATAAGCTTAGGAAGTATAAAGGTAGGACGGTGTTCCAAGGGAATAGTGTCCGTGATGAGAATGCCGACGTCGCCTTATTTTCCGAGCTAGGCTCATCCCCGGCTACAATGGAGGCTGGCAAATCAGTGGATGCATATGGTTCGCAACCTGGTCATGTAACCCACCAGAACGACGGGGTGCAAGCTTACACACAAGCACTTATCAAAACATTGGGTAGGCAAGTATGGACGCCCAGTTGTGCTTCTTCGGATCGCCCTATATGGCCACCCCACTCGGGGGGGTTATGGGAAATCCATTGTGAGAAGATGCTCATAGCTGTGGGGTTCATCATGCCTGACCCGGAAGGGTGGCCATCAGTGTTCTTTCACCCTCAACTCAAGCTTCTCCGGGTTGTGTATGTAGACGACTTCAAGATGTCAGGTCCTAAAGAGTCTATGTCGAAAGGATGGGAGTTAGTCGGATCCAGGATTGACATGGATGTCCCAACAGATATCGGTCGTTATCTTGGATGTGATCATGTACAAGAACTGCAAGTCAAGCTTACTGTTCATGATCACCCTTTCGCCTATCTCTTTGACAAGTCCCTTCCTGATCCCGCCGCCAAGGAGGCCGCAGCAGCGGAGAGGACTCAAGACTTTTGGGAAGTTGATGCCCCAAAGGGAGTCTACATTCGACATCACTGTCAACCAAGAAAGGGATATTACGTTGCAGATGAAGAAATTGTGAATTCATGTGACTTGAGCAATGTAAGGTTTACAGACTTTGTGCCAAGCACATCGGAAGATGATGCCGTTTCAGAATGGGACGAGTACCTTGATGAGACGGGGGGCTATGCACAGGGGAAAAGAAAGCCTTCAATGTGGCTGGGTGCTACGTACCTATTCGCCAAGTCATGCAAAGATCCCAAAATTGCAGTTGCATCAATTAAAAGAGATAAAAACTCCGCTAAGAAGAAAGCTAGAGCTCAGGGTTTCCGGTACATGGACCAGTTGTTCAAACACCAACCCTGTGTGTCCAAGCCAGCGAATGTCATGACCTATGACATGCAACCCTTGGAACAATCATGTATCGACCGCTACCAGTCACTTGCCGGTAAGGATGCAAAACCTCTCAAACATGTGTCAACTCCGTTCCATGAGGAGAGGATTGCCAGACCCCTGGAAGGGGAGTCCGAGCCGAAAGGTGCACTTGCTCAAATTGCAGCACGGGTCTTGATGAAAATCTTGTTTGCAGCCCGTATGGCAAGATATGATTTGTTGAGGGCTGTTCAGGGCTTAGCTGCAAGAGTAACAAAGTGGTCCCCAGATTGTGACAAAGCGTTGCATAGGTTAATATGTTATATCCACTCTACATTGGACTACAAGCTCAAAGCCTTTGTAGGAGATCGAATCAATGAGTGCAAGTTATGGTGTTTTTCCGATGCCAACCACGCCGGTGAATAAGACAATAAGAGCACCACCGGCTGCTTCTTAGTCTTAATTGGTCCTAACACGTGCTTCCCACTCACTGCTTTCTCCAAGAAGCAAGCATCCGTTTCTGCATCTAGCGCAGAAGCCGAAGTAGTAGCTGCAAACATATCCCTCCGCGCTGTAGGATTGCCTTCATCCAGTTTTTGGGCCTACCTCCAGAACGCGGGGGGAGAATCAAGCACTCCGGAGGTTTGCCAAAGGAAAGTATGAGAACCCAACCAGAGAAAGACGGTGAACGTTGGGAGTTTATAAGAGAAAGACGTTTGCTTGTCAGAGTCCATCCCAACAAAAGATCCCACTTGTTCCGTCCAGAAGAGTCCAAGACGATACCAATTCCAATCAAGCGCATTGGGTTTGCCAGAACAACCATTTATGTTTCTTCTGGTGTCATGGATTTCATTCAGGATAATTGGAAGAAGAGAGGGAGTAGACCGGTGGACATACAATGGACAGGGAAAACTTTCTTCCGTGTATTTGGTCCATACGACACTGATTATGAAGTTGAGGCATCAGAAGTTTGCGAAGCACTAACAGATTTTGATTTTGTAGGGCAAGAGAAAATGGGTGATTATATGGTGTCACTCGTCCTCCCCAAAGCATCCGTGGTATCTTCGTCGAGGACGACCAAGCCACCATCAGGATCTTGGAGAACGAGGAATCATCTACTTTTCGTCACACTGACAAAACCCAACCGATCAACTTGTCGTGGTTGTCTGAACAGTATAAGAAGGAATGGTATGATTTAACTTCTGGACCATCAAAAATGCAGGTAGCCGACATTCTGACTAAGCCATTTACGAATGCCGAAAAATTGAGGTTTGCCTTAGCCCTCATGTCACACGAAGCAACCAGGGGAAAAGGGGATCAGTCTTCCAGTTCATGTGGCGTGACGTCTGGAACGCCACGGCCCAAGGCTCTGGCATCCAGCAGAAGCTCCGGGGAACCGGGAGCCGGTCCGACGCCCAATCGATTGCTCGTGGAGATTTGCTGCAGTCCCATGTCCAAGTTGAGTGACGTTTCAAGAGAAGCTGCCGTTGGTTGTAGAGTGATCCAGTTTACCGAGAAACACAGCTTGTTGGACGATGAATATCAATTGTATGTTGCGAGCATTGTGAACGATTTTCCAGTGTCCAAAGATGTCGTTTTGTGGCTGAGCCTCCCTTGCACGGGGGGCACCTCGTGGTCTCATGTGAATTTGAAAATCCCTAGTGCTGCCAAGGAAGTCATGAGGCATGTCAAGACTGTGAAGAAATTATGGAAAGCTGTTGAATGTTTCATCAAGTTGCTATCCAGAAGTTTTGACATTGCAATAGAATGGCCTCAGAACTGTCGGTACTGGAGATTCCCAAGAGTTGTGAAGTTCATGAATGAGTACTCAATGAGAAGGTATGATTTTCATGGATGTATGCTTGGCACTGTTGACCACGAGGGAACACCAATTAAGAAGCCCTGGACCGTCGCAACTACACTGCATGAAACTGGCCTGGAATTATCCCAATATCAATGCGACGAGTCACATGACCGCGTGCTAGGGTTTCGAAAGCAACTCAAAGAAACTGAGAATTACTCTTTTCAATTTACTGATTGCGTGCATCAAGCTTTCGACCGGGCAGCCCACTCTGCTCGAAAGTTCGCTTTTGCTGTTCTGACCTCGTTCGACGTGCCTGTTCTGTCTTTGACGGTGGCATCTTCCTCGATTCCTGCGGATACTGAGGGACTATGCATTCCGGAAGGATGGCCAGGTACTGAGAATGCCTTTTGGCGCCAAGACGCAAACTTTCAGGTTGAACAGATCCCTCCTGAATACCGCATGACCATCTACGAACGTGTGCTCCAATGGGAGCGACGTCTTGCGGAGATCAGGGGATCGTGTGTTGCCTGTGTTTTTCCAGACGGCTATGAAGGTGCAAACAAGATCGGGTCTGGCCAGGTGCCCCCTGGTGAGCAAGGATGCCAACGGTGACTTCATCGACGTTGTGAAGGGCATCCCTGCGGCTCTTTTCGGTTCTGTTGAATGCCCACCGGAAGGTGAGGCCGACCTGATTATTTTGGGCGACTCTTCATTTGCGTTGGTGGCGAACCATGACAGCCCCACGAACTCGTCTCGTTTGGCCTTTGGAGAGCTCTTGCAATCCAAGGAGTATGCCTTGAAACAGATTCGCTCGGTCTATTCAGGACTGAAATGGGGGAAAGGGTTATCCGCCATCAATCATCAGGTTTGGGAGCTGATGGAGAAGGTGGAGAGAGAGAACCAGCTTCAAGGCCGCCCAACCCTGCCAATCCTTGTCGTAGTGGGGTGGGCTGGCAACGATGTCCACGGTGACTTGGTTACCAAGGATGCACTTGGATCCATTCAGCAAGCCTGACCAAGTCAGAAGCTGACCGGAAGGTTGCGGCCGACTATGTCGACAAGCAATACAAGAAGGTCCAGCGTTCCTTGGAAGGTCTTGTTGAAATCCACAATGATCCAAGACATCCTTTCGGTACAAGTCATCGGGAACGGTGACCATACTGGGTATTCTCTTCCACCATCCTACAACCGTGAAACGGGAAAATTGGCTTGCGGGGAGAGGAGTGCAGTGTGTGAGCTCCACAATGTTGGCACAGGGCGGCAAATACGACAATTATCACTTGCACGACCACCAATTCAACAGTAAGCTCGTCTACCGCTTTCTCCGTGGTGCCATTACTTTGCATCTCAAGTACATCGAGGTGATGTCGAAGAAGGAGGATCTGCGTCACTGAAAGCTTCATCAAGAATGACCAAGACCGTGTGGCCGCGGTCCGACTTTTCCCCGCGATGGTTCAATTCAGACTGGCTTTGTCTCGAACTCAGGAAGTCATGCATGCCCTCTCACCCAATAGACCGTTTTAGACAAAAACTACAAAATAGATAGATCGTAAAAATCTATAGATTCCTATCTATTAGACAATTTCGATTTTATCTATTATCTTATTTTTTTCCTTGCAAATAGATTATTTTTTTAAAACTATTATAGATAAATCTGTGTTTTTTTTGGGGCCAAAAGAGAGAGTTTTGGGTAATCTATATAGAGAAAAATCGGGAAAATAGATTAAGCTAAATTTTGTCTATTTTGTTGATCTTTCATGGTTTTGACCATGCCAAAATTCAACCGTTACCTTCGTAGTTTGCTAGTAATTCGTTCGAAGTTTAACTTCGAAGTTTATAAGTAGTTTGTTCGAAGTTTTTACTTTGGAATCATTTTTTGTCAGTTTTTCTCGAAATTTTGATATAAAACTCCGAAGCCAACTTCGAAGTTTTGTATCGTGCCCCAGGTGTGACCCCGGAGTTCGTTCGAAGTTTTACTGTCAAAAATAGATATCTATTTCGGCAAATTCTATCTATTTATAGATATCTATTTCGGCAAAATGTATCTATATAGGTAACTCTAAATCTAACTATTTTTTTGAAAATAGACAAATCAATATAGATAGATTTCCAGAAAATAGTTTGCAAAAAATCTATCTTTTTTGTAGTTTTTTAAATAGTCTAAAATAGTTATCTAAAAAAATATCTTATATATAAAAATCTAGGAAATAGTCAAAATCCTAGAATAGATAGGATTTTGTCTAAAACGGTCTATTGGGCACCTGAACAGAAGACGGCGACAACTGCCCAGATTTTCGATCAGGCTGACGAGGAAATCCGCATGTGGGTGCATGCAGGGATTCTCGAGGCTCAGGATGAAGCCGCCCGGGAGGGCTTCACGGACGAAGGGATGGCGTCGATTGTTCTGGTGGATCCCAACATGGAAGATGCTGACACCGAGGAACAACGTGCCAGACTGTATCTTCAGGAGGACCTCAACCAGGCCATTGCCGACGGCTTTTCGGTTGCCACGGAGGAGTCCATCACCCTTGATACTGAAGAGGCTGGCTACACCGACGACGATCTCGAAATCATTCCTGACACCGACGATTGGGATGTCCTTGCCGACGACAACATCATTGTGAACCCCTTCGACGAAAAGGTCAAAGAGGAATCCAAGGAGGATGTCATCTCCGAGGAACGGGCCAAAGAGTTTGAGGACATCAACAAGATCATTGAGATCACCTCATCCAAGCCCATGCCCTCGGGAACGACGGCCGCTGAACTTGTGATCGACCCTGCCAAGAAGATGACGGACTCCACATCATCATGGGACGAGATCAAGTCCACTGGTGGTCCATCAACTGCGGAGGAGGACAAGATGAAGTCGTCTGGGATCTCAACTGTGAGCATGGTTGGAGATGCCGAGGTTATCCCAATGGAGGTGGATGAAGCAAAGCAGGGTGGTCAAGCCACCCGGAAGGGTGAGTCGAATGTTTCTATACTGAACCTGAAGCTGCCTCTTCTTCTGAGAAGCCTGCCGAGGACAAGACTGCGATTGTCGACCTGACTTCAAAAGCAATGGAAGCTGACAAGCCAGTCGGAAGGCCGGCCGAGAAAAAGATGCCCAAGCCAGAGAAGCAGATGGCTCCAGGGATCAAGGCAATGCCTCGGCCCAAAACCCCTTGCCCTTGCCTCAACGCGGAGACCGACAGAGCATTAAAGAAACTTGAAGAGGCCACGGAGGGGAAGGAGGGGGCCGTCTGGCTCGATCCGGACGACATGGCTTCGAGAATTCCACGAGAGTACTGTGGCCAGGGAAGAGCTCGCTTCATTTCAACGAAGCTTTCGTACATCCTTAGAGGTCACGCTCTCAGTTACGGAGCCCCATCTCCCGACATGGACCCCCTCGACATGTCCATGGAGTTTGAGGCGAGATCTCTGTGCAAGGTCACAATCGTGTGGTGGTGGAGAATGCGACGATCTCCAGCCTCGTGAAGCAGGTCTTCACTTTGGACCCTTTGTACAAGAAGGAGGACTTGGACGGCGTGAAGCTTCCTCGGACGAACCTGAGGCCTGATCTTGTGCCAGAGTTGATGGAAGAGCTGCCAAGAGTGATCTATCACTCGTGCGACAGGATGGCAATGGAGACAGTCATCGAGCATGGTTTGATCCCTGCCGGGTGGCCAAATCGAACCGGCCGAGCTCACAACTTTTTCATTGCTTCGCACCCATGGGATGAAGGAGTGGGGGGCAAGAAGCTCGGGGGAACGCGAGCCGGGAAACAATTTACCTCGCCTTCGACACCGAGTTGGTCGTGCAGAATGGGTGCCGCCTGTTCCGCACAGACGAAGCCATCATCAGCCCAGACTGGATTAGCAACGAGTGTCAGGTGTGCTCTTATGACTCGGCCAACCGAGAATTCGCCTGGGTCAACCGCCCCTACGAGTTGACCAGGAATGGCTACAATGCGATGATCAAGAGGAACCGGGACGCCAACACTCCCCGAAGTGAAGCATTGTCGCAGAGTCCTTGTGCGAAGGCACGGGCGAATTTGAAGAGTTTCCTCGAGAAGGGCGACAGGCCAGCATGGCCCCTTCAGCGACACGATCATCATGAAGATTGCTTTAATTTGGAGCTCTCTCCAACGCCGAGACGATCCGCAAAGGCAAGGGTCGTGGCAAGGGACAAGGGAAAGGAAGCCGCCCAGGAGGGTCGGCCGTTGGTTCAACCAATGCTGAAGATTACATCTATAACAAGGTGGAAGTCCAGCAAGTGCGATGTCATTTCTGTGGAGAAAATTAACAACATCGAAGGCACTCACAAGTGTCAATCTTGCTTCAAATGGCTGATAGCGTGGTCAGATGGGCGTATCGCCACCGAAGTATGCCGGATGGAAATCACGGCCAAAAAGACCAACAAAGTCTTCTCCCTCGACAAGATCAACTTCGAGAAGCAGCCACGTGGTCAACGGGTTTCTGATCGGACCAGAGCTGATCAGAGGCGTGCGGCAGAAGCAACTTCGGCAATTTGAAGGACGCAGCCGAAACGCATGCTGGCAGGTACGGGAAAATGGGGTACACTTCTATCCAGGACCGAATGGAATAGAGACCCATATTACCTCTTCAATTAATGCCATGGCTGCCAGTTCCTTGAGGAGCTCGCGAAGTGCCTTTCCCCCAATATGGGGCGAACGCGTGAGAAAAGAGAGAAGCAGCTGGGAACAGGTGTCAGCACAAGACTGGTCTTCATGCCGGACAAGACCCGAGACATTCGGAAACCCTTGGACGTCACGAAGGAGGCCATGGTTGCGCATCATGCCAGATTGTTCACACTGCCTCAATTTGCGGTGTTGGCTGCTGAGCTCTTGAAAGCGAGGGGCCCTTTTCCCTTGCCCTTGGCAGGTCTGTTGATGGGATCAAAGTCTCTCCTGAGCCTGAGTCCTTCTCGTCCTTCTCCAGTTCCACTTCTTGTAGTCCTCACTTACGGAAAATCAGCCACATCGGAGGCAGTCGCCTCCTCCTCGAAGGAGTAGTCATTGCCCTTGATGTTGTGGTACTGTTCATTCCATTGGCGTCTCGCGAAGTCCACGAGGTCGAAGAAACAATCCTGCGATGTCATTTAGTCCACCGGCAAAATCGAGCCAGCCCAACCATAAAGCATCGGCGTGGGTTCCCAGCAACGCCCCATTTTCCAACAGGCTGTTGAATGCAGGGTCGCTGGGCCCGAGGATATGACTGGGGTTCAAGAAATTACTACTCGAGCCGCTCGGGAGGGCAGGCCCATTGGAATCAATGGAATTGGAGAGAAGGCTATCAGGGACAAGGATGGGGAGATGACTGGGGCCGATCGGCTGCATCGAGCTCTGCTGCTGCTCCTCCTCCTGAACCGGCTCAACTTCCAAGACAGCCTGCTACGACCGATGATTCTGCAGCGCCTGAGGTAGTGGCAAGTTCCACTGACGCACCTGCGACTGCAGCGGAAGAGGTCCCTCAGCAAGAACTGAGGACTGCACTGATCCAGAGCGAGGAGTACTGTGAGCTTGATGGCATGCCGCTTCAAGCGCACCTTCACTGATGGAACGGTAGAGTATGAGCCATGGTAGGTGTTTCACCTTAACGCCGTGAGTTTTATGCCTGCCGGAAGGTGTGGCCGATTGGATGGAAGAATGACCAATGGTCAACCATTTCAATCGATTTGCAACAAAACTCCAAAATGAAAATTCCATCCCAAAAATATCTTAATTGATTCAAAAGTTTTTGACACCAACATCCGATCCAGATTTGCATTTGCACTTGTACAGATGCCGCATTAGGTTGCCTGCTACAGAAGTTTCCGATGTCTAAGGCAGATGAAAAGCAGTGGTAATGCTCCTATGCCTTGGCGGAAGCCAGGCCGACCTTTGCCTTTGCGCTTGTCCAACACGTGCCATGCCTGGAGAAAAGCATTTTGCACCCGATCACTTTTGCCTCTTGCACCAATGAGCTACGACCGCAATGCACGATATGGAGGTTGACGTTGTACAGTGATGTCTTATTTTGTCCGCTCTCAGGTCACTACATGGCGGCCTTCTCCTTCCGTCCTCCGCGGGAATCTGCGGGCGGCGGGGGGGTGTTTTTCACTAGTCTCACTGTACATATGTATCACTTATAACCTCTTATACTCGTTGCAATGGCTCAAGAAAACAGTGCTAACTTGCTGATTGTTTTCGGCTAGTTGACCTGTAAAACAGTTGCTATATTTTGGCTTGATCCAAAGGGGCTCCAGGGATGGTTTCTATAGAGGGTGGACGGGGCATGACGTAAACATAAACTATGTCTAGGCGTAAGTAAAAACATATGTGAAACATAAACGAAACATATGTGAAACGTATATGAAACATATGTCAAACATAAGACAAAACATATGTGGAACGCAAACGAAACATAAATGGAATATAATTGAAACATAAGTGACACAGAAAGCAAAACATGTGTGTGAAATTTGCAACATATGTGAAACATGAGTTGGCCGTTCCCCCCTGTGTCAAGCAGTTGCCAATTTGAAATCCAAACCTGGTACAAACCTGCAGCCAATGTGAAACTGATGTCTCCCACATGTTTCACATATGTCTGACATACGTTTTGTTTGCGCAGCACTTGCGTCAGGCAAAAGTCTAAGATCTTATTCTGGGAAAATAAGATCTTAGGATTTTGACATACATAAAAAACACAAGCGAAACACAAACAAAACATAAACAAAACACAAATGTAGCATAAACTTGTTTATGTTTTTGTTGCGTGTTTATGTTTTGGTTTCTGTTTTGTTTGTGTTTTTTGTGTCGATGATTTGCGTATGGCCTTATTTTTTATGTTTTTTGTGTTTTTTTGTGCAAACAAGCATAAAAAACAACAAAAAAACATAAAAATAAGGCCTTACGCAAATAATTGACACAAAAAACACAAACAAAACATAAACCAAAACATAAACAGAACACAACAAAAACATAAACAAATTTATGCTACATTTGTGTTTTGTTTATGTTTTGTTTGTGTTTCGCTTGTATTTTTTTATGTATGTCAAAATCCTAAGATCTTATTTTCCCAGAATAAGATCTTAGACTTTTGCCTGACGCAAGTGCTGCGCAAACAAAACGTATGTCAAACACAAGTGAAACACAGAGCAAACATTGTGTCACATAACTCCGCTCACCTCCAGAGAAGATGGAAACACGTGCGCGACAGTTGGGACACATGACTGCCAGAATGGTTTGTGGATTCATTTGTGTTTTGTTGATGAGTCGTTTTATGTTTTATTGTGGATTCACTTGCGTTCTGTTTATGATGAGTTTCCGATGTGTTTATGATTCACTTGTGTTTGCTTTTATGTTGCGTTTACGTTGTTTTATGTTGGTTCTTTACGTCTTTGGTTTATGTAAGGCTCTTAGCCTCAGATCTGGTTCCTATAGACGAAGCCCTTTGGGTTTACCTAAGCTATATTTCAAAATCTTGGAATGGTGGATGAGAGATGGACAGGTCTGATGATTTGATGCGAGAAAGACGGGGCGATGGATTTCTACTTGGGGACCAAATCCTGCTGTTGAAGTCCTTGGCAGAAAATAATCATGGGTGTGTGCATACAGGGCCTGCTTGGGTCGCTCCCCTCCAAAAATAATCACAGGTCTGCTGCCCCTCGTATGTGGCGCTGTGCACTGTTTTCTGTCACTCAGGTCACGATGTCATGCAAAACTGCACAGGCTTCATTGCTACAGCCATGATGCTCAGCTTGTTTCAGCCTCTTATTTGACTTGAAATCACCCCTGGACAGTTGTTGTCAATTTTCTCGCGCCAAACGCTCTTCCTCATCATCGTTTTCTTTCTTCTTGTTCACCTTGGTTTCAAAGGTCAGTTCTCTCATGTCCTTCCATGTCTTGAGCATTGTTGTTAGAAGGCGGCTCGGAGGTCTTGCGCACCCCAAGCTGCCTGCCAAGGCTCTTTTCATGACTTTGTCTTTCCGTGCCGCAGCCAAATTATCTTATCAATGACGCCAGCAGCATGTAGACATACGCAGACCAGTTTCAAGCACTCACTTTAGTCCCCTGTCAAGCCAGTTTAAGACAGGTATGAATAGAGCAGCTTCGCGCTGGTGGCATGGAAGAGAAATGTGCCGGAAACATAGCTTTTTCGGCCCCGGTTAGAGAAGGCGCATTCACTTTATGTCGTATCTATAGAAATTTGAGAATCTGCAGATTTGGACCAGGATGCTAGTCACTCACATGCAGTCACTACATAGAATACTTAGCTCATAGATCCCAGGCGCCCTTTTGCCCGTGCTCCAACAAAAGATTGCCACAAGTGGTCCAATGTTCCATACTACACGAGCTCCCTCTTTGCCGCTGTGGCAAAAAGAGGTTCAAAACTCAAGCCAAATGCTTTGTAGGCTGAAGGCATCCTAAAATCTCTGGTCGTTATGGTCCTTGTAGATCTTTGACAAGACCTTGGAGTTAAGCCCTCTACCCTTATTGGCATGTTGAAACTCATTCCAGGGAGTTTGTGGCCTTTCTAGGTCGCGTCCTGAAGCTACCTCACTACCTACCTCGGCCACAGTGCCCATCGATATCGATGCAGCAGGATCGCCCGCTGCAGAGCCCGACTGCGAACTCATACCCGAAGAAGTAGTGTCATCCATGCTACATCCGACCACCTCCACCTCCACCACCTCCACCACCACCACCACCACCACCACGCGAGCCCGATCGCGGCACAGCTTTCAAAGACGTAGCGCCAGTTGAGCCCGACTGTCGCCTGGTACCAGATGATGTAGCTGCATAGTCATGAATGAAGTTGCATCATTACGGCCCATCATAGACCCAGCGTCATTTGATGATGAAGGACTTGCCGCAGCCCTCATAGGTCCACTGCTCCCAGCTTCACCACGGGTTCGTCGCCTCAAAAACGCCGATGCTTCATCCTCTGACACCACCAACACTTCTTCAGTGGCAGTGTCATTCCTCCTCGGCTCCAGTCTAAGACTTTCGCCTTCCTCTGACACTCGCAACCTTCTCAGACAAAACTTCGATGCACTATATGAAGCAGCTGTCCAGTGTAGATTGCGCCCATGGCCATGAGAATGGCCCCGGTCACCCAGATCAAGGTGAAATTCTCATCAGTCTCTGAATCGTCATTGTACGCTTCCCCCGAAGAAAGCAACAGCCCGCCAAGAACCAAGGCTCTCATCGCCGCGCCATTGGTTTCGGTACCAGTCGTTGAAGATCGACTTTCGGATGCAGGTTGAGTTTCATGGCTCGTCCTTTTGAGGCCAAGATCGTCCACAAACTGGGCAAAAGCTTGTCCTTGAAGAGGTTTCGTACATCCATCAGCCACCAATTCAGTGCCCTTCAGATGTAGTAGTTTCCAACGGCTTCCAGGGTTGATGTTGGAATCGCTCAGAGCTTTTTTCAAAACACTGGCTCTGATCCTGAGATGTCTCGCACGCCAGGAAGATGTAGTGACACCATGAGCAAGGCCAATCTCGATCAAAGGTGTTGCTGTTGATGTCCTCCCCCCAGATAGCACATAGCCAAGCTTGCGTGGCTTTCCCAACAACCAACGATTCGCAGTAGGCAATGAGCTCCGCCTCTGCTGTTGAATGTGCTACAAATGGCTGGGCCCCACGTTGCCAAGCGATAGGCACCCCAGCGTAACACACCACGAGTCTTTGGATACTCCGATGGCCGGCATTGGCGCCGTAGGATATGTCGGAGAATACTTCCAACATCTTCTGGTGTCAGGTGACCTCGCCAACCCCAGTCTCCGCCAAGAACTGTCCGCGCCACCTGGATTTCCATGAAGGTACTTGAGCAGAACGTGCCCAATCTCCACCGCCTTGACCGGGTTTCTCATCGTCAATCTGCTCATGGCCGACTCCGTAGTTGTTGCTGTTGATACTTTCAATGGTTGATTTGGCCACTTTGACCGCTGCCTCACCAGCTTTTCCACCCATAGCAGTAGATGTTGAACTTGTGATGCATGTGACCCAGTTGAGCCTGCATTGCCACGTCCTCCCCCTGAGCCCGTAGTGGGCTCACCTTGCTTCTTGCTGTGGTGTTCTTCACCTTGCAGTCTTGTTTACGATGGTCACGGCCGCCACAATTCGTCTTCCACCCCCTCCCAGGGATGTATCCATCGACAAGACTTACCGGCTTCTTGCAAGGCTTGTCCACAGTGGCTCCAGTTTTGGTCTTGGTCTCAGGTGGTACTGGAAGATGTCTTCTGATCACCCTGCTTTCAGCTTCAGTGGTGACTGTAGACGTCGTCAATGGTGCAGTTTGAAGCAGTGACAACGTTTCAGCCTCAGTAAGAAGACACTGGCTGAAGTACCGCAAGCTGTTGTGGTCCGGCCGCTCATCCAACTGCAACTGCATGCAGCTTTGGGCCAATTTAAAAGCTGCTTATGGATCCAAGGAGGCAATCTTCCGCACCGGCTCATCCAACGCTTTCAGCAAAAGCACCCCGTCGGGAAGTACTGCTTGGACTTCCTGAGCCCGACCATAGTGTCTGCGCCAATTGCGCACTGCAGATGCAACCTCCTGGATCGTTGACACCTTGGGCATTGTGGTGAGTTGCTGCAGGCCCTCCGCCCCCAGGTTGAAATCTCACCATCAACTTGTACAAGATGGCCGTTGAGCTCAGCGGACGAATTTGGACGTGCTGCAACGGAGAACTGGTCTTCCACTGCTCGTAGTAGCACTTGGATTCACGGAGAGGTCCACGTTCATGCAAAGCCTGACCTTGATGTGCACCTTCAGATCCATGACATTCTTTATAAGAACCAGTGCTCAAAGTGCTAGCCCGAGCTTGTTGTTGATGTTCACCGCTTCCACCACGCAAGTAACCAGGACATTCACCGAGATGCTCAAAACCAGAAGCACAAGCCCGAACTTGTCCAAGGTGTTCACCGCTTCCACCAAGCAAGTGACCTGGACATTCATCAGGACGCTTCAGGCCAAGATTGCCAGCCCGAGCTTGTCCAAGGTGATCTCCACTTCCACCAAGCAAGTGACCTACATTCTTGCTGACTGCTCACCATGCTAGCCCGAGCTTGATGGAGTTGATCAGCAGTGCTAGCCCGATCTTGAAGACGTCGATCACCCATGCCAGCACCCATACCAGTTGGATCCGAACCCATGACCGGTGGACCCGTTGGTGGATGAAAGCCCCTCGACCAATATCCGCTAGATTTGAAGGAGTTCCCACCTGTCATACGAGCTATTGAGCCCTGAAGAGCAACCACTTCTTGTCCCAACCAAAACGCCCTAGCAGTCCTTAGTGTCATCTCTTTTAGGGTTCCCGCACTGGATCCGACTTCAGCACTTTGGGATGTGAATCGACCTTTTCATACCCATCCAAAAACTTCTCCATGTTGCCATCCGACATGAAGGATTGAGGAAAAGGAGGTACAACAGGTCTTTCAGGCGGAGGTTGAGGTACGTGACATGGTTCGAAGTTCCACTACTTGGGGGCGTTCCAGGGATCCTAGTTCCATTTGGAGTGAACCGGACTTCCCGCTTCCCCAAGTCAAAGGTTCGAGCGGCACTTCTGAGGGCGTGATACCCCCCATGTCTCCGTCCTCCATCTTCAACTTCAGGCGGAATCCCCGCACTGGCAGACCCCCCAACTTCGGACCATGACGCGTTGGATCCCTTTCCAGACTGTGACATCATAGCCTTCAGTTTCTCTACCTCTTCCATCAACTGCGAATTCTGAAATTGGTAGATGATTGACTACTTCAGCTTCTAATGCTCTCTGCAAACCATCTACAGAAGGATTCGAAACAGCATCCATGGTCACACCCATAGACACACCCTTCCCATCTGATTGTTTCGCTTTTGCAAGGTATCCAGCCCCATCATCACCCATCAGTGCGGCCCTTCCCCCTCCCACACCCCCCACACCAGCACCAAGCCCGGCCCCATCACGGACTGGCAACACCTCTATCCCAAGGGATTGTTCCAGCATCGGTAACCCCCTATATAGGTCTGGTAGCTAACAGCTGGATTTCCTTTTGGTTTCTTTCCGACCAAAAAAGGCAAAACGCAGGGACTAGGGGTTTGGGCTCATAACCCTCATAAATCCCAGGCGCCCTTTTGCCTGTGTTCGAACAAAAGATGCCTACAAGTGGTCACATGTTCCATGCTACACGAGCTTAGTATTCATATCATGTCATGTCATCATATCAAAGCATAGCTTAATTCTTAAACCACGGTTATTCCAAGGAAACCATCGAGCCCTCAGGTGCGCAACTGCTGTCCCATGCGCGAAATTTCAATCACGTCACCTGTCTCTCTGTCACTGACAAGGTGAGCTGCAAGGTGTAAGGGATTGGCAGTCACATGCAAACCAACATCTCAATCAACAGTATCAATTCAGTATCAAAGTGTTCTAGATTTAGATTTCTCGCCATGTAGCAATCATGCTCGTCCAGGCTTTCTCTCAAAATACAAAATAAAAACACAGCTTGCACGGACCACAGAGTTTTCAATTGGATTTCTTATGGGTTCGTGCAGTCGTGTAGGCGCTAGCTGTTGAGCTCAGCATGTTGGGCTATGCCTTTGTGCGTGCAGCCGAGTTCCATATGCGGCTGGAGCGCCCTGACAGATGCTTTCAGCGGTTTGAAGTTGAACGAATTGAACCCAGAAACTCAGACCGAAAAATGTGAATGGAATACCTATGACTGCTTATGATGAAGTTATGGGTGCTCGATCACTTTGACTCCATCATCTATCATTTTGATCTTCAGGGTCATCATCATGATCATCGTCGCCATCCTCGTCATCATTGTCACCATCCTGGTTGTTGTCACCACCGTTGCCGTAGTGATCGTCGTCGTCCTCACTGTCCTTATCATCGTCGTTATCATCCTCCGTGTTGTGATTGTCATCATTGTCAGGATCGTGATCGTCGTGATCATCGTGATTGTCGTGATCATTGTGATCATCGTAATCATCGTGACCACCACCACCATCGCCACCGCCACCACCAGCACCGTCATCATTCCTCCTCCCCCTCATCATCATCATCATCATGATGATGATGATGATCATCCTCATCCTCATCTTCATCCTCATCATCCTCATCATCTTCATCATCCTCATCATCCTCATCATCCTCATCATCCTCATCATTATCATCATCATTATCACCATCATCTTCTTCTTCATTTCCTTCACCTTTTCCTTCTCGTATCCCCATTTCCTATTTAGATGTCAGTCTTTTAATGCTCTATGGCTCTATGCGTTTTGACCACCCCACCCCATCCACCATTTGGCTTCAATAAACAGGTGAAACAGCAAAGGATTTGCTTCAACCCTGAACTGAAGTGCTTCGGGCACTCACACCTTTCCATTCTGCACAGTTTACAAGTGGGCTTTGCACATTTTCATGCCAGCCTCCTGCTTGAAATAAAGTAGATTCGTAGATGAGGCAATAAAGCCCTGCTGGGGATGGTCCCCAATACGATGGCCCCCAAAAGAACGGGGATTGCGTCCGGAGTTTGGGTTGGGTTGTTTGTTCCTGCATGAATTGAGAGGGGTGGGCCGGCAGTGGGGCCACTGCGCTGGGCTTGTTGCTGCCCTCATGTTCTTGCTGAATTCTGCTGGTGATGCAATTTCTGAGATGAAAGATACAATTTTTGCTCCCTTGATTTGCTGAGAAGATATTCGGACCTGGAAGCACTGCAGGCTGTGGCCATTGAGATGTGTTGTCTAGGCTAGGATGCTAACTGGTCTGAAAGGCTCATAAATATAAATCCAATATGAGCACCGTGACTGTCTCCGTATGTGCCCTGAAAGCGAAGCATCACTGGATTTCAATTACATACAGGCTGTTTTCTATTCATTTGAAATTTCAAGTTTTGTCATTCCTGGCTTATACAAAGACTAGCACGGCTCAAAGCAGCGTGATTTGCCACTCACGGCTGCGAGCTCGGAAGCACGGCCTTCATGCCCGTGTTTTCCCCTTTGCAGGATCCTGATTCACGCTATTTGGAGGCTTTCAGCGCTCTGCTGCCAGAAAAGGTGTTGCAGGCGGGCTGTTTCCCTCGTGCTCGGATGGATCTCATTGGTTTCTGTTCCCTTCTAGATCCTTCAACCAACTCAGACCATGAAGGACGTGCGTAGTAATGATGCTTTTTGCATGGGTTTCTTGCGCTTTTGATTCTGTTGCCTTCCAATGTTGTCGTACTAGTTGTGGAATGTTGTGAAATGTTGAGGATGTCGTGTGTGGTGATTCAGCATTTCCTAAACATTCCACGGAGGAGTTGCTTGCAGCACCTCACCGACCTCATTTCTTGGCGCATCACATCAATAAGCGTATTGCTGATGCGCGCGGCATCCCAGAATTTGCGCGGCAGACTTTGCCACTGGAGCTGATTCCTGAGCAAGCGAGAGGGGCTTGTTGTGGGAGCGTTTTTTTTTTGAGATTTTATGTGTCGTTTTCTGTTGTGTCCTATTGAAATGCTGAAAAGGAGGGCTATGGCCATGATGCGATGCGATGTAAAGAACAGAAAAAAAGAATATATGTTTTTTTTTGCGCCCCCACAAAAAGCCTTTCTATTTCAAATCTATATTGACACAGCAAAGCAGTACAACGAAATTAGAGGACGCAGCATGCGCTCTGAGGTACGATGTTGGTTCAACGAAAAATGTTCGTTTGGTCCCTGGCCCAGTGATGAGGAAGTCTGCGTGTTTCTTTCTCTCTCCCTCCCGCTTGCAGTCTGCAGTTTCCATTGAATATGCTCATATAATTGCAAGGACGTGCGGGTTTTGCGTATAAGAGAATCTAAGTAGTTCCAAGTAGTTTGAGTTCGCCCGTGATCCAAGGTTGTTGCTATGCAGAGTCTAATCAACAGCCTGGTCCAGACTATGGAAGGTGCACTGCAATGGAAGTTCTTTTTGGTGATATTCTGCTTCTTGTAGCTCCATTTTTGAACATGTACCCCATACCAACGAGACAGCATTGACGGACGTGACGGGAGCCCTGTGTTTCTGTTGATATTTTTAAATGTACATTCAGTAAACACTTTCCATCGCTGCTATTGACAATCCCTTGCTGTGGAAATTGAAGGCTGTCTTGCACAAGAGAAAACTGCAGGCATAGAATGCATTCGCAGCACACCTGAGCCATGGAGCTACCAGTGCCTCAGATCGAATAGAATAGAAATTGGATGTGGTGACAGTGACTGAGATGAAGTTTGTTCCGTGTGGCCTGTGGGTGTGGATGTGTCTGCTGTGTGTGTATGCCCTTAGTAGTGCACAAGGAAGCACAACGCGTTGCTCATCAAACTGTGGTTGAGCATTCTTCCGGTGGCGTTGGTTACGGCCTTAGATGACACGCAGCCGGGTCAGGTTTTATCTCTCCTAAACGGCAAACAATTCCACCCTATAGTCTTTGTCTTCTACCAGCTATTGTATTCTCTGTGCTCGTGTCGGTTTGATGACATGGATATGTGGCTTGGAAACTGAGGTACCTACTCTTCATTTTGCAACACCAATTCTAGGCATGGTCACGGGTCACGCGGTAAGGATCTCTTGCTCGAAGTGCATTTGACATCACGTACCCCGTGCAAATTATGTGCTAGAGGTGCAGTATTTCAGCCCACATTTTTGTGTGTGGTTCTTCCCCGCATCATTGTATGGGGTTCTTGTTTTCTGTTGTGCGCTCTCGCCGTCCGCGACCGCCTCCGCACACAACTTAGTCTCCCACAATTTTGTCACACACGCACACAACTTTGTCACACACACACACGCAACTTTGTCACATACAACTTTGTCACGCACAACTTTTCTTCACACGCAACTCTCACACACACACACACAACACTTTGTCACGCATTTGGTGACATGCATGGCAGGCGCGGCACTTACGGCACTGGGCTGGCTCTGGTGGCGCACTTGGTCAGCTCTGTCGCCCGGGGCGTCGCGTGGCTCTCGTCGTGGCTCTATATGCCCGGGGCGCCGCGGCACTTTGCGTGGCAGGCGTGGCGTTTGGTGACATCTGCGCTCATTTTGCGTGGCAGGCGTGGCGCTTTGTGACATTGATGTTCACTTTGTGTGGCAGGCGTGGCACTTACAGCACTGGGCTGGCTAACTTTGTGCCGTCGAATTGCGCTTGTTCTAGGATGTTTACATCTTGAAAACATGGAGAAACAATTGGAAAATGCAAATCTGAAAGAGGCACACATGACAATTGCAGAAAAACTGGGAAAGCAAAATGCCAGTTGAAAAGAGGCAAAAATTGCAAATGGAGGAAAAATAGAAAGAGCAAATGCAACTTGGAAGGGGGCACATTTGACAAATGAAGAATACATGAAGGAACCAATGCAAGTTGGAAGGAGGCGACATCATATGTGGAGAGTATAGACCGATGAAATGCAACCAGGGAAAAGGGAACGTGCCAAATGCAGCACACATGGAAACAACAAATTAGCCTGGACAAGGTAGTAAAACCTGCGCAGAAGACCAAGGAAACATTAAACTTGAAAAGGGAGGTCCGAGGTGAACCCGTGAAGCCGAAGAAGAACGCCCAATGTTGAGGCTCACGCCTGCCAAGTGGACAGGTGACCAGCCGAAAGGGAAGGTCCCCGATCCGAATTGGGGACTTTCAAAACTGGATACTTTTTGAAAGAAATCGCAAAAAACTGAGGTAAAAAGCAAAACAAATGGGCCCTCGGTAGGGTCATCCCCTGGGAAACGGGCCCCCACTTTCCCGAAAAGCAGCGTTTGGGACTTGGGCTGGGGGGCTGTGCCAACCACCAACCCTTTCCTGAAAATCGATGTGCCCATTCAAGTGTTGATGCAGGGACAGAAACCCAAACCGAACTGAAACTCATTCTTGCACATATTGCATGTGAAGCAAATTCAAGAACCTGAATGCATGAAAACCAGGCAACCGAGACTGCATATCTTGCACGCCCCCTAAATGTGAATCAAGCGGGTGTCCAAAAGCATTTTCGGCAATTTGCATTTTTGAACTTACAGCATATGATTTTTGATTTATATTTGTTTTGCATTGCGTTTTTGCATTTGCATGTCTTGTGCATTTTTGATTTCCTTTTTTTGCATTTTCTTTCTGCAGTTGCTTTTTGTCTGCATTTTTAAGGTCCATTTTTTTGCATTACATGCTGCATTTTTCAAGATTCAAAATTTCTAAGATGAGCCCACAAGGCGCCGGCACAAGGCTAACTATCACACTTGTCACGCACAACTCTTTCACACTTGCTCAGAACAATCTTTGTCAAACACAACTCCTTCCGCACCTTCACACACAACTTTGTCACACACAACTCTTCACACACATCCTTTTCACGCACATCCTTTTACACACAACACTTTCACACACAACTCTTTCACACACAACTCCTTCGCACGCAACATCATCACACACTAGACAAGAACTGGATCATTGAGGTGATCCGATGGGAGCTGAATCCCTACAACAAACAACGCACCAAGACTATCGAGGCCAGGTCGACCTCCGAGGAATAAATTGGAATACCCAGGAAATAAAATCGATCAGGTTGACGAGGACCAGGTCAAGGTACCAATAATAAGAAGAAATAACAAGTTTAGAGTCCATGTGCCACCAAGCATCTCGACGAGGACTTTGCCAAAGTTCCAATAGTACAGAATAATAATATGTCCAAAAGCCATGGAAACATAGGTTGAAATGATGCCGAAGAAAATCTCAGATTGCGACAACCGTACAAAACTTTGTTCAAGGGTTCTCGGCTTAGCCCCCTGCCATGTCAGCGATAAAATAATCGGATTGCAGGTACGTCCAGCTGGCCAAGCTGGATATCGCATTTCACTGCTAGCGAGAAGAACTGAGGTAGAAGTAGTTTCACATCTGTTCAGATGCTTCACACACACACCCTGCCGAAGCAGGTTTTTGTTTTCTTTCAAAAAAGTTCACGCCATGATCTGGAATGTCGGTCTACGGATTTTCCTCAGGGGCTGCAGGTTCAGTAGGGCGCTGCGATGACAAAGTGTGGAGTCCCTGAGCGAGAGCTTGAAGTTGGGCCACAGGAATGCCATTGGTAATCAGGTTGGCTGGGGATGCTGAACTCGTACTTGTCTCGCCAAGTTTGTCAATTGGGTCGCGCGCTCTGGGACCGATGATGTCGTAGGTGTAGTGCTCAATGGGGCTTGATTCTGTGAAAAGTCGGAGAACGGAGATCCAGCATGGCCAGTTGGTAAGTTGTAGTATTGTCGCCAGTCCGTAAATGAATGAGCCATAGCAGAACTGCTTGTGAGCTGAGAAAAGAAGTGCTCAGGTTCACGCATGCGGCTAAACTCATGATTGTTGATTTCATTGACCCACAGTTCGCGGCGGTTGCCGTTGCGCGTGAAGATCTTGAAGGTGATAGTGTGAACGGCTTGTTCAGTGTGGTAAGGTCGGTGATGGTAGGGGCCAATCTGATTGGGTAAGGTTGAGGAGGGGTTCATCTCGTCCAAAGGGAATGGAGGAGTGATGAACTTAGTGCCACCAGTCATGTATAGTTGTTGGGCGGTGGGCGGTGGGCGGTGGGTCGGTCGCTTGTACCCCAGCAGAGGGGACATCAATAGCGGTCGGGAACTCTCCGGTGGGGACTGTCTTGGAAGATGGGGCCATCATAGCGTCGCCCTCCGTGATGTCTTCAGCCGAAGCTCGTAGGAGAGAGTTTGGCCAAGGGAGGTTCGCCATGGCGGAATCACGGTTCAAGCCGGACATAGTCAAAGGATTGGGTAATGACTACGGAAAAGACACAAAATGACTATGAGAGTCCCAAGGTAAAAACGGATGAAGCAAAACAGGCAAGTACAAGAATAAAAAGAACGACGAAGGATGGAGGCCAGGTAGATTCTTTTTCCCACTTGGCCAAGTTCGATCAGAATACTGATCAAGGCAGAATAACACCGGGAACTCGCATGTGACACGACAGGCGGAACATAAAAGGATGCTCAGGGTTGGCGGACATGATCTGGGTCTGCATGAAGTCAGACTGCTTGATTCGCCACTCGGGTCGATAACGTTCCAAGGCTTCCACGATGTTCAAGGTGTGGTCTATCTGGAAGGCGCGGTGTCGCCGCCAAGGTCCTGGTACCGCAGCTCCAACCGGCCCAAAGTCGAAGGGAGATGGCCTGGACAAAGCCAGCGAGAGTTTGAGGGCCGCTGCAGGCTTGTAGAACTTGCCCCATTGAAACAATCCTCGTTCTTCGGAAGCCGTAGCATTGGAGTCGTGGGGCTCAGGCAAAACCCGATACTCTTGACAGTCAGGGGCGAGGGTGAGCAAGATCTCGTACTGCTCCTCGAAATTCCAATAACTACAAGAACGAACAGCACGGACCAAAAACCGACGAAAAACGTTGAGGCATGACAAGCGTGGGACTTCACATGAAACCCCAGCAATTGGCGGCAAATTTCTTGACAGGAGCTGGCTGTTGATTCTTCTAGTGGCAAGTGAATGTGAGCACCGACCCTTGAAAAGGCCAAGGAAACGAACCATGGCAGCAGGCCCGCTCCTTACTTGCCACTTTTCCCAAGCAGAACCCAATCAACACATGCTTTCTTGCCACGGACCCCATGAATCAAAAGGAACATGCTGTGGGAGTATGATTATGAGACGACGCAGCGCTGTGCGGCAAGCCAGCTCAAAATCACAAGGTTTCTTCAACTGTGGCGAATCAGGAGCAGGTTCAACCGAACGACACGCAAGGCAATTTTGCATAGCAAGCTTAGCTTAGCTTCAACAGAATCAGTGCATCGAAGGTCTGTTGCGCTGACGTGGCACAACCTTAGTAGCTTAGAAGCATTAGATTTATTGGCGCGCCCTAGGTTGCAAGGGGGTCTTCTGGAAGCGATTTCCAAAGTTTCCATGGCCCGGACACGAGCCTCAGGACCAGCCCTACAAATCAAGAAGAAAGTGCCTTCCCGGCTGAAAGCGTCGCATCTATAGCGCAAATTCTGGCTTTCAGCCGTGTGAGTGCGAAACATTCCGCACATGTGTTCAAGCCAGCGGGTCCATACCAATCGTTGGCCGCAACTGTGTTTTCTCTCTTTCCTCGCATGTTTTTTGCTTGGTATCTCTATGGCAGAATCAGGGCTCTCCGCACCATGCTGGCTTCGTGCATCTTTCGCCCGCTCTCAAAGTTTGAGCGTGGGACGACTATGTTTTGTCACACTGGCTTCAAATTACCACGGGCATACCAGTGGCAACCGTCAATGCTGGCACCCTACTGCTTGGATACAAGTGGATTTCAGAAGGGAACGCAGCTGCCAAAGGAGTGAGAAAATGGATCCATGATGTGACGCAGACACCAATCCGACGAGCCAAAAGGCCTCAGATTTTTTCAGCTGATGAAAGCATCGGGCGAACCATTCTTTGATTGGGAGGGCCTTCCTGCCACCCTGAATAGCTTTTTGGTGCTGATGACTGTGAGTTTGGAATTCTGGATGGCATGCAGCTCACCTTTCATATCAAGCCTAGGTTCAAAACATGTTTTTTCGGGGGTGCACAACAACAGGCTCTGAAAAACACCCTATAAAAAGACACTCGCGTGGTACAAGATGAGTGATCCAAATGTTGAGGTTCCCATGAACAAGAAGACAGTCATTCCTGAACCAGAACGTCACTTCTTGTTCTCCACAAAGTTGATGGTTATGGCAATTGTTCTGTATGAAGAAGAGGCACCGAAAGAATTTTGCCCTTACACCATCTTTGCTCTCAAGAAGCTTCGACAGTTTGTGGACAGCAGAAAGGAAATGACAGCTCAATCTTGCAGATTCTTCGTTGAGCATGCCTACAACCAATTCTTCCAACATGAGGCATCTCATCAATCTGCAACAGCAAGAGCCAAGGCTAAGGACATTGGCGCAGGTGAATTCCAAACATCAACAAAGATTGCTGGATATGTCTGGATTGCAGGTGAGAAGAAGATGACACATGTTCCAAAAGATCAAGCTTATGATGTTGATATGGAAGATCGTGATGAAGATGCTGATGAAGAACTTGATGACCTGCCAAGATTGCAAGTGATTGTGAAACCTCAGGAAAAGAAGGATGATGACAAAGGTGTAAGCCCTCTGCAGAGAGAGGAAACACAAGAACAAGATGGACCATCTGGAGATGACGATGACGTCTTGGAAGATGTGGCACCGATCGCAAGACCTGAGGATAGGCATGGTCAACATCTGGCGAGGCAGCTCAGTCATGCACATCAAAGACTTTTACTTGAGATCACACTCAGCTCACAAAATGTTCTCAGAGGTGGTGATTTGGAAGGCCGTCGACCACCACAGCGTGGAGAGATCAGTTATTCCTCGATGCAACTGATGATGGAATTCCTATCATGTGAGCCATTCTCAAACTTCATGGAAATCTATGGACCATCTATGCAATTTGAAATTTCCGATGATGATTGCCATGAATTGCACTTATCTCCCAAAGAAGTCCCTGAGAACAACGGGCATCTTACAGTCCACAACTTCGAAGACGTTGAGGTACCAGATTTGGCAGATGATGATCCAAACACTCCTCTTCCACGTTTTGAAGGACAAGGTCCTGCTGATCCTGAGTACAAGGGTTCTTTTGAGAGCTTGAGTCATGAGGACAAACACATTATTCTGGAAACAGATGATGATGATTTGGTTGAGTGTACTCTTCAATGGTTGAGAATGTGCAACAAGAATGTTCAGAAGAATGTCATGGATAGAGTTGTCAAGACAGAGACCAAGGAAGAAGAAGAAGAGGAAGTTGAAGTTGAAGAAGAAGAAGAACAAGAACCTCCGGAGCCAAAAGTTCCAGCACCAACACAGGTGAACATGGAGTGTAAGACAGATGAATCATTTCTGTCAGGAGCAAAGTCTGGAAGCTCTTTGCAGAAAGAGGAACCAGTTCCACCTGAAGGCTCTTTGCAAAAAGAGGAATCAGGGGGAACAAAGCCTGATGTCCAAACAGATGACACAGATCCAAAACAAGAACCTGCCAAAAGACTTTACTATAATGCAGACATCACTGGAAACGAAGATGATTCAGTTTTTCGAAAACTGGGTGAATGTTTTTCAGATGGTTATCATGGTGCATGGGCAGGCTTCCAGCTTCTTCACAACATCGACATATGTTCTGGCATGTCAAGTACAGAGAGACCATGGCTCCACATCTAGATCACTGGTATTCAGACACTGATGATCATTTGATGAGAGAGTACGTAGCCAGACACAAGGATCAACCTCCGCTTCAGGACCTAGAAGAACTCAAGGCAACCATTGAGTATGGATGCAGTGATCCAAGATTACATGCAAGACATCAAGAACATTCAGAAGATGCATCCAAGGAAGCAGAGAAAAGAATTCAAGATGATTTCAACAATCTGACAAAGGTCTTTGAATGTTACGTGGAAGATCATGGTGTTCTACCTTATGTTGTTGTGTTACAATGCTTAGCTTAGCTTCCAGATATTCATATAGGTGGCGGCATGTTAGACCCAACATACATTGATGAAGAACATCCTTATAGATCCTCACCACAGTTCTCAATGATGTTTTGGAATCTGGGAAACTGGTGTCGAAAGTCTTTTGACAAATGTCCTGTCCCAGAAAGACTCCAACGATTCACGCCACACATTGATTACAATCTTGATGGTGATCACAATCCTATTGGAGATGACAAGCCCCAGTTCAACAACTATTTTATCAACGTCATTGAGAACTTTGGGGGACATCTTTTCATGAATTGCGAAGCTGGTACGCTTTATCCTCACAGAGCTCGTCTCGAAGAAGCCAAGATTACCACTTGCTTCAACGATTATCATGATTTGATGGTTGCTGCTCGTATCGGAAAGGAAGGATATATCAGGCAAATTGCTGGATATAACACCAATGAGAACGACACGCGCATCAGGTATGTCTCTTGGGCAATCTTCGAAGTCTTCTGGGGAAAGACCAAGCACCGAGACACACAAAAGATTGAAGATTTGACAAGAGCAAGGATGAAGATGACACGCGTGTGTGTTTATCATGTTGGACAGAAGTATGCTTCCCATACACCTGGTATCGTTGGTGAATGTTTGGCCATTATGGCTTTCGAGTGTGCCCGTTATCAAGTTGACGTGATCGCAGGCGATGGGAACAAGGCATGCTATTTCACCAGGTTCCCACATACCAGCATAGCTTATTGCAATACTGGATCAACAAGATGATGAATGTTCCAACACAAGCTCGACGCAAGAACCATGATCGATTTTGCCCACCTGTTCGGGTGAAACATTTCATCTCTTGCACTTGTCGGGATCTTGATTTTCTAGCAACACATCTGGATGGCATGGCAACAGCAACATACACCGAGGAACTCATGAACAAGACTTCAGATCGAGGTGACTGTTGTATGATGTCTATTGTTGAGTGGGGACATGCACATTTGGAGTATGATGAGGACATAGCCAATTTTGAAGATGAAGATCACATGAACTACGTTGGTGAGTTTACCGTCAGGGTCAATGAAACTTGCTTGAACTGACCAAGCCATCTTCATGGTTGCACCTACAGATCGTGATCCTCACAATCCTACTGTTGTTCATTTAAAGCCCTCTGATATGCTCCGGTCAGAAAAATGTCAGTACATTCCAAGTCAGATGAAGATGAGACGTCATGACACGAGAAAGAAGAAGCAGAGGCAGAACAAGAGGAAAGGATATGATGATCAAGCATGGAGCGACTGGCGCAGCAGTGGCTATGGTGGATCCTCAGCTTCATCGTCCACAGCATGGAGACCAAAGTGAGTGTATACTGTATACTTCTTTAGACGAACATAACGCAGCATGAGAGGCTTGTGCAGTTTTTCTGTGCATTCAGTTTCTTTTCACAAAGTATATGCTCTTTTAGACAGAGATAATACAAGGCAAGTGTTCATTTTTCACAAGATGGCATATACTCTTTTAGATGGAGACAATGCCACTACTGTGTCTGAATTTCAATTTAATGTAGATAGATACTCTTGTATATAGAGATGCTATCACAATTGTCTCAGTAACCTTTCCGCTGAGCAGAACATCTCCGAATGGAGCGAATCCAACATACCAACTCCGAATTTTGTCCATCGTTTGCTTGAATAAGCAACTTTGGAGATCCGCTATTTCCGTTTATTTTGTGATTCGGTCAACTGTTTTCCATCTGACCTCAATTTCTGAATCTTGCGTTGCGGGGTAGGAACTTTTCACCGGTAGAGCGAGCTTTTGCTTGGAGAGACCGTGCCTAGTGCACCATTGGTCTTGCAGAAAAATAATTAGCGAATCCGCTGCTTTCATGTCGACATGTCCTTAGGACATTCCGTCGCTTTTCAAGTTTGTTTTCTTCAATCCACTGCGTGACTTCCGCTCAGTTTTTGCCGATTTGCCATTGTGTAGCGAGAACAGGAAGATACTCTTAATACCAATTGGGTACGACAAGGCGTAGTGCTCTACTCATTGCTTTTGAATTTGTGCCTGTGTTTTTGTTTCGACCTAATACCTATGCGGGTACATGCATGAGTAGTGAGCACATTTATATGCGCCCCTCAAGGCTCAAGAGGTATCTAGAGTAACCCTGTGGACACAGCACGGACTGGCAATACGCCGAGAGTAAAAAGCGTGTGAGCTGTCTTGGGAAGACGCCTTAGCTGATCTTGAATAGACGCTAGGGCCCCTCTTCAGCCCTCCCCCCAATCCCCCCCTCCCGCTTTTTTACATTTAAACCCAAGCTTGTAAATACGTTAGTTGGGGTTGGCATGATGATGTGGTGAACATGATGGTGTGAATGCTAACCATGACCATCGTCCGCAACTTGCATTTTTGCGAACTAACCTTCTCTTGAAAGCTTGGGGGTGACATGATGATGTAGTGAAGGTGGCCATTCCAAAATGTATCAAATCCCTTGGGGTTGGCATGATGATGTGGTGAACATGCTCACATGTAGAAAATCCCATGCAAAATGGAAGGTGAACATGCCAACATGTAGCAAATCCCATACCGAATGGAAGGTGAACACGCCCACATGCAGCAAATCCCATGCAAAATGGAAGGTGAACATGCCAAAATGTGGCCAATCCCATGCAAAATGGAAGGTGAACACGCCCACATGTAGGAAATCCCATGCAAAATGGAAGGTGAACATGCAAAAATGTGGCCAACCCCATGCAAAATGGAAGGTGAACACGCCCACATGTAGCAAATCCCGTGCAAAATGGAAGGTGAACATGCCAAAATGTGGCAAATACCATACAAAATGGAAGGTGAACATGCCCACATGTAGGAAATCCCATGCAAAATGGAAGGTGAACATGCCCAAATGCGGCAAATACCATGCAAAATGACAAATTCAAGTTCCAAACCGTTGCAAACACTAGGCAAATGGTACCAGCCAAGAAATCCAAAAAAAAGTCCCAAAACTGATTTCAAAAAATCCTAAAGCTATTTCACACCGTTTTGTAAATCATACATTCAAAGTGATAAATCTCAGGAGGGCCATGATGTTCAAAGTGTGTGAGAAATGTAATTTTTGGAAAAAACGCAAGAGGTTCCTTTTAAGCCTTGGCCTTCTGTTTTCTTAGAACATGTTGTCAGAGAGTTTTGTTTTTGAGTCTCTAGTTTTGTTCCCCCAATTTGTTTTTTGAGGCGGTTTGGCAATAGTTTCGTGTTCGAGTCTTAAGTTGTGCTGTTGCAGGCCCACCTCCAGTGTCAATTTTATCGCATTGGGTGAACCTTTAGTGTTATTTTTCGTTGGCGGCGCAGTGTTTGGTTGACTGACCAAAGTGCCCCTCTCAAAAGAGTGTTTGACAACAGTGTCTGCAAAAGTGTTGACTGAATCGTCACCCAAGAGTGTTAGGCAAATATGCCCGACTCGAAGATTCGAAACCCCACCAGAAGTCGCAAAAGTACAGTATCCTACAATAGTTACAACATGTTCGCCCCAACCCGGACGTTGTTCCACACTTACAATCATCATGATCATCATGATCATCATGGTCATCATGATCATCATGATCATGGTCATCATGGTCATCATGATCATCATGATCATCATGATCACCATGATCATCATGATTATCATGATCATCATGATCATCATGATCATCATGATCGTCATGATCATCACGGTCATCATCACACCATGATCACCATGATTCATGATCATCCTGATCATCCTGATTATCATGATTATCATGATTATGATGATCATCATGATCACCATGATCATCATGATTATCATGATCATCATGATCATCATGATCATCATGATCATCATGATCATCATGTTCATCATGATCATCATGGTAACCATGATTATCATGATTATCATGATTATGGTGATCATCATGATCACCATGATCATCATGATTATCATGATCATCATGATCATCATGATCATCATGATCATCATGATCATCATGATCACCATGATCATCATCACATCATGATCACCATGATTCATGATCATCATGATCATCATGATCATCATGATCACCATGATCATCATCACATCATGATCACCATGATTATCACCATGATCATCATGATCATCATGATTATCATGATTATGATGATCATCATGATCATCATGATCATCATGATCATCATGATCATCATGATCATGATCATCATGATCATCATGATCATCATGATCATCATCACATCATCATGATCATCATCACATCATGATCATGATCATGATGATGATGATGATCATCATCATCATTATCACATCATCATCAACATCATCACATCATCATCATCATCATCATCACATCATGGCCATCATCACATTAAAATTTGCCACCCTCTATGAACAATATGTTGGTTGGGGTAATAACATCGACTTTATCTTAATCAGGGATGAAAATTCGCCACCCCCTATGAACAATATTTTGATTGGGGTAATAACATTAACTTTATCTTCATAAGGGATGAAAATTTGCCACCCCCTATGAACAATATGTCGCCTGAAGTCAGACGCGGCGCAACGTCAGGGTTGGAGTGAACATGTTTTAACTTAAATTACTGCAGTGTTTGAAAAGAGAGCCTTTTCAGCCTTTTCCAATATCCTGCAAACATGTTCGCAAGGGCCTTTCAAGGTCCTGGAAGAGTGTCCACCTGAGGGTGTCCATCTGTGGTCTCCAAGAGAGTGTCTCATGAAGGTGTCCTACAACAGTGTCTCGTATTGTCTCAGATTGTACTACATAGACGTGTGTAATTACGTGTGCCACCAAAGTATCTCACAAGAACGGTCTTCAAGAACATCCTCCCCCTAGTCTGACAACCTCACTGTGACTTTCACTGTTTGGGGTCACAAGTCCACTACATGGAGCTTCACGTTTCAGCGAGCATGCTTGTTGTTTTCACACCTTGCAAGGCAGCTCCATCGGCTACGTAGTGTACAAGCTGGACGGGGGTTCTCACGTGTTCACGGTATCCACTTTCTCTGTCTCGGTCCTGTACGTTTGACGCATGACCTACACGAAGCCTGTTTCTAGAGAGTTTGTGCTGCAGTGCGCGTCAGTGTGTTCAGGAGGATGTTGCTGTGGAGATTTGCAATCCTTTTGGAGTTGACAAAAGTGTCACCAGCCTGGAGTAGACTGAAATCAGAGACAGGATGATTTTGATGACAACAAGAGAGCGCGTAAACAGATGTAAAGCCGTGCTGCAAGCATGCCAATCGGCATGCCAAACTTATTTTCTTCGTTTTTAGAATGAATTCTGTTAATTCAATTTTGATTCACTTAACTTCGTTTTTTTGAGAGATTGGGTGGTTCACTGAGACCAAGGACATCAGCGTATGCGTCATGATTGATAGGCTGCTGATCTGGGCCGCAATTTTCATCCCAATTTCACTCTCAATTTCTCAACTATTTTTGTTTTTTCAAATTTCAAACAGCAGCGCGCGTCAAATTCCTGGAAATACTGCGTGCGGCTAGATCTAGTCAGAAGTTGTTCAATCGGTTTGAGATTGCACGATTTGCGAGATTGTTTGAGGGCAGTGTTACATGAAGAACTGCATGTCAGACGTGTTTCATGTGTTTGTCAGGTTCCAGCTCGAGCTCTTGGCAGGGCTTCTAGCGGAAGTGCAGCGCTGACCAGGCAATGGAGTGAGGTGCCCAGACGGTCACAAGAAGACTGAGTGAATGAAAGAAAACTGTTGAAGATTTTGACAGCTGGAACTACTCAGATAGGTTCATTGCTCACAAATGTTACCCGCTCTGCTTCTGCTTTATTTTTGTGTGGACTCGGTGGAGTTCATTTGATTGGTAGTTTTATATAAAGATGGTTTCAAAGATATGGGGAGATGTTGCCACATCTTCAGTGAAACTTGTAACGCTCGGAACAACCTGCAGCAAAAATATCCTGGGCTTACCATCGGAGGCAAAATCTTTGGACAGTTCAAAGTGGCAATCCTTTTTTACGGTCTACGAATTGTCACAATTTGTAGTACAATTCGTGGAATTCACGCGGGCTTCATGGTGAGTTCGTGGGATTTCATGTAAAAAGGATGGTCACTGACCGGTTACTTAGTAACTTAGTATTTGGGAAACCATCAATTTGGCGGCCGTCGGGTTTGGGAATTATCCAATCTGAAAGGTCCAATTGCTTATTATGTTGCACGTGCTTTCTTGTGTATTTGGTACAAATGTTGCAGCATGCAAGCAACCACAGTAGACATCGAGTAGATACTGATATTGTGGTCTTGAGGTCTGTGCTACACCATCTGAGCACTGTTCAAACCCCAGATGGTTGAATGGCATATGTGATAGGGATTATCATCATTCATTCTGGGAATCCCTACTAGACAGCCAGTCAAATGGAAGGACACAAGGTTCTGAACTTCATCTGAAATGCTCCCCGTCTCTTGCTTGATATTTCTTCATATTTCGTAGATGCTAGCAGGTTCCCCCACCTGGAAAACCAAGTTGCTGTCTTTGTCTAAGGACAATCATCTTGCAGTTTATAAATTGCTGCACAACACGAGGACTTGATTCAACGACTCGGGGGAGGGGAGTGTGTTTGCCTTTTTTTATTTTTCTTTCTTAATGACATAATTACGTGAATTTACGTGATCTGTCCAAAACTGGGAGACCCCAACCGTTTTTTTTTCACACTTGGTGACAACCAAATTTTGGAGTCCTGACTGGACGCCACGGCTTCATTGTGGGATTTGCCCCATGGACCGGATCAGCTTTGAAATAGGAGCTGCTTCAATGTGCATCCCAGCTAGATCCAGCTAGTAAGTTTCTAGATGTTTCTAGTAACCTGCAACTGTGGCATAATCCATTTGTAAACGAGTTTTGCCTTGCACCAAAATACAGCAAGACGGAAATAGATAGAACAGATACGTATTTTTGTCCTTGCTGCCGTCAGCACACCCCACAACAGCGAGTTGCAGGAAAGCGTTGGACATTGGTGAGCTACTGCCTCAGTTCTCAAAAGGTTATGTTCTGTTGACAGTCCAAGCATGCTGTGCCAATGGTCTACTTGAGCATGGCTGCACACTTGAACCTTTTGAATCCACTTGAACCTATCGTTTTGTGGTACGTATATACCAGAATTGGATTTGACATGAGACAAGCGCTGAGAGATGTAGCAGGAGATTTCAGCTCAAAGCCCCATGGTAAACCTTTGAATCCAAGTGATATAAGAGATGGCGTCAGATCCAGGAGATGAAGGTGATGAAGGTGCCACCGATGCAATGGGCCGAAAGATCTGGGACAAAGATGTGTACTTGGAAAAAGCCAAACAAAACATCATGTTTGGACCAGAACGCATCGGTCGCAGAAAGGATCCAGTGATTCCGCTTCCTTCCTCTCAGCGTACGTTCCTGAAGCGGCGCACTGCAGAATTAGAGCTTGACAAGAACTTGGGCCAAATGCGAACAGTCACAGCTCATACCATCAAACCGCTGCAGGGTGGCTATTGGTGTAGTGTTTGTGAGTGCTTGATCAAAGATTCAGCATCATACCTGGAGCATGTGAATGGGCGCAGACACAATCGGAACCTGGGCATGAACATGAAAGTTGAGAAGATTGGTGTAGATCGCATCAAGGACAAACTCAAATCCTTGAAAAAGGAAACAGAAGAGGTTGAGGTGGAGGATATCGCTGCCAAGATCCAGGCACTGGAGGAGCAAGAGGAGGAGAAGAAGAAAAGAAAAAAAGAGAAAAAGAAAAGAAAACGAGGCGCTGCAGGACTTGAAGACGAAGAACGTGAAGAGCGTGAAGAGCGTGAGGGAGAAGATCAAGAGGATGATGTGGAGAAGGATGCTGGCGATGGAGATGAAGATGAAGAGACCAAAATGCTGAAAGCAATGGGGCTTCCAACTGGTTTCGGCTGAGTGAGCACCATTCCCAAACACACAGATGTTATTGAAAAGGTGAAGGTATTTATTTCACTTCCGTCAAATTACGCATTGGTGCATTACAGTACATACTCTGGTTGAAAGTCTCAGTGCAAACACTAAGCCGGTCAGACCTAAAGTCTCACTTTGTCGGATTAAGCTGAAGAGTCTGGCATTGGACAGGTGTGGCCCTGAGATGTGCAAGGCTGACATGGCGAGTGAAAATCGCGTTGCGCTAAGAGCCACGACTTTCAGCTCTCACCGTATCCTGAGACGATGAGTAGACGAGTCTTGAGTTCACTGAGTTCACTGATGTGTACTGTGGGACGATGCCCTTGATGGATTTGTTTAAACAGTTTAAGCCTTAAAGCACTGTTTAAGCCAGTGTTCGACTGAGAGAACTGTGCACTGTGCTCTGTTACCACACTCACACTTTGCTTGATGTCCACCTTCCAATGTGCCGTGCCTGAGGCATTTCTGCTTCTCAGAAAATCAATGACTGAGCGCATTACAAACATCTCTTAGGCCGCGGCATGAGCTGTTTGCTTGCAAAACGGTCGCAAATTGATTCAAAAAGCGGGTGTGCCAATTGATGGAAGACCACCAGAACAAGACTGCGTGAACAGGAAACACCTCAGAAGAACCATTTACGGGCACATGACCAGATTGTTTTCCATTCCAATGGGCTCATTTGGCAGTTGGGTGCACGGAAAGAGAGCTCTCGCGTGTCTTAGTATGTCTTTATCATTTCTGTATATTTCTGTACTACTTTAGGTAGGCACTATCTTTGCCATGCAAGGCAATACATGCTAATGCGATCTAACGCGACCGCATGCTAACGCGCCTCCAAGAATCATGATTTCAGCAACAAAAATGTGGACACATGTGTGGTGTGCAAAAAGATGGAAGATATTTGGGGAAAGAAGGCCATTCCTAGAACATATAGATCAATGGAAGAGGCGCTTCCTTTGACTGCCGAACTGGTATGAATCAATGAATCCAGAGACTTCACACGGAAGTGCAGGCGAAAGGAGTCAAAAGACCACTCTAGACTCTAGGTTTGACTTCCAGCAAAAACACATTAGCAGCACTACTCCTTTTCCAAAGTATTTTGCATCAGGATGTTGGTTTCAGGAGTCGAAGGCTTTTGCTTGCGATCCATGAAATGAGCGGAGAATATATGCCCAGAATTAAGGACACTGCAACAGAGTAGGTCTTCCGCCGTTTGTTCTGTAAGGTTCGAAATGGCCTGCCAAACTTCTGCACCTACCGGCCCCACAATGACAAGATGATCAGAGTGGTTCCCTCTTTGTGTATTATCTCAAGAAATTTCTGCAGACAGTACAAACACAAGCAAGACTGACTAGAGGCCTTGAAGGATTGCATTTCCGAGTGGTAAAAACAAACGCCTTGTGCAAACTTCAGTATGCAAGTGCTCCCAAACTGAGAGCGCTTTGATCGTTTTCATGCGAGTCTTTGCCATGTGGCCTGTGGGAGTATGGTTTTGAAGAAAAATACACGCTTGAAAAGCCTTTGACCAACAAATGCACACAGATCGTCGCTTCTAAAGGGTGAGTCTATTTAAAGGTGTAGAATACGGGCTATCATCGCGAGTCACGGAACGAAACAGGACCACTTAAGACAATAATTTCCACATGCCGAAGGATAGGATTCTCTTTTCAGCTTGCTGCAGTTCAGAGCAAAAGGGTTTCCAAGGCCACTTTCTCTTTCTGAGAGTGGACTGTCAAAAGCAAAGTTGCCACAGAGCAAAGCCGCTTAGTTCACAAAAAAGCTTGACGCACATTCTCCCGCAGAATGCAGCAGATGTGAAAGACATGCTTCTGAAGGACTGAGAGATATCGAGGCATATTGAAATATATCGAGACTTGATGTTTGAATCGTTTCACATCCTAAAAGCTGTGCACTAACGCAATGGCGAGCTACCAAGCTCTGCGACGCGCCCGATTGAAAGATTTGCGGGTAGCAGAGCAACATGTTGAGGCTTCAGCTTGGGCTTCTTTTTCACCAGCGGAGTCACCGTCCCTCAGGGTCATGCAGTACAACATACTTGCAGATGCAATGTCCGATGACGGTTTTCTGGTGCGGCCAGTGCTAGCGAACTGGCCTGTGCCGGAGAAATGCGTTCCAACTGCTGCTGGCGATCAAGTTGAATTTCGCACGCTTCTTGCAGAGATGATGGAAGCAAAAGGAAACCCACAAGCCCTAGAAAAATGCCAACAGAAGTACACCTGCAACGCGTCTGCTGAAAACACCAACGCAGTTATTGATTGGGAGGCACGAAAACTCCAAATTTGTTGCCTCATTGAGAGTTTCAATCCGGACATCATCGTTTTCGCTGAGCTCGATCACTACAGTGAGTTTCTCTTGTGCCTACGAGAGCTTGGCTACGAATCACAACTGGAGCAGTGCAAGAAGGACCATGACTTCAAAAGTGAAAAAATGTGAAAAACACTGGAACTGGAACTGTATCTGGATAATTTGCCGAAAAAAACTCTGCACTATATGTAATAATATAATATAATATAATATATAATATAATATAATCCAATATAATATGAAACATGTCCTCATTTGTTAGGAAAATCCCTCATTGCCTCTTTTTGCTCCGTAGCCCGGCTGTTTCGTAGCATGCAGGCATCTCCTCCTCTCTGTGAGAGGTGTAGGAGGTGGCTTGCAGAAAGGGGGACCCATTGTTTTTTGTGCAGCGGGTCTCTTCATGTGTTACAATTGGCCACTTCAGAAGGGTTTACCATCCACGGTTATACAGAGGCAGTCCGGAGGTTGTCTCAATTGGTTGGGGACCTAAGCGTGAGCTGCTGTCCTTGCCCCTCCTCCTCCTAAGGGGGCTAGTGCTCCTCCTTCATCTTCAGGAGGATCACACTCAGTAGACAACAGAGCCTCCAAAGTCACATCCACATATTCTCCTAGCCCCGGGCAAGGAAGGAGAAGAGAGAGACATCGCCGCAGGCGTGCCCGAGAAGAGGGGACAGGAACTGACACAGAGCCCCCTCTTAGTGAGACAGGCCTCTGGACCGAAGAGAAGCCCGATCTGATTCAAAGCCCAGAAGGAAGGCATCCCCTTCGCAAGAAATCAAGCGTAAGAGGGAATACCTGGATTGGGATTCCTCTGCTGAGCCTCACAGATCCCGGACGGTCTGCTCACAAGCCTTACGTTTCCAAGGGGACAGTAGAGACCCCAGGGCCATTTCACCTACCGCACTTCACAGAAAGACATCCTCTTCTTCAAGGAGGCTTTTCTCTCCACCTCCACTCCGATCAGCCCATCGGCGAGAAGAGTGGAAACCTAGTTTGAGACCCAGATCTGAGTTCAGCCAAGGCAGGGAAATTCAACTTAGAGAAAGTCGGTCTGATACCCGGCCTCCTTTACAGCGTTCCCGGCCTACTTCTCCTAGGACCCCTCAAGGAGGAAAGGGCAGGGGCAAAGAGCCACAGGCAAACGAGGCGCAAAAGAAGAAGAAAAAGAAAAACAAAGGCTTGAAAAGGCCTCTTTGGTGGGCAGCCAAGAAAGTAAACGGCAAGGGTAGGGGTCAAGTGAACAGCGAGGAAGCCCCGCCAAAAGAAACAGCGTCAGAGCCTGAGGACCCCCGCGCTCCTGTGACAATTTCTTTTCATCTCCCACCGGCTCCTTCTCTTGAAGAAAAGGAGCCACTTCTTCCTCCCGATCAGACAGATCAGCCTGTTAGTCTGGATAAATCGGAGGCAGAAAAGGCGCTGACCGAAAAAAGGAACAGCTGGGCGGATGCCACCGAGGAGGCGTCCGCCTCTTAGACGACCAGCAGCTGTTGTTAAGGCGGCTCCTAAGCCCCGCCCAGGAGCCAAAGCAAGGCAAAGGTGAGTGAGGAGCCGAGAAGAAGCCCAAAAAGAATGGATAGAGGTACAAGACCTAGCTCGCGACTCTTTCCCGCTACAGTCCCTGATTCATATCGAAGGAATCTATCAGGACGAGAGGGGCGAGATCGTAGGGAGGTTAGAAGAAGTTCATCAAGATGCAGAGGGGGTCTGGTACGGGATGACAGTGCAGGGCACCAACTTCAGCAGCCTGAGGGCATGGAGGCTTGCTCACCCTGGGCCAGGAAATTACCTGTATGTCTGCTACCGCGACACTCCCGCCGAGCAGAGGCTGAGACTGGGCGGAGTAGCATACGCTCTCAAAGCAAAGCGGATAAACACAATCAACATGGACTGGGGAAAGAATTGCGAGGACACCCAAAACGCTCCTTCAGGCCTTCCCGAGGTCGAAACGGAAGCCTTGCAGGAGCTTGCCCGCAGAGCGGGGGCTCCTCCTCCTCCTCTTCCCCAGGAGGAAAAGAAGGAAAACAAGAAGCGAGAAAGTTCCTCAAGCAGCAGCAGCCGCCGCAAAAAGAAGTCGAAAAGGAGAGGCCAGCAAAGTCACTAACTTTCAAACAAGGTCTAGATCGTAGGGGTTCTAGATCGTAGGGGTTTTCAAGGTGACCCTGGTTGTCTCGAAATGGCTTTTTTGAGCAGATTTTGTTTCGAGTGCCATACGTGTCTGTGCACACACTAGATCAGCAACATCTTCTGTTGCTTGGCGTTTTTATTTTGGGATATTTTTTTTAAACGTTCACCAACGACAATGTAGAACGAATTAAGACCGGATCCTTTCATTAAAAACACTTAGTTGTGCGATAATGAAAATGCACTTGATGTGCAAGAGTAACTTGTGAGACTGGGTTTGGAGATGCCAAGAGCGGCTGCGCACGAACAATAATTAAGTTTTGGTGGTGAACTTTGTAATAACTTTGCGGCGTGGGCCCTGTCAAAACAATTTTAAAACAAGGGTCAAATGTTTCTGGTCAATTTTGTCAATTGTTTCTTGCCCCGCTTCGGTGTTGACATGTGTGTGTGTGACAGACTTGCGCTGTGCACTTTTTTAAACGCTTGGTCCAGTGACTGTTTCAAATGTTCAAATGTCACTTCTATCCCTTGAGTTGTTGATTTCTTAGACTTGTTTATCTTGATTGACTTTGTCGGACTCTCAGAGAAACACTGGCGACTTGCAGGATGAATCAAGGATTTGACAGATAATTTGGTTGTTGAATTTGACTGGTTTGCAGCCACTGTGAATTATGTTGTGCGTTGCCATTGCGCTGCAACTTGTCTGCGATGACTGCGCGGCGTGATCCTGCGCAAGCAAGCAGGTGCTGAAGAGGCTGGATGTCCTGACTGAAGAGTCGACAAAATTCATGTGAGGATTGAAGACTGAGTTGCTGGCTGTGAAGAAGAAGTTAGGCCAGGCCAGTGACGGCAATGAAACAATAAATTGCTCAAAATTAATTTCATTAATTTTCAAACCAGGTCCAGATCGTAGGGGTTCAGATCGTAGAGGTTTTTAGATAGTAGATAAATTGATTAACTCAATTTGTTGCACCCAGATCAGCTCAAAATTGCTCGAAATTGTTCAAGATTGCTCAAAATTAATCAAATTTTGTTGCGCCCAGATCAGCTCAAAATTGCTCAAAAGTGCAAATTGAGACATTTTGAGACATATTGAGACATTTTGAGACATTTTGAGACATATTGAGACATATTGAGACATAGTGAGGACACGTGGGTAGATTACAATCTTAAAAAAAAACAAGAACATTGGCATATGTATAATAAAAAAATGGGCGAAACACACGTGAACTCAAACACAATGAATCTGACACATTGATGCCATACAAGCACGAGATACAGCGATGCCAGTCTGCATGTGGCTATGATGCGGCGCAGTCATTTTGGAGATTAGCGGCCGTTTGTGTCAATATTGATCAAGTGCGTCAATTGTGTCAGTTGTTGAGCTCATGCCTGTCCTTCAAGCAGCAAAGAGGCAGCGCACATTGCAGCAAGCGTTTGGCAATGGTGGTGGTGGTGGCGCTGGCGCGCATCCTATGATGATGATGGGAGTCACTGGCATTAATGGCATGAACCCTTTGATGATGGGAGGTCATGGCGTGATGATGGGTTGCGCTACACTGCTGAATTTGGCTCAGCGGTTGCCTTGATTTTTGATCAAATCAGATCTTCTTGGAGCGGCAGCTCATGGGGGAGAAGCGGCAACCTGTTGTCAGCTTGGGGCTTGGGCAGACTCAACTGCACCGACTGCACCTGGTTTAAAATTGCTTTGCATTGCGCGCAGCGTGGTGTGTGCTTTTTTGTTGGCGATGTGTTTGTATGATTGATAGGCTTGTTTGCTTAACAGGTGGCAGCCTGGGCCCTGCCAGTCAGTCTGAATTATTTAGCAACATTGACAATCAGTTTTTTGGAATTCACAGCAGGGGTTTGGGTTTTGGAGTCATTTGCAGACAGGTTCAATTTTGTCAACTGACGCAATTGACACTTCATGCTGTCAATGACAGCTTGAAACATTTGAGTCAATTGAAATTAAATTGACTTATTGCGCATCAGATCTTGGAAGGTCAACCAAGCATGTCATTTCCTCCGTTTTGTTTGAAAATATACAAGCACAAGGGCGCCCACACTCATATCACCTTCCCTAAACATCACCCCCAAGACATCACAATGAACGCAGTATCCTCGTTCAGGGTAAGCACAGGCAAAATAAGCAAATCTTTGGTTTAATTTCCGTAGCATTGCGGCCTGCCCCTTGAACAAATGTAGTCCTACTTAAGATTTGCCTATCTAATTTTAGAGTGCCTATTCATTACTAAAACTTGCTTTGCTCTTCTCAAGAAAGGGGTATCAATTCTGAAAGCTTTGAACACCAAACCCCTACTATCTAAACCCTTACTATCTGGACCTTGTTCATAAGTTAGTGACAAAGAGTCCGGAAAATGTTAGAGAAGGCAAAGTGGAACACAGATGGGACGCCCTTGGATCCCAAGTATCACAAGCCAATCAAAATAAATTTGAGGAAGAAAGACGACAGTTCTTCCAGTGGAGAGACAGACAGCAGCGGCGGGGACTTAGCCACGGACCACCGTTTGAGGGTGGTTGCTCGCCGCCTTCCTGGTTATCTGACCCGCAGAGCTGCCAAGGATGCTTCCACACTTCTGGCGCAATCAACGGTGGGGGAGGAGACCACGGTTTTTGGAATTTTCAGGAGGTATTACAGGCAAGTGTTGCAAACAAAAACTTCCTCGCGCCCGATGCTTCGGGAGATGGCAACTCTGCGTTCAGCCCTGGACAAGATTGTGGATGGATCGATACTCGAAGTAGCAGATCTTCTTTCACAACGTCTCAAGTCTCTAGAAATGATCGCAAGTGGATCAGACCCCATGGTTGCAACAGAAGTGGAGCTGCTGACTCGAGAGCTCCAGGGACTGGCATCGGAGGCGGAAAGCCGTTATGCCCACAAAGAATTCCAGGCAGGAGTGAAATTGAACAGAGCCTTGAAAGGAGGGAAAGGAAATGGAGGTCAGCCTCTTGGTCAGCCTCCTGCTCCTTCTCTCCTCCAAGGGGAATCGACAAACAAGGGGGACAAGGGCCAATGGTCCAACAAGGGAAAGCACAAAGGAAACATCAAGGGGAAGCCGTCCGAGGAGAGCAAGGTCATGACGCCTGCCTCCTGAATAATGACGCGCGGCCCGACGATTCTCGTACAGAGAAGAAACTTTCTGATTTGCGACAAAAACTCTCCTACTTGAAGAAGGAGAGAGCCTTACATAGTGATAGTTTTGTAGGGTACAGCTTCCCCCGGTCAAACCGGACGAGCCATGGCGGACTCGGCTGCCGTAGGGCGGAGTGAGGGACTCAAGGCCCGCAGCGATAAATGAAAAGGTTCTAAAGAGTTTCTTTTGGATTTGGGGGGTGTAATGCTACCCTACTTAAAAGATCTTTCCACTCCTGAAGCAGCAGGCTCGCAGGGCACTTCCATGGACGGTATTTTTCCGATCCCCTTGCCCCCGGGTAAGTGGACCTTGGGCGGCGAGAAGCATGAGGAGTGGGGAGAGGGCATCATAAGAAGTTTGAATTGGTTGGCCACAGGATCCTTTGCCGTAGGGAAGGGAGTCCCTACTAGGCAGCAAATTCGTCTTGTGGATCAACTGAGAGAAAACATGAAATTGTTTGATTATTGGTCTCAATGTAAGATACATGATTTTGACGTGGCCTCTTTTTGGAACCATAAGCATGTGAATACTTATGGCGAAGAGGTTCATGTCGCGCAGACTGTGAGGTGGGCGAATGTGGACGAAAGCTTGCCAAAGGCAGGCGTTGCCGGAATTGTTCCAGCGGCAGACCTCTGTACAGGCGGGATGCGGGATTTCATTTTAGACCCTGAACGGTGGCTGAAACCTGAGTCCCAACGGGCGTGGATCCGCCCACCAAGGGTCATGATTCCGTACGAGGACTGGCCTGAAATGGTTGACGGCCTCCTGGCAAGGGGAATTTGTGGAATAATCCCAGAATCAAAAGCCTTTCAGGTACAAGGGTCTCCTATTTTAGGAGGCCTATTTGGGGTGCCCAAAAATGAGACCAAGGAAGATGGAACCGCCATTTTGAGATTGATCATGGATCTTCGGCCTGTAAATCAAAATTTTCTTCCCTTGGGTGGCGATCTCAGCACGCTTCCAGTCCTGAGTCAGATGTTTCAGCTAGAGTTGCACCCGCACCAAGATCTTATCATTTCAAGTGAAGACATAAGGGCCATGTTCTATATCATAGGGCTACCTCCTGTTTGGTACCCGTACCTATGTTTCGAGCGACCCGTGCCAAGGAGCTTTGTTCCCGCTAGCCCAAAGGAGAATTATCTGTTGCACAGCAAAGTTTTGCCAATGGGATATTTGAATTCCGTGGCCCTGTCACAACACCTGCATAGACAGCTTGTAAGCCGAGCATTGAAAAATCACATCGCTACCAGTCACGAAATCAGGCGAGACAGGGATTTCCCCCGGGTTGACCAATATTATCGCGTTTACCTTGATAATTTCGATTCCTTATTTGCTCGCTCCCGTAACATCCTGGAGGCTGGAAAGCCTTCCTTGACAGAACTCCTGCAAGAGGAGTATTTGACCATGAAAGTGCCTCGGAATGAGAAGAAGGCAGTGGTGAATGCCACGGCGGCGGAGGTACAAGGGGCTTGGATCGATGGTCAGTCCGGGGTATGTTCAGCCAAGAGTAGCACAGTTGCAAAATATTTGCTGGGAATGCTGGACGTGATTCAAAAGCGAAGGGCTTCAAAGAAACAACTTCAGATGCTTGCAGGTGGCCTGGTTTATCTTTTTTCGTTCCGCAGATGCCTCATGTCCTGCTTGAATGACATTTGGAAATTCATCGTTGGATGCCAAGATGACCGGAAGCTTGTACCCCTTCCTCGAAAGGTAGAGGAGGAGTTAATAGCCTCCTTTTTCTTGAGCTCATTGGCATACATGAATTTCAGAAGTGAAGTGGACCCTATTGTGACAGCTTCTGATGCATCTGAAACTGGGGGGGGATCACCCGAAGTACAGGGCTCACAATTTCCGGCACTCAAGCCTCTGAGGCACTGGTAAGAGGAGAGCTCCCGGACAACGATCCTGAGGGCGGCATTGTCGTGATTAGTGCCTTTGATGGGGTAGGATCACTGCGATTGGCCTTAGACCTGTTGAACGCACCAGTTGCGGGATATATTGCAATTGAACGAAACCCACAGGCTAGGAGGGTAGTGGAGTCAGCTTTTCCCTCCTGCATTTTCATTGAAGACATCACAACAGTCGGTAAAGCAGAGGTAATGAGCTGGGCAGCCCGTTTTCCAAATTGCGCTATGGTCATATTTGCAGAAGGGCCACCTTGTCAAGGAGTGTCAAGTTTAAACTTTACAAAGCTTGGGGCCGACCGTGATCTGCGCTCATCCCTGTATCAGAACTTTGTAGTTTGGGTCAGCTGGTGCAAACGGCATTTTCCTGGTGTCCAACTTATTCCCTCATGGAAGGTGTTTTTAGTATGTCCCCAAAAGATCGGGCTGGCTTTTCTCTTGGTATATAGCTTCTCCCTTATTTGATCGATGCTAAAGGGATTAGTCTTTGCAGGCGGCCTCGGCTGTGGTGGTTTAACTGGGTTGTAAAATCTCAGGAGGGGGTTTCCGTGTTGCCCCCTCAAACTGACCATTGTGAAGATTATGGGGTGATTGATCTTTTCGCCGACGTTCAACCCAAAGAGTTTCTGAATCCTGGGTGGGCACTCACTTCCCCAGGCTACCGCTTTTGCACATTCACAACAGCACAGCCGAAGAACAGACCTGGGTTAAAGCCCGCTGGAATTGCTGCATGTACTCCTGCTGACTTAGGAAAGTGGGCTTGCGATAGGTTTCGTTTTCCCCCTTATGCCTATCAATTTTGTAGCGGGGTCATTCATCGTAAAAAGGGGTGGCGCATGCTTTCCATTGCAGAGAAGGAAGCTATAATGGGCATGCCGGTGGATTACACATTACATGCGAATACAATGCAGCAGCGAAAAAGCAACCCCCAAGGGTGCGATGACGATCGGATGACTTTGGTGGGAAATGCTTGGCATGTTGGTGTTGTTGCGTTTCTTCTATCAAATTTGCTTGCTAAGGAGGGTTTTTGTTCTCCTGTATCCCCCAAAGATTTGGTGAATCACTTCAAAATCTGGATCTTCTGTTTCTTTAAGTGGCTTGCTTTTTTCGTCCACCACCTGGAGGAAACAACCAACCTTTTGTGACACAACAACGCTCTGTAGAACAGGAAATTGCATTGGTGAGCCGTATTACACATTTGGTTTCTGCGAAAGGTACAGATGTTCTGTTGACTTCTGATACAGAGAGCACCCAGTCAACACACAGATTCAGGCAATCTCTTCCAGCAAGGTTGTGGAAGTGGAAAACAATCACGGGTTGGAGGTGGCGCCACCAGCAGGTGTCACCTGAACACATAAACAAACTGGAGCTGAGGGCTGCATATTCTGGGTTGAAGTGGAGGGTGCTCAAGCAGCGGGCCTATAATAGGAAGATTTTACATCTCCTTGATTCCATGGTAAGTTTACAAATCATCAATAAGGGACGTTCCAGTTCTTACAAATTCCGACGGTTGACCAAACGCTTCGCCTCTTTATTGCTAATTAGTGGGATAACTGTTGTTCTTGCTTACACAGATACCCATCAAAACCCAGCAGACAAGCCGTCCAGGCGGCCATTTCGTCGCAAATGGTGAGGCGTCAAATAGTTGAGGGTATCACCAAGGCAGAGCAACAATCCCGCAGGCAAGGTTTAGGCACATTGCGTAGTTTGGTCATTCGTCCAGCAACCGTCGAACGTTATCAGAGGGCCTTTCAAAAGTTTGTTCATTTTTTGGCAGGGCAAAACCAAAAAATTGCACCTACAAAATCCCAGGTTGATTCACAATTGGAGGAGTATATTGAATTTTTGTGGCAGGAAGGCGAAGGTATTTCCTTGGCAGGGGACGCCATCAGTTCGATTCAGCATTTTCAGCCGTCCATGAAGAATCATTTACAAGGCGCGTGGCGCCTTCTAAAAACGTGGCAGCGCAATGAGCTGCCAGCGCGCGCTCCCCCATTCACAAATGAAACGTTGGCAGTTTTTCTAGGTTGCGCAGCTGACCGTTCCCGCGAGATTGCTGTTGCAATGTATATGGCGTTTAAGTGTCTCCTTCGAACTGGTGAACTTTTGGCCATGCAAGCGCGTGATTTTCTATTTCCGCCTCAAGGTACTTCCTTCATTCTATATTTAGGAGACACTAAGACCGCTCCACGCAATCCACATGCTGGTACAGTTATATGCCACGACTTAGCTGCTGTCTATTTGATGCAACGATGGAAAAGTTCTGTTTCTGATGATGCTTTTTTAGTTCCTTGGAGCGGTAGCAAATTCCGATCCTTTTTTCAGGAGGTGTTAAACCATTCAGGGTTACTCTCCTACAAATTCAAACCGTACAGCCTCCGAAGAGGAGGGGCAACAGATGCCGCAACTATTCTCAAATTGCCCATGTGGGGCGTTGGAGTGCTGAAAGGACTGTAAAAATCTATATCCAAGATAGTATTGCCCTCCTTACAGATCTTTCTTTTGTTCGCACGCCTCTTCAATCTAGATATCACAAGCAATGGCAGGAGGTAAGCCGGGTTGAGCCCCGACATTCGTCGAAGAAAAGGGGACGTGGAAGGGATAGATAGTTTCTTGTTTTTTTTTTCCTGTGGCTACCTCCTAAAAACTAATCTTCAAATACCATCTCAAACTTTGAAATTTCAAAGCTGTTGTCTCGCGGTATTTCAAAGCTGTTCTTTAGCTATTGCAGTGAAAAGAGGCTCGGGAGGGGCACCCTCGCATCTTTTTCATGTACCATCTCGTGTCCTGCGGGCACAAAAGAGCAAAGGTGTTTTCCTTAATATAATATAATATAATATAATATAATATAATTTAATTTAATTTGGTTCAGGCACCTTCCTCTATAATTGCCCCTCTGTGTTTTGGCTGACGTGTACCGTTCTGGTTGACGTTGTCGAAGACGTTGTAAACCCCAATTTTTTTTCTTACGTAAATTTTGACGTTGTAAACGCCGATTTTTTTTTGTCTTACGTAAATTTTGACGTTGTAAACGCCGATTTTTTTGTCTTACGTAAATTTTGACGTTGTAAACGCCAATTTTTTCCTAACGTACATTTTGACGCTGTACAAAAGCCAAATTCTTTTTCCTTACATAAATTTGGATCTTGTAAACGCCACTTTTAGTCTTGTTCATGTCATGATTGATGTTATCAACCCCAAACTTTTCTTGCTTCAAGTCATGACTGACATTGTGAGTTGTATTTTTTGTTTCCTGTGATTTTTGCGTCATGAGTCATGATTCATGATTTACTATGCGCGCCCATTTTTGTTCATGTCGTTATTGCAATGATTGTTTTGATGTTGAGATGGGTCAATTCTTTTTTGTATTGTCACACTCCTGATTTCACAGTTTGGGTTTTGGTTTGTTTTTTGAAACTCAGCTGGCATTGAATCTGGTGGGTGTGTTTAACTTGTTTTTGTCCCTTCATTGGCCCTTCATTGGTTGGTTTTGCCGTTGTCGTCGTCGTCGTCGTCCTCGTGGTTGTTGTTGTTGTTGTTGTTGTTGTTGCTCTTCTTCTTCTTCTTCTTTTTCTTCGTTTTTCCAGTTCTTGTTCTCGTTGTTCCGTTCTTGGTGATAACCGTGCTTGTGGCTGTGGTTCTTCCATTGTGTAAAGGTCACTGTCACACATTGGTACATGGTTGCGGTGTCACATCGTCACTTCCTGCGTGTAAGTGTTGCATAATACAATATAATACATAATGCTGAATAAATGATGAACTAGTTTGTTTCCTTAAACCTGGTAGATCCTGGTAGGCTGTGGCAAGTAAAATTGGTAGGTAACGGCAGGTAACAAGACAAGACTCACCTGCGAGAAAGGCAGGTCCGATCAATAAAGCAAAGATATAACAGGATGTATGCATGCATGCATGTCTATGTCTGTATGTATGTATGTGGGTTGTATGCGTTTTGAAACCAGGTAAAATTCGAGGCTCACGCCGCCAGCCTCATGGAGCTACCCCTCCACGGAGAAGAGGCGATGCACGGCCCCCCCCCTTCCCTCCCCACCCTACTTGCTGACGCGCGCTGGGAAGACCCCCGTGTCCCCAGCCGGCTGCCGCCTTAACCCACGAACACTGACGCGCAGCAAAAAGGAGTTTGGGGGGGAAAAAAAAACTTATGGGCAAATGTGTGGTGACACACAGGCAAATTATAGAGGCCAATGCCTAACATGGGCACAGTCCCGAACTATCCCGAACTATCCCGAACTATCCCGAACTATATGAAATACATCCGAACGGTTCAGAACGGTTCAGAACGGTTCAGGTGTCACTTCGTTTTCCTCATCCTTGCCCCCAGGATGGATCCCAGAGGACCACTGACCGCTCACGTGACAAGATTGCCTGCCTTAGACGGGTTTGGGTGTGACATATACTTTTCAGAAGATTGTGAAATTTAGCCTAAGTTTCTTCCAGCCCCGTTCTTTGGGAAAACATTCTGCCACGACTTGTGTCACAGCCTAAGTTACTTTCAGACATGCTTTTCTTCACCGAAGTTTTACTTGAAGTACCTTGACTTATGGCAATTTACAACTCACAACTTGCAACTGACATCACTTGTCTTACAACTTTTCTTCCTCTTATAATTTGTAATTAACTAATTAACTTAAAGCCTCATAGCTTAAAACCTTTACTTGTTTACAAGTCATGCATCTTCAACTTGTTATGTTGTAAAAATTGCCCACTTTTAAGCTTAGAATCTAAGGCAAAAACCTGATACGCCTGAACCGTTCTGAACCGTTCGGATGTATCGGAGGCCTGAGTTCGGATTAGTTCGGAATAGTTCGGGATAGTTCGGAGACGCCTGAACCGTTCGGATGTATCAGAAACTGATACGCCTGAACCGTTCTGAACCGTTCGGATGTACCAGAAATTTACAATGTTTTTTTTTAATATTTTTCTATATTTTTTGAACTTAACTTGAACTTAGTTTTTAAACATGTACTTTTATCATCTTTTATCATCATTGACATGGATAACTGGATAACTTATTGATAACTTAATAACCTTTCAACTGGTGGGCTGACAAAAACACATACTTTAACCTACCTTATCACTTATCAGAATACTGAATCAAAACTTCATAATCATAATGAATCAAAAATGCCAAATTTACAGCATAAAAAATTACGTCGGGAAAAAACGCCAAATTTACAACAACAAAATTTACGTGAGGAAAAAACACACCAAATTTACAACATCAAAATTTACATCAGAAAAACATATGCCAAATTTACAACATCAATATTTCCATGAAAAAAAACACCAAATTTGCAACACCAAAATTTACGTGAGCAAAAAAAACGCCAAATTTACAACATCAAAATTTACGTGAGAAAAAAAACCGCCAAATTTACAACATCAAAATTTACGTGAGAAAAAAAAACGCCAAATTTACAACATCAAAATTTACGTGAAAAAAAACCGCCAAATTTACAACATCAAAATTTACGTGAGAAAAAAAAACGCCAAATTTACAACATCAAAATTTACGTGAGAAAAAAAAACGCCAAATTTACAACATCAAAATTTACGTGAGAAAAAACAACGCCAAATTTAAAACATCAAAATTTACGCGGAAAAAAAACGAGAAATTCACAACATCACTTACAACATCGAGGACAACATTGGACGTGTGCCAAAACATTGATAGAGGCAGGTGCCTGAACCAAAATATAATATAATATAATATAATATAATATATATAATTATAATATTACATACACATTTTATCTATTAATATACACATGAGTACGTACACCCAAAATATGAAAGCCATTACAAAGTATGCACTACTTTTGACAAATTTTAGCAGGACCATCAGAAGAACTCCAGGCCGATGTGAGTTTATTCGGAGGGGAGTTTCAGCATGTTGCAGCCAAGGAGCACCCGGATTACAGACCAGCTTTGCTGGATAGTTTCAGCGACAAGGATCCAACAGCCAGCAAGGGCTTTGCTGCAACCTGGGCTGCCAGAGGCAGGTTGGACAAAGCGCGGACAGATCATGCAGGTAGCTTTGATGCTGACCGAGTCAAAGGTGTGATGACGTGGTTTTGGTCAAAATTTGGCCCGTGAGGCTTGTGAGTTTTTGGACTGTAGTTCTGAATTGTACACATAGAACAAAAACAATCAGAACGATTCGGATTTTTTGCTCCATATATAGTATTTGTATATATTAATATATATATATATACATAAGTATATGTATATACTCCAGACCCTACCACTGGTGGGGGTGTTAGTTATGTAAATTGGTAGTCAACGGATATTAGGTGTATAGCATATAGTATTGGGAATTACATACGGTACCATACGGTTGTATATATAATGTAGGTATATAGGTATATAGGCATGTGTTGGGTACGTAAAGTATATGCTTTATATACAACATATATATATATGATACATATTTATATATATATATATACATACATGTCTCTCCACCCCTCCAATGGGTTGGATCCCCAGGTAGCACCCCCCTTCCCTTCTATTTGCAAGCTATTTCTGAGGTCCAGCTTCGTATTTGCTAGGTCTTTGCAGCATTTCTGGCTACCAGCCTCGCATTTACTAGGTACACTACCTTTTAGACGACCTACGTAGCACACAGACTCCCTCAAAGTACCTGCGTGCTACCTATAGTCATGTATACATGTGCTATGTATCTACTTCCTATTAATTTTTTACCTGTGTGCTCTCGCAACACTACATGTGTTTAACATACACCGTACCTACCATACATTCCAATGATGCCATACATGCCACACCTATCATACCTATCATACATACCACACATACCATACATATGAAACAGAATTACTACATCTACCATGCATACCATACCCAACAGACTTACATACCATACCTACCATCCATACAATACCAACCATTCATGCCATACATACCATACCTACCATACATACCAAACATACCATACTTTCCAAACATGCCGTGCCAGACTGACCATACACACCATACATACCCAACAAACGATACCACACCCCCACCACACCACAGGGGGGGGAGGGGGACAGTACCACACCCCGACCACACCACAGGGAGTGAGGTAGCAATCCCCGGTATTCAGGGAGCCCTAGATTGGGGCCCTAGATCTAGACTAGACTAAGTCAGTGAACACTTGTGATTTTGCCGCTATGCGAGCAAGTCTTGAGCCACGGAGTGGCGCAGTGGTATATATGAATGAAAGGACCAGATAACCACACATGTTAAGCCGTCCGGTTGTTATGTACGCACTGGAATGAGAACACTACAACTACACTACACTACATTCCACTACACTACACTCCACTACACTCCACTACACTCCACTACACTCCACTACACTCCACTACACTACACTTAATTACACTACACTACATTACACTACACTACACTACTCTACATTCCACTACACTCCAGTACACTACACTACATTCCACTACACTCCACTACACTACATTCAATTATATACACCACGCTATACTACATTACACTACACTACACTACATTCCACTACACTACACTACGCTAGACTAGGCTAGACTAGACTACACTACACGACACGACACTACACTACACTAACTACAGCTACAACTACAGGAGCAACAGCAACAACAATACTACATTTACACTTCTCTACGCTACACTACACTACATTAATTACATTACACTACACTCCGCTACACTACACTACACTGAACTACACCTACAACTACAACTACAACTGCAACTACACTACATTACATTACACTACACTAATGACATTACACTGCACTACACTACATTACACTACATCACACTAACTACAACAACTACAACTACATAAGACTACACTACACTACACTAATTACAATACACTACACTGCACTACACTACACTACACCCCACCCCACTACACTACACTACACTACACTACACCACACTACACCTCATTACACTACACTCCACTATACTACAGTACACTACACTCAATTACGCTACACTACACTACACCATGCGACACTACACTACACTAACTACAACTACAACTACGACTACGAGTACAATTACAACTACAACACATTATATAACGCTACACTACACTACACGACAACTACAACTACAACTACAACTACACTGATTGCATTACACCACACTACAGTACACTACACTACACAACACAATACACTACACTACACAACGCTACACTACACTACACTAATTGCATTACACTGCACGACACCACACTACACCACACCATACCATACCACACTACACCCAATTACACTAGACTACACTACATTTGCATTACATTACATTACACTACATTCATTACACCACCGCAGATGCAACTGCAACTACGCTACACTAATTACACTACACCACAACTACAACTCCACTACACTACATTTACAACTACAGCTGCACTACACCACACTACATCCAACAGTTGTGGGTGAGGTGACCGACGAGGTGACCACTGCAACCATTGCAAACACTCCAAAAAACAGCTCCAACCACCTTTCGGTCCATCAGTGGATTCGCTCTGCCATCCGTGATTCACAACAACCAATCTCTCCTATAGGTTTCCTATTTTTGAAACTTCCGCCACCGCCTTGCGCGGTACTACTGGTATATGATATATTTGCGCGTTATATGTATGTTATGGACCCCCCCCATGCTACGTCTTTGCATGCTTCCATCTATTGCCCCCATATGAGATCTTCCCCCTTCCCCTGTGGCTGGTAGTGCCTCCCCCAACCCATTGGGGGGGTGGAGAGACGGAGGACGGGACCATATACTGTATATATATATATATTTATAGACTTGCTTTGGTTTGCCTCTTGACTTGCCTTTTGACGTGTCTTTTGACGAAGGCTATGCCTTCCTACCGCACCTGGGCTCAATCTCTTTGCATACCTACATGCAGCGTGGTCTTGGCAAGAGGATCTTGGAGGCCTTAGCCGCCCTCAAGCCAAAATATGCCCCCCAAGTTTCAACCTTTTCCCCCACATTGACGTGTGGGGTTTTTGTTTTTAGTTCTGTATCCGCCCGCCCGCCGCCTCGTCCTCCTCCCGTCCTCCTCCCGTCCTCCTCCCGTCCTCCTCCCGTCCTATCCCCGATGGCACAGCAACAAATTCAATTTGCTACTCACTCTCTGAGCAGCCCCCACGCTCCCCAACTGGCCTGCTGGCTAATCAACATCACCAATTCTTTTGACGGATGGAAACACACTGCAGGCAACCATCGTAGATGAAGTGTGTAACGAATGCAAATACCTACAAAGTCCCCAGTCCCCTCGCTCACTCCCTCATTCAGAGGCTCAGTCATTGTAAATCCGGTTCGCTTGTGCAATTGTTGGTTCATGCAATCATTCACCAACGCGAGTCAACGCAACCAAACATCGATTTCTTGTTTATATATATATATACTCGCTTCATCAATCAAAACCGTTCTTTGCAGAGGTCTCAGGACACATGTTTTGAATGACTTAACAGCAATAATCTCTGGTGATGTGTGAAAAGCAACATCGGCATGGTTCCACGGTTTCTTGATTGCTGCTACTCTCTTGTGGCGTTGTTACTCTTTTTGATCTGCCTGCAAGCATGCAGAATAGGTTCTTGATAGGTTCTTGCGTGTTCCAGGCTGCGGGTCCTGAGTTCAAAGAGCGCCTGATGGACCCAAAGAAAGGATGTCTTCAACGCATCATGGTTTGAATGTGGCTGGTTTAGTTTGAGATGGATATATAAACACACACGGAGAGCGTATATAGTATATACACATATGTCTATGTGGGCAGCTGCTACACTTTTGCCACGTGCATGTCTCCCCTGCACGTTAGCCCTTGGGCCACGCTGTCGGTGGCGGACCTGAAACGGGATCAACAGCCAAGTGCCAAGCAGATTCACATCGGCGCCACTTTATGTTGGCTGTTGATCCATCAGCGCTTGGTGACCGTTTTCGGCCAGTGTCCATTTGCCAACCTTCATGATGTATCTAAGAAATCGGGGATTCATTTTCTTTGTCAAGGCATCAGAGATCATGTTACCCTCTCCCACCTTGAGACTCAGCCAAGTCGCTCTTGAGGATTGTCAGGTCGATAGCAGTCCGCTTGTCATCAATGTGGGATGAAGTATTTCGGCACGGCACTTCGTCACCGTGTCATAGAGGCTCTTAGAGTCCGGGATAGTTGCTGCTCCCATTTTCCCAGCTCCAGGTGAATGCCAAATACTTCCGCTAGGAGAAACGACGCTCTGCTGAAAGAGTGTTCACCGTACATCTCTTAAGCTTGTAGCTCTTCCACCCGGCGATGGATATCATCTCCGGGCGATCTGAGGTCTCGAGGTCCTTATCGTAGATAGTCTTCTGTGTTTTCATGTGGGACATTCGGTCCAGCATTGCCCCATGAGGCATCGGTGGCTACTCCGACTCGAAGTCTTGATAGAGGAATGGGCAGAATCTTGATATATACCCAGGTCGGGCTCTCTCTGAAGGTCTGTCAGGATCTGGTTGCCCTCGACCAAGTCCCGGACGTAGGGGTGTGGCATAGTTTGTTGTAGTAATGCCACACGACCGGCTATGTCGGGCCCTTTCTTTTGCGACCCAACTGAGTCCACCAATCAGTCCACGAAGTGCTGCTATCTCCTCCTCGGTGCATAGTGAGAACTTCTGGGCCGATCTCGCTTGGCTGACCTCTATCTTCGGGATGTGGTTCTCGATGTAGTGCTTTGGTGAGCAAAGATGCTGCCGTCCTTGTTCTGGACAATGTTCTTGCCGGTGAACTTGTGGTGTACTTGCCCATTTGGTAGTTCTTCTTCAGCCACCCCATTCCGATGGTTCCGTTCACTTCCTTGCCACCTTGGCCTCGTAGGAAGAACAGGCAGGGATCAGCCCTGCTCTTCTCGTGCCCAAGTTCCAATGGAATCCTGGATATGTGTTGGTACGAAGCGTACGGTCCATCGGTGAGACCGTAACATGTCTTCCCTTCGGGTGGTACTTCGGACTTCGGCATATAGTTCCCTCTGAATCCTGTTGCCAGAGTGGAAGGCCTAGGTGTCTAAGTGCCCAATGAGCCATCGCATGCTTGGTTTCTGAGAAGCCCTTCATGACGTGTCGGGCCTTTGCCTTGCATGGGCCATCTGCCTGGTCAGGTAGTAGGAGACCTTCTTGGGTTACTTTGGCCACATCTTCGGGCTCAATTGGTTTCTCAGTCAGGACATACCTTGACTTTATGACCTTCTCCGGTTTCATTCTTCTGATCTTCTCCGACTCCTCCTTGGAAAGAAACTCATATAGTCACCAGACGCGAGGTTGGTCTGTATCTCCTTCTGGATGGCCTTTCGTAATTTCTCCTGCTCCGCAGGTTTCATTTTCTTCAAGTGAACTTCCTTCCGCTTCCGGCTGGCCATGTTCTCGATCTGGTTGAGGTAGATCTCCAGGAGTTCCGTTCTCAATCTTTTTGTGGGTCTGCCTCCTTCTTCACCATCTTCTCCATCATGTTCTCGTACTGTTCCTTGGAGCTTCAGGTTCATTCGGCATCTCTCCTCCGTCAGGAGTCGAGATTGTAAGGCTGCCTTCGCCTTCTTCTCTTGGTAGTTCTGCTTCTGCTTCTCTGGCTGGCTCCTCCGCCTCTATGTCGTCCTTCATCATCACCTTGTCATCTTCTCCGAACTCCATCGGGGAGTAGGCATTGCTGGCCTGGTCCTCCGGGATGATGCTTGCTTCACTCTGATCTTCAGTCCTCATCCTCCTGGGCTCGGAGTACTTGAAGATAACGTCCTCGTGCTTTGTCTTTGCAGTGAGTCGAAACTTAGGAGCTTGTCCTTGTGGTGGTTCAAAGCCCCGAGCCTTGTTCTTCTCGCTGTCGTTCTTGGAGTCCATGATGTCGGCGATGTAGTCGGTGAGGATGAACTTCTCATCGTTAGTAGCAGATCGGAGATGTTCAGGACATGCCTTCACCAGGTAGCCATGATGGCTAACGGGAGGTTTCCTTTTTCTTCCTCTCTCCATTCCTTTTCGCCAGAAGTAGACGGTCTGGCCCGGCTCGTAGTCATAGATCTTCTTCGGGCTGGATCTCACAGCATGACGAAGCGCCTGACTGCAGTCGGCCTCGTGGAACGCGATGGCAGCTTGCTTTCGTAGTTCTACTGACCGCTGAACTTGTTGGTCTACGAACCTAGAGGCTGAGCCATGATCCTCCTGTCCTCCGCTGAGAAGGGCTCCTGGGAGTCCGGATTGAAGCCCAGCATCCTTTGCGACGGACTGAAGCCTGATTTGTTGAACAACCGATTAACCGTGGCATTTACCACGTCTACAGCTGTTCTCCATTCATCCCAGGAGCTGCATCCAGTATGCATTAGGCTTTTTGAAAGGATCTCCTCGAAAGTCTTGCCGGCTCGCTCTGTTATTGCACGTTGAGTTGGGGCTTCAGGTGAGCCGGGATCCAATTCAAAATCAGGTTGTTCAGCCATTTCTTCAAAAACCGCTTTAAATCCACTACCAAGATCACAATAAACTCTATCAGGGGGGGCAAAAATACGGATCCATTGATAAAAGGCTTTTCTGGTTCCATGGGGAGTATGATCAGACAAAGGAATCGTCAACTGAAAACGAATCGACCAACACACACGAGTCAAAGCCGTTTTTAGCTTCCCAGATTGGTGGTACCCCGGCAGCCACACAGTGTCAGCACCAACAATTTGGTTGGAGTCCAGATTTCTTGGTGGTGCTCCCTTTCTAGCCCCATCAACCCTTTTGTGCTGAAGACACACAGAACAAACCAGTTTCTTGGCAATTTGGATGGCTTCAGGACGGCCCGCCTCACAAGATTTTCCAAACTCATAGATTCCTCCAGGGGCAGCGACCGGACCTCTCCTGGTGACTCTGCGGGGTTGTCCCCCGATTCCAATGGTAGAGGCAGTTGTTCCTCTTCCACCGCTTGAAGGTCCTGGACTAGCGGTTGATCAGCGACGTCGGCCTCAATTTGTTGCATCAGGTGATCAGCCCCGTGACACTCATCCAAAAGTTCTTCAAGAGAAAGAACATGAATGTGAGAATGCTGAGTAGATTTCTGATACAATTCGAGAATGCTGTCCACCAACCTGTTGGGATACCTGGCAGCCTGTTCTGAACGATTCCTACCACCTGACAGTCCAATGATGTGTTTATGAGAATGACTGCCATCACATGTTACACGCAATCCCTCCGCCACGGTTGAATATTGTTAGTAAGCCATCCCCTGGGTATCTTTTGGGGTTCCCTTTCCGTAGAAATCAGCCCAAGCATACACTGGTCATTCCTGATCAACAAGTCTTTGGGGTCCTCCATCAAAGGCTTCGTGTGGTGATCCGTCCAAGCTCGAGATGGCCAAGGATGCTCGAATAAAAAGGTACCCTTATACCATCAATCTACCAACAAACACAGCTCAACCGCAGATGAGAGCAAGAACCTGGCTTCACAGAGGTTTTTGAAATACTCTGGTTGTTTCTCCGGGTTGTTTTCATGTTTCCCCTTACTTAAGTTTTGGAGGATGGACATGAATTTGCAGGGGGAGAAATGCACACCAGGTCAGGTCTTAGTCTTTCCCTCTGAAGATACTGCCTAATGGTCCGGCGTGCCCCTAAGAACCAAATCAAAGGCCTTTCCCTGTTTCAAACCAAATTTAGAGGCTCTAGGGCCAAAGCGGTTTGAATTGAAGACTTCAGCCACCTGCTTAGCCTGCTTCTTGCTTTTGCCTAGAAGGTTGGCAAGTCGGTGAATTGCCTTTGGCTTGCTAGTGCTATCAGCACTTCCAGAGGCTATGGTACACAGGTGCTGTTCGAAAAAGCAAGGATCGTTCAAAGTTTCATCTGGCTGGAGACTAGTTATAAGCCCATTCCACATACAGTCATTTCTTCCAAGGCTTTCGATGCCTGCCTCAGAATTCTTCTCTGGCCACTGAAACTTTCTGCCTCAGCTGCACTCTCAGGGTTGTCGAACACGGCCGGCATGAAATAGGAACCCTTCTTCCCAATCGAGGATGGGACACGTGCTACAAACTGAGTATTGGACCGGCCATGAACACTTTTGAAACGGTGTTCTTGTTTCTTGGTGCATACTGAGAACCCAGGAGGTAATTGCTCAGCCAGTTTCTCTAAGGTTTTGCGGCTTATGGCCATCCGTTGACAACCAGTATAGAGTAGCACAAATTGCATCATCCCAATTACAGGCCTGTTGAAGTGTTCGGGGTTTACCATGAATCTCATCAGCCATACCATGCCCAGAGCCAAAATAAACCTCAAAACATTTCATGTCATCATGAAGGTCGGCCCTATATGCCGCGTGGCTTGCTGATCCATCTACCTTCAAGCCGCTAGCCTGAGCCGTGCTGATGACTGCCTCTGACTCTGTGCTCAAAATTTCACCGGCCAGTTCATCTTTGGCAGGAAGTTCACGTTCTAGATGTCCACACAAAATTGCCTCCTCCGTCTCAAGGTGGTGGGCTTCCTTCGAGGATGATTGCCCTCGTTCAGGGCACTCTTGATGCCAATGTCCAACCTTGTGGCATATGCCACACTTGGTCACCTTCTTGAGCTGCTCAATGGTCATCTTGAATTGTCCCTCACGAAAGGGCGGAACTCCCGTCCCAGTCACAGAAAGAGATTTGCCGCGTCCCTTTCCGTATCCACGGGAGAGATCCTTGGTCTTCTTGGCCTTGAGAGTCTGCTGGTAGGTCTTCTTCTTTTGCTGAAAGATCGTGCTCAGGACCTCAGCGCCATGTTGATCTCCTCCTCAATCTCAGATTCATAGAACTCGTTCACGATGTAGTTCGCCGCCGCCGTAAAGCTCTTTGATGATGTAGAACCAGACTTGCGATCCACTCCGACGTGAGCCAGTTGCAATTTCGTTTCATGCTTCCTGATCCGGGAGTAGTTGAGCAGGGCCTTGATGTCACCCTCGGAGAGCTGCAAGGCATTCACCAAGAGGAAGCCAACGTACTTCTCCGGTAGGTTGACGCCATGCTCCTTCACCTTGCGCATGGCGCTTAAAGAACTGCCGATGACTCGTCCTTGATCCTCCGAAGGTGGTATGTCACCTTAGCCAAGGCCGACAGAAGATCCTCATCCCTGTCATCCCCAAAGTTCTGTGGCAAGTCCATGAACTCTAGGAGCTCTTCGCCATTCCGGTCACTTTCCATCCATTGGCCGTCTTTCGCCAAGTGTTTCATAGTTTCGAAAGGGGTCTTGCTCAGCTTCTGTAGCAGCAAAGGGCCTCTTGTGCGGCGCTTAGCCTTGGTGGTGGCTAACCAAAGCCTGGCTTTGATCAGGTAGTCCTGAAAGTTCAGGTCTTCACCGTTCCACTCTGGAGGTGGCCCGCTGCTGGTTCGCTGGCCACCGCCATCTCGGCTATCATCATCATCATCATCATCATCATCACCATCATCATCATCATCATCACTGTAGAGCTGCCGACGTCTTGGAGGTCTCTCCTGATGTCTCCGACGCATCCATTCATTGATTGCATCCACATCAAAATCATCTTCATCCGCTTCCACCTCATAGGCTCTGAATCTTGTACGTTCTCGACTGCGCCCTCCATCTGAAGAGGGTGGCACTGGAGTCTCATCCGCCGGCATGGCGGAAGAAGCCGGTGGCATGTTGTCCTACAATGGACGCCACCTCAGAGAAAACTATAAACAGGGATGCCGGGCGCTGGAGCGACCGAGCTCCGCTACCACTGTGGGCAGCTGCTACACTTTTTCCACGTGCATGTCTCCCCTGCACGTTAGCCCTTGGGCGACACAGTCGGTGGCGGACCTGACATGGGATCAACAGCCAAGTGCCAAGCAGATTCACAGTCTAGTAATATATATATATATATATATGTACACATACACATGTATATATATATAGATACATTTACATACATGTTTCTATATATTATACACAGATATGTGCCTATCTGTGTGTATATTTCACACGCGCATGCGCGCGCGCACACACACACACGCACATATTTGCGTCTTGGTGCGTGCGTGCTTATGGGGGCAGTAGACTTGAAACTCACTTGGTGGCTATGCAGTGCATGTCTCCGGGCACATCTTGCTACAGCATCTGCGCGAAGTGGTCGTTGTCAGCGCACGTACCATCACTTGCCATTGCTCATCGCACTGTGTCCAAATCTGCCTCAGTTGCAGTTCGGCCGCCATTCGAAGGTCCTGAGAAAGTCCTGCGTAGTGTGCGAGTGTGTAATATACAAGGCCATTTCAGGCTGTTTTGTCTTCTTTTAGCGCCTTCCATTCTTTTGTCCGGTTTACGTCAGTATTGTAGACGGTGGCCTGTGCCAGAAGCCTCCCAAGCAGCGGGAACATACACACCAGGGGCAAAGTAACAACTCAAATTCAGCAAGGTCAAAATAAAACTACATAGCAACATCTTCTGGCATGTCTTATATTTGTGGTATGTTGTTCAGGCTATGTCAGAAAAGGTAGCATCAGCCACCTGAGGTACTGTACGGTAGCATTAGGGTGGCCCATTGTGCCCCATAGTCATGTTCTGGGATTCTGGAGGAAATCTTCACGTGATGGGGGCACTTGATTCTCCTGGAAATTTGTGGAGAGAGTGCCGAGAGCGGTTTTGCTTTGTGGCAGTGGCTCAAAGTCACACCCGCAAGTTTTGGATTAGTTTGTCCACATTTAGTACTCCAAGGTGCCATTGTTCATCCTCTTTTTCACCTTTTCAATATACCCTGTTGGTAAGACGGAAAGACCAAGGAAACTGGTATCAGGCCTTACCTCCTGGCAAAGTTGCGCAGCTGCTGCAGAGCGCAGGAGTCGAGGCTGAGCCACTCTAGGAGAGATGATAACAGGATGAACCTGTCATTTTTTGCACTCTAGGAGAGATGATAAACTCACGAACTGTTTAGGTAGTCGGAAGTTGATGAAATGAACCCCCAGCAAATTTCCATAAGTATCTTCAAAGTGAAGTGTAACCCGTGGAAACGCTGAGTCGACACATGGTGCACGCTTGCAATAAAAATCAATAAAAGGAGTGTAGGCACAGCATTGCACCGTACTGCAATATGTTCCAATCCCAAGCTTGGAAGCCAGGGTTGCAGTTGGTGACACCTAGCTCCCCCAATCCTTGCGAGCCCCTGGGCCGCTGTTCAGACACCTGCTACTGTGGACGACATGGGAGTTGCAGTCTTTTGGAAGACTTCACGGCTGAATGCTTTGGATCTACAAGTGCAGCCATACCCAGGTTCGGGACGGCAATTCCCTTGGGACAGGTGGGCAAACAGGAAAGACGCGAATAGAGCTCAAATCAATTTGTGCCACTAGAATTTCGTGGATGGGTGCTGGAGGGGAGAGGACGAAGATGACTCTGTTTCATCGATTGCTTGGAAGGTGGCGGCAAGGGAATTCTTCAGCTCAAACTAAAGGAGACCTGGACAGGGGGTTGGGGTTTGCTCGTCTCTCTTTATCAGCCTGCTTGTGGCACATGACCGTTTCGAAGATGCTTTGGACCTTCAGACGGCTTCTTTTTTATTGTCTTTATTCTCGTTTTGACCGTGCTCGTGTCGTATCTCCGATGCTGGGGGCGTTGTGTACACGGTCATGTCGACCCATATTCCAGGTATCTCCATGTCACTTCTTGATTCAGCCAGTCACAGCCAGTCTGTTCAAGTCTGTTCATGTCTGCAGCGCGGTCCTTTGTCGATAGCCTCTAGTGACTGTTCGAACCTGAGCCAGGTGTACTTTCTTTTTTTCTCCGAAACTGAACAGTTTTCCCACATGAGGACAAACAGAGTGACGCAACATTTGCGATATTGGGCACCCATCTGAGCTCCGGTGACACACTCCAAGATGAGGACTCTGGAGTCTTGCATTGAGTCGTGCCTCCAGCCAAAAATTGCCGTTAGTTAACGCTTATATAAGGACGCCGCAAAAAACATGCTTCACGTATGCAGCTTGTTTCAGAGATTGCGCGTGGTAAGTTGCAGGATGAAAGGCTGAACCGGGAAATACTTTGTCAAGGTGCAACTGAGCAAGAGTCAGATGCCGTTTGATCCCGCTTCTGTGATGACATAGGCGTACTACACACCTATGCCACCACCTTACCGCTCAATTAAGCAGTTGCCATATAATGCCATGGTTTACCTTTTTGGTTTGTTAGATAACCTGCTGACTTGAGTGCATGACAAGAATTTAGACTGCAATGCGCTAAAGTTGGCCATAACCAACTTCTTTGCAAATCAAAATGACAATGCTTCAGCCAAAGTGTAACGCCACGTGGCTCGAGATGACAGGTAAAATATCGTTCTGGCCGAAGATGAAAAAATACGGGTTGAAATGACAAAATGATATATCATTCTGGCTCAAGATGAAAAAACCCAAGACTTTGGGGCAAAGATGGTTCAATGACCAAATGCAGGTGAGAAAGGTCAAAGAAATGGTCAAGGATGGCAACTGTTTGTCAAGAGTCATGTCGAGAGAATTCATTCATCTGAGGTTGCTTTTAAGAACAGCATGAAAATTCATTACACGTAGTTTTTGCATGGGCATGCTGCTTCATGGTAACTGCTACACATGAAACTTGACCCATCCTTTCTTCACAACGCATTCACCCCGCTACGCGTGAAGCACCTGCCCAGAGGGGTAGCTTGGAAGGTTTTTTGTGAAATTGTTATTCAGAACAACGTGTATAACTTGAAATGTAGAGTTCGGAATGGGGGAACCCCTTAGCAGCCCTTGCAAGGATTCGCTGGGGGTGTTTTTTCGAACTCCACAGCAAGGCTGCTACTCTTTTTGGACAACTGCTGTCGAAAATAATCTCAAGCACATTGTCTTTTTCTCGCAGTTCCCCCCCCGCTTTCCATCAAGAAACCGTGGTATTCGCACAGTTTTTCCATTTTCCTTCAAAGAAAAGATGGTACCTACAGTACGTTTCCAATGAACAAACATTAAAAAACGCTGACCTTTGAACATTTTGGAAAAGTTTTATTGTCCCTCCGCGCTAGTACACAAGCAAAAAACACTTGCAAAATCCAGCGTTTATTTTTCTGGCAGGCTGTGAATACCATGTTTTTTTCTGGCGCAAACTAGACCAACTGCGGAAAATGATGCTTTGGAACATTTTTGGACAGTTTTTTGGAAAGCACTGTAAATACCATATGTTTTCAATCGTACTTGGAAAACGGTGGAAAAATCATTTAGGGGCATCTTTGTTTTTGTTTGGGTAGTGAAGAGTCATCGGGGCAAACAACAGAACATGTCGCAGCATTTTGTCTGTGATGTTCTTCCTGCGGCGCACCAGCAGAGCAGCAAACAACGCGGGTAATATGTGATGTCTTCTATTTTTTTGGTGTTCATCCTTATCAAAAAATGAACCAAACACCGTTTTTACCGCAGGTTTTTGATTTCCGATCAAAAACATAGTCTTTACAGTACTTTGTCAAAAAAGTTTTTTAAACAACGGCAAAGCACGTTGGTTTGGCAGTTTGTTTCTAACTTTCTCCCCGCAGCCCACCACAGCATTGCAGCAAAAACGCTGGTTTTTGCGATGTTTTCTGCACTTTCTTTCTCCATTCAAGCATCGCGCAAAATTCAAAAAACCTGACCCAACAGAGCAACATTTCAGTCAAATTTAAATTTCTTTCACGAAGACCCCACAGGGTCACAAAATTCGAAAAACTGAAGCTACCGTGCACCATATGCAATGACGGAGCAAAAGCGGTCCCAAGGGCTCCCCCACCCCAAGCTAAAGTTGACATAGCAAAATGTTATATCATTAGAATGAACTCTTTTTAGCTGATTGCACCCCAATGACACGGCTTCACCGCCGAGCGGCGTGGGCGGATTTATGATTCAAACGGTATAGGTCATGGCAAAACATGTTGAAAACCGTTTTTTAAAGACTTTGTTTTATGTATATACGTATATTTTCTGCGCATGAAAAGCAAGTCGGTAACTTCTCATGCGCTGCGATAACCTGAAGCTGGGCCAACTTCTACCTGAGCGTCATGCCGAGGTAGTGCATTCACGTGTATATTTTTTCAGGAAGTTCATGCTTCGCAAACCCCTGTCCTCAAATGCCTGCAGGTAAGGTATAGATTTTTGGGCCTGAAAGTTCATAGATTTTTTGGAGTGTGCACTTCATAGATTTTTCGGTAAGGTTCAAAGATTTTCGGGCCTTAAAGTTCATAGATTTTGAGGCTTTAAGGGTCCGATGTTTTTGGGTTGTAACGTTCAAAGGTATTTGGGCATTAAGGTTCATAGATTTTTGTGGTCTAGGGTGCAAGGTTCATAGGTTTTTGGGATGTAGAGTTCATAGGTTTTCGAGCCGTATGGTGCATAGATTTTTGCGGCGTAGAGATCATAGATTCTTGGGCCTTAACAGTTTATAGATTCTTGGGGTGTAAAGTTCAAATATTTTTGGGGTGTATAGTTTGTAGATTTTTTCAGCGTAAGGTTCAAAGATTTGTGGGGCGTGAAGTTCAGAGATTTTTGTGGTGTAAGGTTCGTACATTTTTGGGCCGTAAAGTTCATAGACTTTTGCAGTGTAGAGTTTGTAGTTTTTTGGGCCTTAAAGTTCATAGCTTTTTGCGGTGTAAGGTTCATAGAGTTTTGGGGCGTTAAGTTCACAGATTTTTGTGGTGTAAGGTTCGTACATTTTTGGGCCATAAAGTTCACAGAACTTTGCGGTATAAAGTTCATAGGTTTTGTGGCGTAGAGAAGTTCATAGATTTTTGCAGTGTAATGTTCACAGAATTTTGCGGTATAAAGTTCATGGATATTTGCGGTGTAGAGTTCATAGAGTTTTGGGGGCGAAAAGTTCAGAAGTTTTTGCAGCGTAAACTTCATAGATTTCTGGGGTGTAAAGTTCGCAGAAATTTGTGGTATATAGCGACGGACTGAAACTTAGAATGCCGGGCCCCTCTAGCTCGCGCCCTCTAAAGAATGCCGCCGCGGGAGCAAAATCTTAAAAAAAACCCTCGTAAAATGCCATTTTCAACTACCTGCTATTCGAGCTGGACTTTTTTGTAATGAATCGTTCGTAGGAAATTTTGTGAAGGTAATATGAGATTGAGTGCCACACATAGAATGCCTCCGGCCAAAAAGTCCAGCTCGCAGCATGTCAAACATTTGAGCCCCATATTTTCAAAATACTCGGTATACGCGGGGTTTTATGTACTTTGTGCAGCCCACATAGAATGCCGCCAAAAACATATAGAAATTTCATCATTCTGTTGCAAAATCTCTGTTTTTTGCAGTAGAATGCCGCCAAAAACATATAGAAATGTCATCATTCTGTTGCAAAATCTCTGTTTTTTTAAAGAAAAACATGGTTTGAAGGATTGTATAAATTCAATATTTCGTATGAATAATTCAATATAAATCCAATCTCATGAGAGGGCATCGTGCCCATTCTGCCTTGGGTATGCAGTTGATAGGGTGATGTTTGAAGAGTCCCCCACCATTGAGAAATGGGAAAACCATTGCAAACAAAATGTTTCAAAAGGAAATTCCTTAAGTGTCTTCTAGGATTCTAGTACCAAAGCTGTCAGAAACGCCGATGTTCAGCTAAATTTTGGATTTGGGCTTTGGTGGCTGCATTTTTTCCCTTTGAGATGTTTACTACTGGTGCACTCAAACCAAGCATCAGATTCCATGAACTTCCTTAAGCGAACTTTGAAAAGTGAGAAGTTTCAGGTTGATCTTGGATTCAGGGTTTGCTGGCCAGCCCTTTTTGTGTAGGATTCCTGTCACCAGCCGTCCAAAAATGAAGCTTTTGAGCTGGACCCGGGCTTTGGCGGCAATTTCTTTCAAAAACAAGCCTGGCATCATTTGTTCAGGCCAAAATCTGATTCTTTAAGCCAAAATCTGCTGTTGGAAAATGATCGAACAAGGAAATGTGAATGAAACAGCACAAAAAGATAACGTTCGACACATTCTAAGTGTTGCCGTGAAATGGTGCCACCACCGGGAAACGGACAAACCACATTTTCTGAAAATGACGTGCGTTACATACTTGAATAATTCTGTGGGAAATTCTTTCATTACCTTTTGCCGCCTTCTGAAGTAATTTCTTCCTTCCTCTTCCTGCGAAATACATTCCAAGTCTTAGGGAGGCATTCTAAGTGATCTAAGTGTGATGTTTGAAGGGTCCCCCACCATTGAGAAACCGGAAAAACATGGCAAAACAAATGATTCGAAAGGAAAATCCTTAAGTGTGCCAATTTCCACGAACTTCCCTACGCGAACTTTGAAAAGTGAAAAGTTTCAGGTTGATCTTGGATTCAGGGTTTTCTGGCCAGCCCTTTTTGTGTAGGATTCCTGTCACCAACCGTCCAAACATGAAGCTTTTGAGCTGGATGCTCGATGCCGGCTTTGGTGGCAATTTCCTTCAAAAACAAGCCTGGCATCATTTGTTCAGGCCAAAATCTGATTCTTGAAGCCAAAATCTGCCATTGGAAAGTGCTTGAACAAGGAAATTTGAATGACACAGCACAAAAAGAATACGTTGGACACATTCTAAGTGAGGCCCTGAAATGGTGCCAAATACCGGGAAACGGACAAAACCACAATTTCTAAAAATGACTCGCATTACATACTTGAATGATTTTTCGGGAAATTCTTTCATTACCTTTTGCCGCCTTCTGGAGTAATTTCTTCATTCCTTTTCCTGCGAAATATATTCCAATTCTTAGGGGTGGGCATTCCAAGTGTGATGTTTGAAGGGCCCCCCACCATTGAGAAATGGGAAAAACATGGCAAACAAAATGTTTCGAAAGGAAATTCGGTGGCTGCATTTTTTCCGTTTGAGATGTTTACTGGTGCAGTCAAAATCAAACATGAACCTCTCGAGCTGGATCTCGGACCCCTAGTCTTGACAGCAAAATGTGCCAATTTCCAGGAATTTCCCTCAGCGAACTTTGAAAAGTGAGAAGTTTCAGATTGATCCCTGTCAACAACCGTCCAAAAAATGAAGCTTTTGAGCTGGATGCTGGATTCCGGCTTTGGTGGCAATTTCCTTCAAAAACAAGCCTGGCATCATTTGTTCAGGCCAAATCTGATTCTTTAAGCCAAAATCTGCTATTGGAAAATGATCGAGCAAGGAAATGTGAATGAAACAGCACAAAAAGAACATGTTGGACACATTCCAAGTGTTGCCCTGAAATGGTGCCAAACACCGGGAAACGGACAAAACCACAATTTCTGAAAATGACGTGCGTTACATACTTGAATGATTTTTCGGGAAATTCGTTCATTACCTTTTGCCGCCTTCTGAAGTAATTTCTTCCTTCCTCTTCCCGCGAAATACATTCCAAGTCTTAGGGAGGCATTCTAAGTGATCTAAGTGTGATGTTTGAAGGGTCCCCCACCATGGAGAAACCGGAAAAACATGGCAAAACAAATGATTCAAAAGGAAAATCATTTCTGTACAAAAGCTGTCAGAAACGCTGATTTTCAGGTAAATTTTGGATTTGGGGTTTGGTGGCTGCATTTTTTCCGTTTGAGATGTTTACTATCACATTCAAGCATGAACCTTTCGAGCTCATGAACCTTTCGAGCTGGATCTCGGACCCCTAGCAAAATGTACCAATTTCCACGAACTTCCCTAAGCGAACTTTGAATAGTGAAGGGTTTTCTGGCCAGCCCTTTTTGTCTAGGATTCCTGTCACCAACCGTCCAAACATGAAGCTTTTGAGCTGGATGCTCGATGCCGGCTTTGGTGGCAATTTCCTTCAAAAACAAGCCTGGCATCATTTGTTCAGGCCAAAATCTGATTCTTGAAGCCAAAATCTGCCATTGGAAAGTGCTTGAACAAGGAAATTTGAATGACACAGCACAAAAAGAATACGTTGGACACATTCTAAGTGAGGCCCTGAAATGGTGCCAAATACCGGGAAACGGACAAAACCACAATTTCTAAAAATGACTCGCATTACATACTTGAATGATTTTTCGGGAAATTCTTTCATTACCTTTTGCCGCCTTCTGGAGTAATTTCTTCATTCCTTTTCCTGCGAAATACATTCCAATTCTTAGGGGTGGGCATTCCAAGTGTGATGTTTGAAGGGTCCCCCACCATTGAGAAATGGGAAAAACATGGCAAACAAAATGTTTCGAAAGGAAATTCGGTGGCTGCATTTTTTCCGTTTGAGATGTTTACTGGTGCAGTCAAAATCAAACATGAACCTCTCGAGCTGGATCTCGGACCCCTAGTCTTGACAGCAAAATGTGCCAATTTCCCGGAATTTCCCTCAGCGAACTTTGAAAAGTGAGAAGTTTCAGATTGATCCCTGTCAACAACCGTCCAAAAAATAAAGCTCTTGAGCTGGATGCTGGATTCCGGCTTTGGCGGCAATTTCTTTCAAAAACAAGCCTGGCATCATTTGTTCAGGCCAAATCTGATTCTTTAAGCCAAAATCTGCTGTTGGAAAATGATCGAGCAAGGAAATGTGAATGGAACAGCACAAAAAGATAACGTTCGACACATTCTAATTCTAAGTGTTGCCATGAAATGGTGCCACCACCGGGAAACGGACAAACCACATTTTCTGAAAATGACGTGCGTTACATACTTGAATAATTTTTCGGGAAATTCGTTCATTACCATTTGCCTCCTTCTGAAGTAATTTCTTCCTTCCTCTTCCTGCGAAATACATTCCAAGTCTTAGGGAGGCATTCTAAGTGATCTAAGTGTGATGTTTGAAGGGTCCCCCACCATTGAGAAACCGGAAAAACATGGCAAAACAAATGATTCAAAAGGAAAATCCTTAAGTGTCCGCAGTCTTAAAACTGTTTGTACATTTCTGTACAAAAGCTGTCAGAAACGCTGATTTTCAGGTAAATTTTGGATTTGGGGTTTGGTGGCTGCATTTTTTCCGTTTGAGATGTTTACTATCACAGTCAAGCATGAACCTTTCGAGCTCATGAACCTTTCGAGCTGGATCTCGGACCCCTAGCAAAATGTACCAATTTCCACGAACTTCCCTAAGCGAACTTTGAAAAGTGAAGGGTTTTCTGGCCAGCCCTTTTTGTGTAGGATTCCTGTCACCAACCGTCCAAAAAATGAAGCTTTGAGCTGGACGGCTTTGGTGGCAATTTCCTTCAAAAACAAGCCTGGCATCATTTGTTCAGGCCAAATCTGATTCTTTAAGCCAAAATCTGCTATTGGAAAATGATCGAGCAAGGAAATGTGAATGAAACAGCACAAAAAGAATACGTTGGACACATTCTAAGTGAGGCCCTGAAATGGTGCCAAATACCGGGAAACGAACAAAACCACAATTTCTAAAAATGACTCGCATTACATACTTGAATGATTTTTCGGGAAATTCGTTCATTACCTTTTGCCGCCTTCTGAAGTAATTTCTTCCTTCCTCTTCCCGCGAAATACATTCCAAGTCTTAGGGAGGCATTCTAAGTGATCTAAGTGTGATGTTTGAAGGGTCCCCCACCATTGAGAAACCGGAAAAACATGGCAAAACAAATGATTCAAAAGGAAAATCATTTCTGTACAAAAGCTGTCAGAAACGCTGATTTTCAGGTAAATTTTGGATTTGGGGTTTGGTGGCTGCATTTTTTCCGTTTGAGATGTTTACTATCACATTCAAGCATGAACCTTTCGAGCTCATGAACCTTTCGAGCTGGATCTCGGACCCCTAGCAAAATGTACCAATTTCCACGAACTTCCCTAAGCGAACTTTGAATAGTGAAGGGTTTTCTGGCCAGCCCTTTTTGTCTAGGATTCCTGTCACCAACCGTCCAAACATGAAGCTTTTGAGCTGGATGCTCGATGCCGGCTTTGGTGGCAATTTCCTTCAAAAACAAGCCTGGCATCATTTGTTCAGGCCAAAATCTGATTCTTGAAGCCAAAATCTGCCATTGGAAAGTGCTTGAACAAGGAAATTTGAATGACACAGCACAAAAAGAATACGTTGGACACATTCTAAGTGAGGCCCTGAAATGGTGCCAAATACCGGGAAACGGACAAAACCACAATTTCTAAAAATGACTCGCATTACATACTTGAATGATTTTTCGGGAAATTCTTTCATTACCTTTTGCCGCCTTCTGGAGTAATTTCTTCATTCCTTTTCCTGCGAAATACATTCCAATTCTTAGGGGTGGGCATTCCAAGTGTGATGTTTGAAGGGTCCCCCACCATTGAGAAATGGGAAAAACATGGCAAACAAAATGTTTCGAAAGGAAATTCGGTGGCTGCATTTTTTCCGTTTGAGATGTTTACTGGTGCAGTCAAAATCAAACATGAACCTCTCGAGCTGGATCTCGGACCCCTAGTCTTGACAGCAAAATGTGCCAATTTCCAGGAATTTCCCTCAGCGAACTTTGAAAAGTGAGAAGCTTCAGATTGATCCCTGTCAACAACCGTCCAAAAAATGAAGCTTTTGAGCTGGATGCTGGATTCCGGCTTTGGTGGCAATTTCTTTCAAAAACAAGCCTGTCATCATTTGTTCAGGCCAAAATCCGATTCTTTAAGCCAAAATCTTTCCTTTTGATGGTAAAAATAATTTGATGGTTCCTCCCACATTTTCCTTTGCCGTGTTTGGGGATGCCCTGGCACCCAGACCCATGTGGACCTTGGTTTCTTGGAAAAATAATGGAGATTTAACGGGGTTTCATTGGGCGTTGGCGGTGACAACATGGGGATATTGAGTAGCCCACTACACATATATACAATATATATATATACATATAATAATTGATTTGTGGAGTTTCTTTCAACCATTTGGTCGAAATGTCAGAAGCTCACAAACTGGGATTTAGGGGACAACAACTAGCATATTAACACCAAAACTAGGGATTATATAGACCATCAAAAGCTTATGTCTATATCTCTAATAGTGACGGACTGAAACTCAAAATGCCTTGGACCAATGAAATATTGACAGGGTCTCCAAATATGGCGATAATCATGCGCACTTAGAATGCCCCATAGTGCCCCAGAAAAAGTCCAGCTCGCAAGATTGAATTTTTGGTGATGGAGGCATTCTAAGTGACCCCCAAAAATGAGGTTTTCGGAGGCATTCTAAGTGGCACTGACAAAAAATTGGGCAAATACGGAGGCATTCTAAGTTTCAGTCCGTCACTATAAAGTTCATGGATTCTTGCAGTGTAAGGTTCATAGACTTTTGGGCTGTAAAGTTCATAGACTTGTGGGCCTGAAAATGCATAAACTTTTTGGGGTGCAAGGTTCGTGGATTTTTTTGACCTTAACGTTTTGAGTTTCTTGTGGCGTAAAGTTCAAAGGTTTTTTGGGTCTTAAAGTTCGCAGTTATCATTGAGCACGCAGGGCGGGTTCCAAGATTTCATTCCGAAGACGCGAAGACGCGAGCAGCCCCCCACAGCGTCGCAGCGTCGCGACACCGCGAAGACGCGAGCAGTACCCCCAGCGGCGTCGCAGCGTCGCAGCGTCACAACACCGCGAAAACGCGAAGACGCGAGCAGCCCCCCAGCGGCGTGGCAGCGTCGCAGCGTCGCGAAGACGCGAAGACGCGAGGAGACCCCAGCGACGTGGCAGCGTCGCAGCGTCGCAGCGTCGCGAAGACGCGAAGACACGAGGAGACCCCAGCGGCGTGGCAGCGTCGCAGCATCGCAGCGTCGCGACACCGCGAAGACGAGAGCAGCCCCCTCAGCGGCGTCACAGTGATCACGGAGTCCCCCAGTTGCATATTCGAAAATCAAAACGCGAATGCCTTGCCTTCTTTCTTGCCAAGTTTTCCCTGATGACACATTCGGCGATGCCTTCAGATTTCCCCGAAGCTAAGAACCTTTTGGTCCTGCAATCTTCTTCCTCCTCCAAGATCTTGTTATAGAAAGCCTGTCGGGGACACAGGCTGATTGAAATATATGTATATGCCTATCTAGATGTTGTCGATATATATATATATAGACGTCCAAGACTGTGGACTATTCATAATATTTATATAATATCACCTACCTAAACTATATCGAACCACCCACGACTGTGTATAATTGATCTCAGCACATGCCAAATCTGTATTAGCAGATGCACATAGCACCTGGCCTTCAGCCGCTCCACTTGGTCACGGTCGGGCTTCGTGGTAGGCCTGGTGCCAACCCAATTCGGAAAAAACAAAATGTTCTGAGATCAGAGACCCAGTTTCAAAATTACAGCATCAGTTTGCCTGATGAACGCACTTAATGCAAGAGGCCAGAAAAATCCCACATTGAAAAAAAATGTCCATGTCAAGGACATGCGGTTGTGCAAAGCAGAGCTGGTGGCATCTGGAAGGTTCTGGCCGGATTCCAGACGGCCTCCAGGTCACAAAACCCCCCAAAAAACACCTAGAATCTAGAAGTTTAAGAAACGATTTCAAAGAAATCCAACCACCCGATTTGATAAGCCTGACATTTCCGAAACGTTCTTCTCATTGGGTATCGCCATGGGGACTCGGACACATCAGGGAAGTATGCAACCCAGTGGAATTTGAGCAATGCAACCAGGTGGCCAAAAAAACATGAGATGGGTTAAACTCAGTCCTTGGGTGAAAGACGAAGTATAACTCAGTCTTGGACGCCTATAGGGGTTCATTATTATTGTTTATTTGCGAACATAAATATTTGATCAAGGCCCCACCGTTTAAGCCAATACACTGGTAACGACCGCGTGCAGCCTTACCCACCACCCACCCCAGGGTTGTAGCGTCGCAGCGTCGCTCGTGTCTACGCAGCATCGCGCCACTGCGAAGAAGCGAGCGACCGCCCGCAACCAGATCTGATGACGCGAAGACGCGAGGAGCTCGCGAACCGCAGCGTCGCAGCATCGCGAAGACGCGAACCCAAAAGCTCTGGTTAGGCTAATTCCTGCTTATTAGGTTATTCTAGTTTTTAAGGTTAAATTCTATCTATTAGGTTATTTCATGTTCTGTCTTTTAGGTTGTTTGCCTGTTTGCCTAAATAGTTTATTTAGCCGAATAACCTAGAAACTGTTTTGTTTGAGACTTTGCTTTTCTTTCACCAAACTATATTTTCAACAGTTTAAACTAAAGACACAGTCTTTTTCCATATTTGTTTCCTTTGGAATTATTGAATTACATGTTTTTCTGGCAAATAGTTTTTCAAATGTTTCTTCATTGTTTTGTGAGTGATGTATGTCGCTTTCTTTTGATATATGCGGGTCTGAAGTGATTTTTTGTGCTAAAGTGAAGCCTTTTGTGCTAAAGTGAGTCTGTAAATTTCAATCGGATATGTTTTAGATGGGGCAAGCCAACACAGCATGGAAGCAACAAAACACATGTCCAAAACAATATGAGCAAATGGGTATGTCTCAACATGAAGTGTCCTTTTTTGACCCCGAAATGGTTACGTTGAAGGGAAAAAAGGTCACCTCATTTCCAGACATACCCAAACAAGAAAAAAAACATGTTTTGCAACAATGGCACTGGATAGTTTTTGGGAGCGCCAAGCCAGCACAGGATGAAAAACCAAAAGCAAGAAGAAAAATGAAACCAACAAATGCAAAAACAACAGCGCACAGTAATAAATCAAAAATGTGAAAACAATTGTCCAAAACCTAACTTGTCAGCTGCATCGTTTATGAAATTCAGAGAAATTCATGTGAATTCGCGGGTGCTCATTGCTCATGGGTGTTCATGTGTGTTTTTCATTTTTTTCGGCTGCCACCTATTTAGTTTACGCAGTGGGTTTCCATGCCCAAAAAGAAAAATCAAAGTATTTTTTCGTGAGGTTCGCGCGCGTTTTTTGGGTATAAAATGGCTGCCCCCCGGCGCGCGAACCCAACCAAAAAAACAAGTTTAGACACTTGCTGATTTGGTTGGTGGTTTTTGTCTCATGCGCTGCTATTTGGCTGCAAAACCTGTGCCTTGGTGACCAGATGGAAATCCCTGAGTTCTTGGTCAGCTTGGACTCGATGGTTAATTATTTTTTTAAGATAAATTTGGGGCTAGAGAACCCCAAATCATTGGCAAACCTTGGCTTTGAAGGGCATTTTTTGAAATCATCATAAGCAAAAACTGTCAAGACTGGAAGGTTTTTCACTTGTAAGAAAGTAGTGGCAAGCACAAAATGTTTGAAGACTTGCTTGGTGAGGATTGGTTGTATTCAAGTTGTTTTTGCCAAAACTAAACGGAGCAATCCAGCCAAGACTTGATCAATCACTAAGGGGGTCTCCATCCCTCAAACCTTTTTACATCAAAACACCTGCCCAAAGATTTGCAATCACCTGGGGCTCTCCATCCTTGGCCTTTCTCCCCATTGAAAAAAAACAACGAAACCACCAAACAATGCAAGTGACTTGAGGTGATCAGCATTCAGGTCTTTGACTTTGAGGCAAGTAAACCCAGAATTTACCCAAAATAAAGAGAAGGGGTGTCAATCCCAGAGTCCATCCATTCCTACGTTTTTTTCCTCAAACCTATTTGCAAGAAAATGCAATCCAACCCAGAGTTAATCGATCACTTGGGCCTTCCCATGCCAATCCATTTCCTAAAAATTAATCCAACTGTTTTGCAATGACTTGGGGCCCTCCAGTCATCAAATTCATTCACATTTGTATGGGAAAATTTCCCCCAGAAAGTGTATGGTTGAAGATTTGTTGATGGAAAAAAGTGATTGACCAAACATTTTTTTGACAAAAAACATTTAAAAAACAATGTTTTTTCTCAATAAAATCAAGATTTTTGCTGAATAAACACCATTTGTTTTACTAAAGACCAATATTTTTTGAATAAAATCAAGATTTTTTTAAACAAATCCAAGATTTTTCGAAGATTTTCAAATAAATGAGGTGTAAGTTTGCATCAAACTTACACTTTTGAGGTGTAAGTCTACATCAAACTTACATAAACTTACACATCAAGAGTGTAAGTTTACACCAAACTTACATATCAAAAGTGGAAGTTTACATCAAACTTACACTGAGAAGTGTAAGTTTGCACTTGTATGTGTAAGTTTGATGTAAACTTACACTTTTGATATGTAAGTTTGGTATAAACTTACACTCTTGATGTGTAAGTTTAGTGTAAGTTTGATGTAAACTTACACCTCAAAAGTGTAAGCTTGATGCAAACTTACATCAAACTTACACCTCATTTCCTTGAACATCTTCATACAATCTTGGATTTATTCAAAAAACCTTGCTTTTATTCAAACAATCTGGATTTTTAGTTAAAAACATGTTTATTCAGAAAAACATTTGGTTTTATTCAAAAATCTTTTTTTGAAAAAGCATGCGTTTTTTTAAAAAAAATGTTTGATCAGTCATTTTTTCCATCAAAAAATCTTCAACCAAACACTTTCTCGGAGAGATTTTCCCATGCAAATGTGAGTGAATTGGATGACTGGAGGGCCTCAAGTCATTGCAAAACAGTTGGATTAATTTTTAGGAAATGGATTGGCATGGGAAGGCCCAAGTGATCGATTGGCTCTGGGTTGGATTGCATTTTCTTGCAAATAGGTTTGAGGAAGAAAAATAAATGGTAATGGATGGGCTCTGGGATTGACAACCTTTTTCCTTCTTTTTGCAACCATAAATCTGAAAACTGCAAAACCCAAAATTTAATGGCAAATTCCAGGTTTAACTGCATAGAAAATGTGAATGCTGAACGCCCCAAGTCATTGTTTGTTTCTAGTCGCATTTTTTTTGGCATAAATGTCAAGGATGGAGAGCCCCAGGTGATTGTTAATCTTTGTGTTGGTTTTCTGATATCGAGGGCTGGAGGCCCTTTAGTGATTGATCAAGTCTGGGCTGGATTGGCCGTTTAGTTTTTGCAAAAAAAATGAATACAACCAATCCTCACCAGGACTTTCTTCATTTTTTTGGCCGACCACTGCTTTTGACAAATGAAAGGCCATCCAGTCTTGACAGTTTGTCTTTATAAAACTACTGCTGCCGCACTGCTGCCCGAACTGATTTCAAAAAGGCCCCTCCAAAACCCTTGGATTGCCGATAATTCAAGAAAGAAATCAGCCCAGGGCTGGGACCTCCATCTCAACTTTTAAGTTCAAAGAAAGTGGATGGCAGCAAAACAAAACGACAAACAAACAAAAACACATGAACACCCATACACACGCATGAACAACCATGTACATCCATGGACACCCATGAGCACTTGAGCGCGCATGAGCACCCATGAACTCACATGAATTCGTGTTTTTCCAAATACAATGCAGCTGGCAAATTACTTGTTGAACCATGTGTCTCACAGTTTTTGAACTTCTTATTTTGGGTTGTTGGCTATGTGAGTTTTTGATTTAATTGTTCTTTTCTTGAACTGAACATTAATTTTATTTTTATGTTTTATTTTTTTTGTTTTGTCCTGTGGGGGCTTCGCGCCCCGAAAAAATCTTTGCTGACTTTTGCAAAACATGATTCGTCATTTTTATATTTTTAAAACTATACGGTTTTTATTTAATTTATTTATTTATTTATTCAATTTATATATATATATTTATACATATATATGTATATGTATATATATATGTGGAACATCTGAAAAGATGTAAAACTTCTAACTCACGTAATGTTTGTATTGGATGGTTTCTTTTCCTTCTATTTTCGGGCAAGTTGCCGTCACTTCATTTATTAGATGCAGGGGGGCGTGGCATACAATCAGGGACCACGTCCAACGAAGCTACCTGATTGTATGGGATACAGAGCCTGATCAGCTCTGCGTACCTGCTTCAATTTTCCACTGTCTATGGCGACCGGCTAAGCCAAGTACCGGCATGTCGTTTTTCCAACCTTTTTTCAAACCAAACAGCTGTACGGTTTTCGCAATCTGACTGAGCTGCATCAGAACCAGTAAATCCTTCGAGCAAGGACGTAGAAAGATTTCCTTCGCACAGTTTCTCACTTCTAATCATTCAACCATTCCTGTCAGGTTTACTGAGGTGTTTTTGCACGTACGATGCATTCCACATCAATAATTCGATAAGCTATGTGTCCTTCATACCGATTTTCGTCAAGATGGTATGAACCCTTCGGGGAAAGCCTTTCTAGGCTAACTTTTGACGGTAAAACGATGTCTGAATTTACACTTTTGAATTAGTAATTCGTCTAAGTAAAGTGAAACAGCCGTTCAATTTTCAGGTCTCACTCTGTCGGTCGTCAATTGTGTTGAACAACTGCCCGCTGTGCCTGGGAATCACCTCTTTACTTGAACTTCAAGGGATGGTAGACTGAAGCTGCGACAACCTCCTTTTTTGACCACTGCCCGAGAGCGCAACTGAATTGTCACAGCATTTGCATCATGACGGTATTTCCAGGCAGGCACATGACTTTAGGTGTGGTGATTCTTTCTTTTTTGGTCGTTGGTGAGGTTCAACTGTGCACTTAATTCACCTGAATACTGACAGCCGTCGATGGGGTTGAATTGAATACCGAGGGCCTTTGAGCCTTATCACGAATTTTGCATGGATTGTGGATGCATCTTTTCAAACTAAGTTTTTTCATTATAACAACCTGACAGTGCTGCCATGTTCCCTGGACGGTTTCCCACCGCCCCCGACACGATGTGGAACTTTGGATGGAATCCACAACCGATGGGACTTCAAGGGCAATTTTGTGGAGGTGATATGATGAACCAGCAGTCACAAGCTCAGTCTCAAGCTCAGACTCAGGCGCAACTTGCTCATCTTAGGGAGCAAAATTCCATCTTGAATCAACAACTGGCGTCACAAGCTCAGTCTCATATCCAGCACCTTCAACAACTCGTTCCTTTCCATCAACCCACTCCGCATCCTCACTCAACTTCCACTCCACCTACTCCACAACCAACACCTCAAGCGTCAGAACCACCAACACCTGTGGCACCTCCATCCACACAAACTGGCTCCAGTGCATCCTTCAACCCTGAAGAGATGATGCAGCAGATGAAGAACACGGTCGAATCCAGTATCCAACGCAGCATGAACCAACTTCCGCCATGCACCAATTCCAGTCCCTCCACAGACTTCCAGCCACCTCCATCCACCTGATGATGTTCCAACATCACATCAACGATCCCACCGACGATCCCGGTCCCAACGTCATCGATCTGGATCCAGAAGACCTGACAAACGTCCGGTCTCCATCCCTCGCAGTCCTCGCCGTCACAGATCTACAAGACGAACCCGTCGTTCGTCTCGACCACGATCCTCGTCCAGAAGAAGACTCTCCACGTCGAGACGTGCCTCCAGACGACCAAGCAGGGCTACGTCGATCACTCTTCGGTCAGCCTCCCCACGACATCGAGAAGTACGACACCGAGATCAAGATGACCACCCACCACAGGAATCAACTCACACACCAGCCACTCTCCAACCTGCAACGTGGGAACACCACCCACAACAGTCACATTACAACACCAACACTCAATCACACTACTACCACCACGACCAATACACCACCAACAAGTGGCAATCCAGAGGACAATGGAAAGACCATCCAAAATCCTCAAATACATCCAATGCTTCAGGTTGGATTGACTACACAAAACCACCAGCCAGTCATCACACTCAATACGACTCCTCCACCAAACCACTCACGGCATTCTCCTCTGACTCCAACACAACATACCCTCAACAAAACCGACCATCACACAGGTCAGGTTCAGTCCAATCCCGTAGCTCAACCACTGTCCCTCCAGGACATGTTGCCATCAACCTTCAAGATGGTTCCAAGGACGAGTGGGTTCGCAACGTCAGATTTGCCTTGAGTCATCCTGAAAGGATGCGAGCTCCCAATGAAATTCCGGCTGCCGAACGACCCAAGCCGACAACAACGATGGACCACCAAGATTATGAACAGGCCTGTGAACAGCTCCATCAGGTCGACCAACGCATCCCTCCGGATGGCGTCAAAAAGGCTGTCCAACTATTTTTCAGTACCCACCTTCTGCCTGGCTACGACCTATCCACCTGCCACGTCAGAGAACTTCCAGTCACCAACACTCTTGCCCTCATCATGCCCGTACCTGACACCAGTCATTTCCAGATGCCACCTCCCTTTGGCAAACGTCAAAACCACACATGGGCACTCCTTCATGGGACGTCACTTCATACTTCTCAGCAGATCCTCCTCGAAGGCAAGATCAGACCAGCCAACTGGTCATATCATCGAAATCTTCAACGTTGCGAATTGCCAACCTTTGGGGCATTCTACCTTGGCAGGGAAGTATCCAACAGTGACAAGACCATCCCACCATGGGCGGAGAGAGAGCTTCTCGATGCTATCCAAAAGAAAGGAAAAGGACAGCAAGACATCGTCATCGGGGCGATGTACCGAGGATCAACCGACCACACCGCATACAAAGCTGGAGGCAATGAGTTGGCTCAGCTCGGTGTGGTGGAAAAAGGAATTGTCACCACGTCTGAGAAGTACACGATTGCCCACAGCAACCATGTGGGATTGAAATTCGTTGCTCTCAAGTGGCAAAACCTGGATATGAAGATCGACGTTGGCGACACATCCTCAGAAGACTATAACTACCGCAGCAATGAGGAACGCTACTCAGGTCGTCGTTGATGGCAGGACCTCAGCACTGAGCAGCTGTTATCATGTATTATTAGCTTTGTTCGGCCTAAACAGGAATCCGAATCTGACCTTTCTAGGGACAACCTGGACACGCTTTTGATCAAAAAGTATGGTTGCCCCAATCTGATCGTCTCACTACTTCAGGAACTCAGGTGGGGTCCACTTCATTGCATCGCGTTGTAATTGCATCTTGCTGGAAGATTTCTTGGATTTTTGGGTTTTCTTTTGTGTGTTCGTGACTGGTCCTAATTTTGGTTCCTTGACTTCGACTGAACCTTCGTGTATTGCTTTGCAGTTTTGTTTTTGCCCCACAGCCTAGTTAGAGAAAAACTGTGTGTCTTGATATCATGGCGGACTCGGACCGATCTCGATCCCCAGTGCCGGGACGAAACCGCGCCGAACCTCGTGGACCAGTTCAACCGGTACGACAAGAACTACCTTTCTTCCCTCGCTGGTGCGGACCTATGCAAGCAGCTGTCTGGCACTCACAGCAAATGTCATGACCTCAGTTTCGACCTCAGTTCAACATGCAACAGTCGGGAGCGTATCCTTCGAATCAATCCATGAGCCAAACTTCCGCTACCCTGTCGGGCACATGGCCCAATCCACGCTTTCCACCTGCACCTCCGTCATCACCTCCACCAAGCCACCAACCCTTGCATATCCCGTTCCACCTCGCCTTGCCACTCCACCTTGCTCACCTACTTTGCCTTGTCCACCAACCCAGGCTGCTTCACCCAGCACTCCATCCGTTCCGTCATCTCAGCCTCGTCATGAGAGCACTCCACATATGACCTCACCAGGAGGTCGCACAACAGTGGAAGACAACCGGACTTTTGGCTTCGATCTCAATCCTCATTGGCAAGAGGACAAAGATCATTACGACAATCAGAAGATCAACGGCTTGACCTTCCCACGAAGCATTCGTCAATCCGCCTTCACGCTGTACATTCAAAAACATTGCGTAAGCATCAGCGTATGCAAAAGTCCTAGACTTGTATCAAATAAAGAAATTACTTTACTTCGTGTGATCCCCACCATGACATTTATACATTTTGTTACTGGCAAATCTTCTGGCATTCTATCTGGCAAACCTTCTGGCATTCTATCTGGCATACCTTCTGGCATTCTATCTGGCATATCTTCTGGCATTCTATCTGGCATATCTTCTGGCATTCTACCTGGCATATCTTCTGGCACTTTATCTGGCATATCCTCTGGCATTCTATCTGACATATTATCTGGCAAATCTTCTGGCATTCTATCTGGCAAACATTCTGGCACTTTATCTGGTATACCTTCTGGCATTCTATCTGGCATTCTATCTGGCATCTGGCATTCTACCTGGCATATCTTCTGGCATATGTTCTGGCATATCTTCCGGCATTCTTTCTGGCATTCTATCTGGCATATCTTCTGGCGTATTATCTGGCAAATCTTCTGGCATTCTATCTGGCAAAAATTCTGGCACTTTATCTGGCATATCTTCTGGCATTCTATCTGACATTTTATCTGGCATTCTATCTGGCATATCTTCTGACATTTTATCTGGCACATCTTCTGGCATTCTATCTGGCATTTTATCTGGTATTCTCTCTGGCATACCTTCTGGCATTCTATCTGGCATATCTCCTGGCAATCTATCTGACGTTTTAACTGGCATTCTCTCTGGCATACCTTCTGGCATTCTATCTGACATATCTTCTAAACATTCTATCTGGCATAGCTTCTGGCATTCTATCTGGCATATCTCATGGCATTTTATCTGGCATATCTTCTGGCATTCTACCTGGCATATCTTCTAACACTCTATCTGGCATATCTTCTGGCATTCTATCAGGTCCAGCGGTGCACACTGAGCTGGGCAAGTCCCAGGTTGAGGTCCAGCGGTGCACACTGAGCTGGGAAGGTCCCAGGTTGAGGTCCAGCGGTGCACACTGAGCTGGGAAGGTCCCAGGTTGAGGTCCAGCAGTGTGCACTGAGCTGGGAAGGTTCCAGGTTGAGGTCCAGCAGTGCGCACTGAGCTGGGAAGGTCCCAGGTTGAGGTCCAGCAGTGCGCACTGAGCTGGGAAGTTGGCAAAGAGCTTGGCGAAGAGTTGGCAAGGCGGAAGTTGAGGTGGAAGTTGATGCAGACATGGTCGAGGCGAAACAGGCGGAGGAGCAGGAGGAGGAAGAGGAGGAGGAGGAGGAAGAGGAGGCGGAGAAGGAGAAGGAGGAGAAGAGCTAGCCGAGGAGGAGAAGAACAACTCTGATAAAATCTAACAACCCTCACCTGGCAGGTGGGGAACAAATCATATTTTTTGAATTTGGTGAAGCTGACCCTGCCACTGAACTTGCTGAGAATCTCCTCGAACCCTGCCCCTGAACTTGTTGAGAAACTGCTTGAGGGCCCCGGGCTTTGATTCTCTGTATTTTTTGAAGGTGTAGGTCCGCACTTTTACAGCGCTCAGACACTTTTTCGGCATCAGCACTGTTACAGCGCCATTGCTTAGTCAGTGGGTGAGTGTGGGCACTCTTACAGCGCCAAAGGCCCCTGAGGCCAATCCACATGAAGATGCAGTCAAGCGACAGAAGATGATGAAGATGACTTGAAGCTAAGCTTGCAGCCAACGGGGAGAAGTCGCGAGCCACTTTTACAACAGCGCCAAACGCGTGTCTTTTCCCGTTAGAATAAGGTTTCCAAACGAGTTTCATGTCAAAACATGTTCAAGAACTTGGCCAAGCTAAGGTCGAAAACCGTACTTCGACGAATCCTTGCTATGCCCAAAAAAGGATGCACAATGCTTCAGTCACTGTCCGATGGTCGTTGAACCATGCAACATAAAGACTGAGATGCAAAGCGGCCCAGGCGATCTACAACTTGAGTCTTTGGAAAGGTTTTCCTTTGCCAGCAACAGACGCGCTTCACCGCTGAGGCTGCAACTGGAAAGGGCTGCTCCATTGCAGCAATGATCTTGATTTGCAGCGGCGCATGTCGCCAAAATTCAATCAAATTCAATACCACATTCAAACTCGTGTAAAAACGCGCATGCGTTTGCGATGTTTTTTGGAGCCATCCTGCCACCCCCCACCAGCCTCAGCGCATGCGCCTGTGTGTTTTTTGCACTTTGCATCGTGTACACGCATTCAAAAGTGACAGAACTTTCAAAACTTGAGCCATATATCTTCCACGCGCCAATACGCCGCCTCAATATTGAGAAAGCAGACACTGTGACAGCGTCCAACAGGGTCTGTAAAACAGGTTTTCAACCTGTTTGGCCATAACCTATCATCGTTTGAATCGTGAATATGTTGTGAAAGGATGTGTCAAGTTTCATATGTAGCAATAACAAAGAAGCAGCATGCCCATGCAAAAGCTGCAAGCAGTGATTTTTTTGATCCTGAAAGCAACCTCAAATGAATGAAGTCTCCCAACATGACTCATGACAAAAAATGGTTATCCCTGGCCATAGGTTTGACCTTTCTCACCTTGGATTTGGTCACTCAACCATCTTTGAGCCAGGGTGGTTTACATTTTCTCATCTTGAGCTTTTTCATCTTGAGCCAAGACCATTTTCAACTTGTTTTGAGTTTTTTCATCTTGAACCAGAATGATATGTCATTTTGTCATCACGCCCCTGTTTTTTCATCTTCGGCCTGAATGTTTCTTTCGCCGGTCATCTCGAGCCACGTGATGGTACACTTTGGTTGAGGCATTGCCGTTTTGATGCGCAAAGAAGTTGGTTATGGCCAGCTTGAGAGCATCACAGTCCAATTTTTTGTCATACAGTTAAGTCATCCGATTATTTCCAAAAAACAAAACGGTAAAGCATGGCAACTGCTTAATTGAGCGGTAAGCCACTGTCATCGCCATATGGTTGTGAAGCAGTCAGAAGGTGCTGGTACCTACTGCTTGATTTGCTTGCTGCAGGGGGTTTGGTCGCTGCAGTGGAAGAAGCCAAAAATGCTGGAAACGCCGTGATTCTATGCACCTCGTTTCAAAGGGCGAGCAAGAGTTTGAACATGTTTGAACTAGTATCAATTCCCATCCGTTATCCATACTGTCATGCCCCTGACGGAGCACTCTTGTCCGTGTCTATAGGCATGGATGCAAACTCCCACCCTGGAATTCGCACTTCCGGCGAAAGTTCCTGGAAGGCAGACCGATGGCAAATCATGCGCCGAAACAATTTCACCAAATAGTTTCCGTTGGCAATTGTTCCGTGGCAATGGGGTCGATTTGATGACTTCCACTTCAGGTCTTGCGGCAATGTCTTGGAGCTTCAGTTTGGGATGATTTTTTCGATGCTGAAGGGAAACCAAAGAAGATTCAGAGCGAGTTCGATCCTCCAGTGACCTCGAATAAGGTCCGAGGGCCTTTGTCAGCCCAGGCCAAAAAGATTGGTTCCCACGCCTACTATCTTATCGATCACATCTTCTTTGACCCGGTTTTTTTTGAGCTTGAAGCACATGCTTTTGAGCCCAAACAGTTCCGGTCGCCCGCCGACGCTCTAGAGGAGGTGCAACCATCACTGTTGAACCCTTCTGATCACTATCCAGTGATTGCAGATTTGATTTTCAAAGCTGGAGGCGCAAAGTTTTGCAGGACTTGCTGAGATGCAAGTTCCTGCGCTGAGTTCGGCGCAAAGCAGCCGGACCAGAGGGAGCAAACATTGGAGAAAAATGTTGAATTTCTTGAGAATTGCATCTGAATCACGAGAACATGTCAGCACTAGCTCTCGTGCCTACCTTAACTTTGTTTCTTCTCGCAGGTCAAACCATGGTGCTTATATGTGCTTATGCTCCGCAAACGCCCTTGCGTTTTGTCTATTGCTGTGTGGGTGATATCTTGCTGCTTGAGTCTTGGCAGTCTTGGCCGATCCTTGCTGCTTCAAGGCCCAGGCACTTGATCTACTGTAGACCATTTGTGCCTGTCAGTCATTCGTTGAGTTTTTGGCAGCTTGCCCCTTGGCTGCAAGGATCTCATTATGTTCAGTCATGCAACCATGCACTTGCAAACTATTTTATCGTACAACTGGATTGGTTTCCAACTTCTTTCAACCTCTTAACTCCTTTCAACTTGAATTTTGGCAAACCATTATTTATATAGTTTGTTGTTTTCGTTTCCTTGGAACTTCTGAACAGAAGTTGCAAGGCCGATGGCGCTGCGCTTCGTTCTTGTTTGCTTGCTGGCCTGTGTTTCCGCAGATGTGCAGACAGCATCCAGGCCTGGAGCCGTAGCGTGTGAAGGACTGCCGTAGCTGAAAGGACCCTCGGGACCTTGTTCTTTTCACAGTGTCCTTGTGCAGCTACAGCAGCGGTGTCGATCCACGCATGCCTTAGAGCATTTTCACATTGTGCTACAGGTTGTAAGTAGTAAGGAGTATACGGGGCCTAGTTCCAAAGGCAGGTATCACCCAGGAATTGCATTTGTTTCTTCTTGATTTTCAATGAATCCAATGCGTCGGCCACCATTTCCCGTGACACGTAGATGCACGCAGCCATTGTCTTTCTCGTTTTGCATGTCGTGGAGGCTAGGCACAGAGCAAGAGACCTACCAGAGTGCCTTGGGAAGATTTATATAACGTCAAGACAGAGTGGTGACTTTAACAAGACGAGTGAGGTTTCATTTCATTTCAAAGTGAGCCAAAGTGATTTGGGGCCCTTTCCTCTTTGTTGAGTCTTGGGGCGGAGCGTGTTTTCACAGAAGGAGCCTTTCCAGTCCTGACAACTTCAGATGCTGCTAAGCAAGCAAGCCTGAATTGCTGTACGCGTTCGAAACGAAACACGTGACACGCACTCAAAGATCAGGCGGCAGCGTGTATGCAACATTTTCGTAGAAATTCAAGCAATCCCTTTCCCCAGAGAACTTTATATATCATGAGACATGGCAGCAAACCAATTTTGGGCCAGAGCCAGGTTGCACCTTGCAGACCTTGCATTCACTGAGGCGCTGCGCAGTCTGCGAAGAAGGCTGTGCAAAAGATATGGGACCTCCACACTTCCGCACTTTAGCAGCATCTGGAAGCATGCGGCAGCTGGAAGCTCTTCAGCCGTGGGGGATGATTGTGCAGGGCTGTACCGGGTTAAGTTGCACGGCTGAGACTCCGGTCTGCCGTGCTGCAGTTGATTGGCCAGTTTCCGCCAAACCAAAGAAGCCAAAGCAGTTTCAATTCCCAAAATCAGCAGCTTTCTCAGCCTTCTCAGTCGCGAGTCACTCCGGAAGACAGATTCAGGTGGAGAGACGAGCGCGAAAGCCACTAGATGTGCCTACCTGAGCTCCATGTTCTATGCTGACATACGTCGAATATCCAAGCATCACAGCAACTTGAAAACTACTTTTTTGCAACTCTAGGGGTGGGCTAGTGCAGGGCAAGGAGGACATGGTATGTATATACACATACATCTGTAGTACAATATACATAAAATTGTAAGCATATATATATATACACGTGTGTAGACACACATGATGTAGGCACAAGTGCAGGACAGCGTACAAATAGCATCCTCGAGACACAGAGGCTGGCCGTTCAAAAGACAGTGCGCTCAAAAAATGCAGTCTTTCGGCGCAAAAGAAACAATGGAACAACAAGCAAAGCGAGAACACTGCTTTAAAAGAAAATCCCACCAAGTGGAGGACCACTGGTCTCCGATGCACCCAAGACCGCCCCCTACTGCGGATATGATTTGTGTGTGGTATATTCGGTTACAGGTTTAGCAAGTTGAGGAGGCGAATAAATAAGGACACAGTTCTTCGATCCGTTCTTTTTTTGTGCCCGCTGTTGTTTTTTGCGCTTTTTTTTTCAAAAAAAATGCATTGTTTGCTTATTAGCCTTTGTTACGAAAGCCAGCCGGCAGGCTAGGCTGAAGTTACTATTGCGAACATAGTGGGCTTAAGGGGTCTGGGTAGGTGACGAATGTCGCAATTGAGTGACGGTGGGGTATCGATTCCCCCCTTGTCCGGCTCTTGGGGTCGTAAACAAGGCTTCAAGGATATCTCATTGCAGTCTTGGTCAGCAGCGGAAGAAATCGGACTCGCTTTCCTTGGTTTTTCCTGTTTTTTTGAAAACGGTGTTGGCTCTTTTGTCTTTGCCACGTCGGTTGACAGAGTTGATTGGTCGGCTTTGTGTGAACTGTGTTGCTCCCTTTGCGCCGGGGACCCCCCACGAAGTCTCCGAAGTGCTGGTTTTTATTTTGGCACTCAAAACTGGCAATCTCAATGGAAACCATGCGTCACCAAAGTCAGCTGCCTTTCAGTTTCCAAACGCCCCATTGATCCTACAGTCCTCGCAATCTGCAGCAGCTCCCTGGGCCCTCTGGTGCCGGTGACATACTTGTAGTTTGAGCAGCCCATGCCGCGCAGATTCCCGTCGAAAGCAAGGCTCTGAGTTTAGAGGTTTTTTGGGATTATTGCCTGCTTGTTCGCGCGGAAAACATGGAAAACTATGGAAACCCAGTCCGAGCCAGACATTGGCGAACATTGAAAAGAATGATGAGCCCTTCAGCGAGACGCAGGAAAGCAGCGCATCAGAAACCCAGACTTAGATTGGTGTTGCTGCACCACTGATAGCACAAACATCTCGAATGCACGATAGTCACACTAAGCTTTCATATTCGGCATCGCAAACCGCAGAGTTATAATGTATAAATAACAGCAAGCTCCTTTCAGAAGTCGACATTTTGGAAAGGTTTGATTCGGCACCCCTGGAAATTCAGTGGGCTCCCAACCTCCCGGATCTCCATTTGCAAACTTTTCTTCGGACAGGCTGAACGGTTCTCATGTAGGGCGTTTGTGTTCCAGATTCAAGGCTCTGTACATCTCTATACCTAGTACATACTATCTTGACTCGATCCCAATGCGTATGACGGACTGTACGTGGACTCTGGACTTTTGCGCTTCATCAAGTGCTGGGTTCATTGCCACAACACTGCACCTTTTAGTATGCGTTAAAACCGTCAAGGAAAAAGAGAAGGAAGCTGAGCAACGAGCAGAGCTGGGCTCCCAGATGCCATGATGCCACACCAAGCTGCGCCCTGGAAGGTCCAGATCATCGCCTCCTGTTCGTTAAAGTATCATATTCTCATATATGTTGATGTATGCACGCACACACACACATACGTCACACACGCATATGCATGTAGGTATTGTTTCCTGGCGTATCAGCATCGTATATATATAAATACACACATGTATGTGTGTGTTTGTGTGTGTAACATCTGAACAGATGTAAAACTTCTACTCTTGCAGAGGGGCCATGGGCACTTGGATGGCATGTGCCAACGAAGACCCATCCAAGTTGCTGTGCAAACGTACCTGCAATTTTATTTTCCGATCGACATGGCATGGGGCTAAGCCGAGAACCCCTCCACGAAAGTCTTGTTTAATTACATGTTATGGGATTCAGTTCCCGACGGAGCACTACAATGATCCAGTTCTTGTCTAGTGTGATTTCCATGGTGGCTCCGATTGGTGCCATGGACCCAATTGAGGGAACCTTGCTTAATGTGAAGGCGGACTGATTTGACTTCTGAATTTACACATGTTAATTTAGTAATTCGTCTAAGTAAAGCGAAACAGTCGGTCTTTCGGTCATGCACCTTTTGCAATGTCCCGCTGCTCCTGTTGTCTATGCGAACCTCGGGCAAGCTCACTTCTGTTGAAGAGATGTCGCTCCGAAACACCAGAAACTTTCTTTTATCGCTGATGCTCAAGCTTTGCAACATGACAAGGGATACTGAAGGCAACAGGCATGTCCTCTTCCTGCAGGTATGGTCCTTTTGGTATGTGGTGAGGTCAAACATTTTGTGCATCTAATTCATTTGAATTTGAACAGCCGTTTAATGCCCATGTGGTGTGACCGACTACCGTCCCTTCGATCGAGGGATTAACGCACGACTCTTTAGGCTTGAGCTGAATCCCATTTAGCTTTTTTGTTGTTTCGCTCCTCTTCATCAACTAGTTCCCCATTTGGTCCCTAAATGATCTAAATGGTCCCTAATTATCCCCCGTGCCCCTCTGTAATGTGTCGTGGTGTTTCGGGGTGTGCTCTGTGCTGGTTAGGTCCGTTTCTCCGTGTAGGTTGGTTCTGGAGGTTCGTTTGTTCCCTTCCCCCTGCGCTGTTTTGTCCGTTGGCCCGTCGTTGGTGTCCGCTTTTTTCTTCCTCTTGCCTTTCAGGGTTTACCCGGCTTCGGCCGGGTGTATGTGTGTCTGTGTGTAACATCTGAACAGATGTAAAACTTCTACTCTTGCACGGGGGCCATGGGACGAAGGCCCATCCAAGTTGCTGTGCAAACGTACGTGCAATTTTATTTATTTTCCGATCGACATGGCACGGGGCTAAGCCGAGAACCCCTCCACGAAAAGTCTTGTTTAATTGCATGTTATGGGATTCAGTTCCCGACGGATCATTACAATGATCCAGTTCTTGTCTAGTGTTTGTGTGTGGAACATCTGAAGAGATGTAAAACTTCTAATCGATTTGAGATTTGAGAATTTTGATTTCCCGTTTTTGCACAACAGACTTATTTTCAACAGCAGGGGGGCACAGAAGGCCCATAGAGCTGTGCCCAACGAAGCTCTCTATGGTGTCCTTAGGATATCCAGGCTGATCACCTGGACGTACCCGCACTCGTTTTGAAACAATTTCACTGTCATGGGACGTGGCTAACCCAAAGACCACCATGCCGTTAGGAAGACCACGATTTGTTTTAGTTGAAATGAGCTGCATCAGAACGAGTTGACTCATCTAGCAAGGACGTAGAAAGATTAGCTTCGCACAGTTTCTCACTTCCGGTCATCCAATTTCTCCTGTCAGGTTTAACCGGAGTGTTTTTGCACGTAAGATGCATTCCACATCAGAATTCGCAAAGATGTTTCTGAGCAAGTGTGTGATTCATGCTGGATTCGTCAAGGTGGCATGAAGCCTTCGGGGAAGCTTGTCCAAGCTAAGAATTGACACTTGGAAACGACCTCTGAATTTACACTTTTGAATTAGCAATTCGTTGAAGTAAAGTTCAACAGCTGGCCTTACTTCAATTTTCACCCTTCGGACGAGTGAGTGTTGAAACAGTTGGCCGTCGTGACTGGCCTCGGCGGCCTCACCTTTTCTCAGAGTACCTGTTTGCTGCATAGTTTGAAGCCACGACAACAATCCTTTTCCAACGTTGCCCAAGAGAGTATGGAGCTCAACATTGTGCATCATGACATGAACCCATGTGGAGGCTTCAGGACATGCCTTTCAGGTTTGGTCACTTCCTTTTGGTTACTTTGGTGAGGTTCAATTGTGCACGTAATTCAGGGGTTGACTACGTAAGCCGTATATAGGGTTGTGAAATGAATACCGAGGGCCGTTGAGCCTTATCACGAATTTTGCATGCAATGTGGATGCATCAGTTGGAAGTTTTGCTGATTTGATTTGATTACTTAACCTGACACTGTCGCCATGTTCCCTGGACGCTTTCCAAACGTCCCAGAAGCGATGTGGAACCTTGGATGGAACCCGCAGACTATGGGACTTCAAAGCCAATTTTGTGGAGGTGACCTGATGAACCAACAGTCTCAAGCCCAGTCTCAAGCTCAGACTCAGGCACAGCTTGCAGCTCTACGAGAGCAAAACGCCATCCTTAACCAACAGCTCAACTCTCAAGCCCAATCCCATATCCAACATCTCCAGCAGCTCATTCCTTTCCACCAACCTCCGCAACCTGTTCAAGCTCCATCAATTCCACCAACTCCACAACCGTCGGGGCCTCAGGCACCAGAACCACCAACACCGGTGGCTACGCCAACCACACAATCTGGACCTACTCCATCCTTCAATCCGGATGAGATGTTTCAGCAGATGAAACACACGGTTGAATCCAGCCTTCAAGCACTGGTGGAAAAGACTCAAGAGCGTCAAGCCAACCAACCTCCGGCACATCCACCAGTTCCCACGCTTCCACCAAATCTCAGTCAACATCCACCACTTGTTGAACAACCACCACCACGACAACGCTCCGCCCGCAGATCTCGCTCTCATCACCACCACTCTTCATCACGGAGACATGACAAACGTCCAGTCTCCATTCCACGAAGTCCTCGTCGTCGACGCTCACACAGACGTTCCCGTCGCTCATCAAGATCTCGATCCCCCTCCAGGGATATTTCCACTCATAGACATGAATCCCGACAACCAGGCAGGGGAACATCCATCACTCTCCGCTCTGCTTCTCCAAGCCATCGAGAAGAACGACATCGAGACCACGACCACCAACAACCACGTGAAAAATCCCGCCAGACAGCGACTCTTCAAGCTGCACAATGGGGACACAACCCACAACCATCATCCTACACTGATCCCCAAACACGTTCCTACCACCACGAACACTCGTCCACCGACAAGTGGCAGTCATGGGGACAGTGGAAGGATTACTCCAAACACTCAGGCTCATCCAACACATCCAAGTGGGTGGACTACTCACAACCTTCAGACAGCCACCGCACTCCACATGACTCTTCCACCAAACCACTTACGGCATTCTCCTCGAACCACACGACACCATCACTACGCCACAAGCAGAAGAAACCTCCTACACCGGGGGAAAGCCAACCCCCCACTCTTGTCAATGTCCATCCTGGACATATGGTCATCAGCTTACAAGAAGGATCGAAAGAAGAGTGGATCAGAGGAGTCAAGTTCGCCTTGCGCCATCCTGACCGCATGCCAGCAGCATCAGAGGTAGCACCAGAGACGAAACCCCAGCCACTGCAGACGATTGACATCAAGGAATTCGATCGTGCAGCGGAGACGTTAAAACAAGTTGACACACGCATTCCTTCGGATGTCATCCAAAAAGCGGTCCAATTGCTCTTCAGCACATACCTCCTTCCGGACTACGACCTGTGGAAGTCCTACATCATTGAACTCCCTTCCACTAACATGCTTGCACTAATATTTCCACTCCCTGACTCCAGTCACTTTCAGATGCCACCTCCATTCTGCAAGCATCAAAATCACACCTGGGCACTCCTCCACGGAACGACCCTCCGGACCTCACAGCTCATCATCCTTGAAGGCAAGATCAGACCGGCCAACTGGTCATACAACAAAGACCTCCAACGATGCGACATGCCGACCTTTGGGGCCTTCTACCTTGGCAGAGAAGTTTCTAACAGCGACAAGACCTTTCCAGATTGGGCGGCAAAGGAGCTCATGGACACCATCCAAAAGAAAGGAAAAGGACAACAGGATGTCGTCATTGGGGCGATGTATCGAGGTGCAAGGTCCCAAACTGCCTTCAAAGCTGGTGGCAATGAAATGGCACAGCTGTCTGTAGCTGAAAAAGGATTGGCAACAACGTCGGAGAAATACACGATTGCCCACAGCAATCATGTTGGGTTGAAGTTCATTGCCCTGAAGTGGCAGAACTTGCAAGACCACATCGACGTAAACGACTCGTCCTCAGATAACTGCAACTACCGCAGCATCAGACCTCGGACTAAGGATCGACACTCAGGTCGTTAATGGACCAACAGCTGTCAGCAGTCTTGCCGCTGTGTATCATTAGATCTTTTCGGCACCACCCGGAAACCGGAGTTGACATTTCTAGGGAAACCTGGACCAGCTTTTGATCAAAAAGTACGGTTGCCTCAATCTGCAAACTGACATTTCTGCTTTGTTTCAAGGTCGAATTTTGCTAAGTAGACTTTGATTGTTTCATCTTAACAAGCTGCGACACAAATGATTTCCAGTGCCCACTAGTATCCACTAGTTGTCTACATTCTGCCTGATGATGTCATGCATTGCATTCGATTTGTCGATTGTTGCCTCTTTGCCTCTTTTCCTTTCCTTCTCCTTTGTCATTTTTTCATGCATCATGGACATTGCTTTCACTGTAGTTTTGTTGCATTCTCAACAGCCCAACGTACCTCGTGTGGTGTCTCATCATGGCAGATTCGGATCGCTCCAGATCACCTATGCCGGGACGGAACCGATCCGAGCCTCGTGGACAAGCTCAGCCAGCGCGCCAAGACCTGCCGTTTTTTCCTCTGTGGTGTGGGCCCATGCAAGCAGCGATCTTGCACTCCCAGAATATGCCACATCCTCAGTTTCGACCTCAGTGGGCGCTGAGCCAGTCTGGACCTTATATGATGGGTAGAATGACGAATCAAACTCCATCCATGACGCAGGGCACTTGGTCCGGTCATCGGTTTCCACCAGCACCTCCATCGTCACCTCCACCAACCCTACCATATCCAGTGCCATCTCGTCCTGCTACCCCTCCATGCTCACCTACTTTGCCATGTCCACCAACACAACCATGCTCCCCAAGCACTCCAGGTTCAGTCCCTTCGTCTCAGCCTCGTCCATTTGAGACTCCTCAATCTACCCCACCCGGAGGTCCAGAATACCACGACGCTACCCGTACCTACGGGTTTGATCTCAATCCTGGCTCCGCACCCGCCGCTTTAGCGAGCCTACTTTTCGACCCTCCGGAGCCACAAACCATTGGAAAAACAAAGTGTTTCGCGACTTTCCTACCTTTTCGCGCATCTGCATCTTCTTTTTTCTGACTCTTTCTCTTCTACTCTTCTCTCTTCTAATCTTTCTCTTCTCTCTGCCTCTGCCCTACCCTGCTTTTCATCTGTCCATATTGTCGGAAGTTTGACGTCTAAACTTCCTTTGTAGTGTAGTGTAATTTAGTGTAGTGGAGTGTAGCGGAGCATAGTGGAGTGTAGTTGTGTAGTTGTAGTTGTAGTGTTGTGTAATGTAGTGTGGTGTAGTGGAGTGTAGTGTAGCGTAGTGGAGTGTAGTGTAATGGTAGTATACTGAAGCGAAGCGAAGCGAAGCGACATCCGAACCTCCAAAAGTGGTCCGAACCCCTAGTGTTTTTAACATTTTGACTTCGAAATGTGCTTCGCGCCACAACGGCGTGCACTTTTTCGACATCGCAACTTCCAAAAGTGGTCCGACACTGAGGTGCTTTATAGATTTTGACTTCGAAATGTGCTTCGCGCCACAACGGCGTGCACTTTTTCGACATCGCAAAAGTGGTCCGACACTGAAGTGTTTTATGCATTTTGACTTCGATATGTGCTTCGCTGTGGCGTGCACTTTTTCGACATCGCAACTTCCAAAAGTGTTCCGACACTGAGGTGCCTTTTACATTTTGACTTCGAAATGTGCTTCGCGCCACAACGGCGTGCACTTTTTCGACATCTCAACTTCCAAAAGTGGTCCGGCGCTGGTGTGTTTTGTACATTTTGGCTTCGAAATGTGCTTCGCGCCACAACGGCGTGCAATTTTTCACCTCTCATCTGGCCAGCTGGCTCCGCACCCGCCGCTTTAGCGAGCCTACTTTTCGACCCTCCGGAGCCACAAATGATTGGAAAAACATAAGGTGTTTTGCGACTTTCCTACCTTTTCGCGCATCTGCATCTTCTTTCTTCTGGCTCTTTCTCTTCTACTCTTCTCTCTTCTAATCTTTCTCTTCTCTCTGCCTCTGCCCTACTCTGCTTTTCATCTGTCCATATTGTCGGAAGTTTGACTTCTAAACTTCCTTCGACAATATATATATATATATGTGTGTGTGTACATACATATACATATATAATCGAAGGAAGTTTAGAAGTCAAACTTCCGACAATATGGACAGATGAAAGGCAGAGATGGGAAGAGTCAGACAAGGAGAAGAGAAGAAGAAAGAAGATCAAAAAAGAGAAAGTCTCAGAAGAAAGAAGATCCAGGTGTGCGAAAAGGTGGGAAAGTCGCGGCGCACTGTGTTTTTCCAATGATTTGTGGGTTGCGGAGGCAGGTGGCCAGATGAGAAATGAAAAATTGCCCGTCGTTGTGGCGCGAAGCACATCTCCAAGTCAAAATGTACAAAGCACACCAACGGTGGACCATTTTTAGAAGTTGCGATGTCGAAAAAGTGCACGCCGTTGTGGCGCGAAGCACATTTGCAAGTAAAAAAGCTGAAAGCACCTCACGTTCGGAGCGCCTGTGAAGTTGAGACGTCGAAAAGGCGCACGCCGTTGTGGCATGTTGTGGCGCGACGCACTTTTCGAAGTCAAAATGCACATAACACACCATGCTCGGACCACTTTTGGAAGTTGAAATGTTCAAAAAGTGTACGCCGTCGTGGCGCGAAGCACATTTCGAAGTAAACGCCACATGTTCGCGCCACATTTGGACGTTCAGATGTTGCTTCGCTTGGCAGGCGCAAGGGATTGTGCACCTTGTCTTCAGATTTGCTGAGATGATTTTGCGTGACAGGTGCAGCACTTCGTATGACCTGGCATCACTTTTTCGTGGCAGGCGCCGTACTGTAGACAGGTGGAGTTGGAAAAATCGCAAAACGCATTGGTACGAGGCCGTCAGCTCTGCACTCAACTTTCCATTTTTGAAGGAAGTCTCGCAGAATTGTTTCGTTTTTGATGTTGTCAACTTCGGAAATTGAGGAAGTCTGGCAAAATAGCTGCGTTTTCAAGCTTGCAGATAGGCAGATAGATAGATAGATAGACAGACAGATAAATAGATAAGATAAGATAAAATAAGATAAGAAAAGAAAAGAAAAGATAAGATAGATAGATAGAGAGATAGATAGATAGATAGATGGATAGATAGATGGATAGATGGATAGATGGATAGATGGATAGATGGATAGATGGATGGACGGATAGATAGATAGATAGATTAGGTAGATCAACAGACAACTACAACTACAACCGCAACCGCAACTACAACTACAACTACAACTACTACAACTACAACTACTACAACTACAACTACTACAACAACAACAACTACCACAACTACAACTACAACAACGACGACGACGACGACAACTATTACCAAATCTACAACTACAATTACAACTACACTACATTACACGGCGCTACGCTCATCAAATATACATGCAACTACAATTACTACACTGCATTACACAACTCTACACAACACTACACGACACTAGTTACATTGCATTGCGCTACATCTACAACTGCAACTACAATTACAACGACCACTACATTGCACTACGCCACACTACACTAATTACAGTATACTACAACTACAGCTACAGCTACAACTACAACTACACTACTTTACACTACACTACACTAGACTACATTACACTATACCACACAACAGTACACAACACTCCAGTACACACAATATACTACACTAATTACACCACACCACAGCTAGAACTGCAACTTCAACTGCAGCTACACTACACTAATTTCATCACATTAGAACTACAACTTACAACTACAACTCCACTACACTACAACTACAACTACAACTGCAACTACAACTGCAACTGCAACTACAACTACAGCTACAACTACAACTACAACTACAACTGCGCTACACCACGCTACATCCAGCAGTTGTGGTGAGGTGACCACTGCAAACATTGCAACCATTTCAAAAGACACAACTCCAACCACGTTTCGGTCCACCAGTGGATTCGCTCTGCCATCCGTGATGCGCAACCTCACAGACACTTTTATTCACCTCTAATTTCCACATCACATATTACTTTGGAGGCAGCTTCTGTTGCCTGCTGAGACGAAGTGCTATACATGCAAAACAGCAGCATCTCAAAAAAGTAACGTGGTGCCAATTTGGCAGTTCCAACACATGCACTCCTCATCAGGCCTGGTTGGATGGTCCATCCAAGCCAATGGGATTGCCCCCATCTGTACACCAGCCCTCTCAGCAGCTTGAACTCGAGTCTTCAAATCCTGCACCCCCTCCACATAGGGGCTCGTTCATGCAGACACGGATGGGTCAAGCAAAGGCAGTGTCACATGATATCTTGAGAAATTATGGCCCCCTAAAACAAACATTGATGGTAAGAACGGCAAATTTTGCCACATTAAAGATGAGTCACTCTTGACAATCCCCGGTTCCAGAAGACGTTCAGGAGACCTGTGTTTGTCCTTGCCCAAGAGCGGAGGTCAGACCTTGGTGTCAGCAGAAAGCAGCTTTCTGAGCATTTCATTTCGCTTCAGAAGGCAGGGAAACCTTGCAAGCTATTGCAGGGCATATACCTGTGAAGGGTCAATCGTTGACCAGTAAAGGGTGGATCAGGGCACCAGGACAAGAGTCGAAGAGCATCAACAAGAGTTCCTGCAATCGCATTTGACATCAGACGGGAGGAGAACTTGAAGAGCCAGCAATCATGAGGATTGTGATTTTGCAGGGACACGATTTGCAGAAATATTATGATGTATTCTCCAATCAGTAAGTTGCCGCGGTTGAACCCCACTGTTATAGTACTGCTTTGGGAACAGGGAACGCTATGAAGTGATCACTATTGATTGATGTAGTGAAGCAGGGTGCAGCCAGATGCAGTTCAAGTTGTTAAGTGGATGGCATTTGTTTGAAATTGTGTTTCTTTCTTTTTCAAAACATTGTTTTTTTTTCAGTTTGGGGTTTGGAGTTGTGTTCCTTATTTGCCATTTTCAAAATTAGCATTTAAATTAAATGACATGCATTTAAATGGATCTTAAATTAGATCAAAATCCATGTTCAATTGAATTTACATTGACTTGGAATTGAGTACATATATAAATACATATATATATAAATACATATATATATATATTTACATATATATATATATCAAAATTTAAATTGGTTCCCAATGAAATTTGAATTGTTTTAAATTAAATCTAAAACAGTTTACACTCGTACAGTTGACATTAAATCTGAACTAATTTCAATTTGAAACCAGTTTTTGATTAGATCTAAACCAAACTTAAATGAAATGGACTTTGATTTAAAATCATATGTCTTAAGATAAACATTTAATAAACTCAAAATTACATCCAAAAATGATTCTCAAGAACTTTCACATCTTGAATTCAGTTGGGATCAAATGTGCATCACGTTTCAAAAAAATCAACTGATACCGGGTTCCTGGTATGAAACTAAACTTTAACTGATTTTCAGCTGAATTTAAGTCAATTTCAAAGTAAACCTACATGAATTTCCGGTTAAGATTGACTAATCGTAAATCATATAAATCTTAATTGAGTTGGACTTTGATTTAAATCAGTTCTAAATTTACTTCACATCAATTTCAATTCAATCTAAATTCGTCCTCGAACTAAACTTAAATTGATTCCAAATTAGTTTGAATAATGTGAATCAATTTAAAGTAAAATTTACTTAAATGTCAAATCACATTCTTCTTATATAGTTTAATCTTAAACTAATTTGGATTACTTTCAAAATTGCGGCCAACCAGAAAAATCAATTCAAACCATTGGAGAATCAAGGAAAGCAGCTCTCAGACTCAGACTCAAAAATAATGACAATTCCGAAAATAATGTAATCTTCAGACAACCGCACCTTTGCTAAAAGCTCCGATGGCAATAGATTCAGCGGCGAGGATGCAGCCTCTCAAGTGGCCAAGCTACATCTGGATGCTGCCGCAGAATCCTTGAAAGGTATGGAGGCGCGAGGTCCATTAGATGTGACAAAGAATAGTACTGGAATGACTCCAATTTCTTTCCCGGGCTGATCGGGCTGCTGCATGTGATCCATACCGATCATGAGACAAGGATTTAAAGTTGGGTGGGGGGGATGTGAAGCAAGAGCTATCCTGTCCATTTTGTGCGCAGTGCAGACTTTGGCGAGTAGAGTTCCCATCTTTCCTGAGCTTGCCAGTTAAAATTTGTGTTTAGGCGGTATGACCTGTCCATGCAAGGAGACGGACAGACAGTTGAAGCAACTGTCGAAGCGAACTGCATGGGAGCTGGAAGATATGTCCAGAGCAGCAGAGGAGCGACAAGGTATCGACAAGGTATGAAAGAAATTGAAAGAAACCCAACAGTATTTGGGGACAACTCTATTTAATTGCCTGCGGCAAGCCCGCCGGCCATAGCCATTTGGTGCATAGAGACATTATGTATGAGCCTTCGGCGTAGTCGCAGACCGTGGCCTGGACAAAAACAAGGCCAGTGTGTGTGTGTGTAAAAGCATCTGTGCGTCAAAGCTGCGGTGTGTAAAGGCTTCTGTGTGTAAAAGCATCTGTGTGTAAAAGCATCTGTGCGTCAAAGCTGCGGTGTGTAAAAACTTCTGTGTGTAAAAGCTTCTGTGTGTAGAAGCGTCTGTGAGTAAAAGCTTCTGTGTGTAAAAGCTTCTGTGTGTAAAAGCTGCGGTGTGTAAAAGCTTCTGTGTGTAAAAGCTTCCCTGTGTAAAAGCTGCGGTGTGTAAAGGCTTCTGTGTGTAAAAGCATCTGTGCGTCAAAGCTGCGGTGTGTAAAAGCTTCTGTGTATAAAAGCATCTGTGCGTCAAAGCTTCTGTGTGTAAAAGCATCTGTGCATCAAAGCTGCGGTGTGTAAAAGCTTCTGTGTATAAAAGCATCTGTGCGTCAAAGCTGCGGTGTGTAAAAGCTTCTGTGTGTAAAAGCATCTGTGCGTCAAAGCTGCGGTGTGTAAAAGCTTCTGTGTGTAAAGCATCTGTGCGTCAAAGCTGCGGTGTGTAGAAGCTTCTGTGTGTAAAAGCATCTGTGCGTCAAAGCTGCGGTGTGTAAAGGCTTCTGTGTGTAAAAGCATCTGTGTGTAAAAACATCTGTGCATCAAAGCTGCGGTGTGTAAAAGCTTCTGTGTGTGAAAGCTTCTGTGTGTAAAAGCCTCGGTGTGTAAAAGCTTCTGTGTGTAAAAGCTTCTGTGTGTAAAAGCTTCTGTGTGTAAAAGTGTCTGTGTGTAAAAGTTTCTGTGTGTAAAAGCCTCTGTGTGTAAAAGCGTCTGTGCGTAAAAGTTTCTGTGCAAAAGCTTCTGTGTGTAAAAGCTTCTGTGTGTAAAAGCGTCTGTGTGTGAAAGCTTCTGTGTGTAAAAGCCTCTGTGTGTAAAAGCTTCTGTGTGTAAAAGCTTCTGTGTGTAAAAGCTTCTGCGTGTAAAAGTTTCTTTGTGTAAAAGCCTCTGTGTGTAAAAGCGTCTGTGTGTAAAAGCGTCTGTGTGCACAAGTTTCTGTGTGTAAAAGCTTCTGTTTGTAAAAGCTTCTGTGTGTAAAAGCCTCTGTGTGTAAAAGTTTTTGTGTGTAAAAGCTTCTGTGTGTAAAAGCTTCTGTGTGTAAAAGCGTCTGTGTGTGAAAGTTTCTGTGTGTAAAAGCGTCTGTGTGTCAAAGCTTCTGTGTGTAAAAGCTTCTGTGTGTAAAAGCTTCTGTGTGTAAAAGCATCTGTGGGTAAAAGCTTCTGTGTGTAAAAGCCTCTGTGTGTAAAAGCGTCTGCGTGTAAAGGGTTCTGTGTGTAGAAGTGTCTGTGAGTAAAAGCTGCTGTGTGTAAAAGCTTCGGCGTGTAAAAGTTTCTGTGGGTAAAAGCTTCTGTGCGTAAAAGCGTCTGCGTGTAAACGCTTTTGTGTGTAAATGCTTTTGTGTGTCAAAGGTTCTGTGTGTAAAATCTTCTGTGTGTAAAAGCCTCTGTGTGTAAAAGCTGCTGTGAAAAGCTTCTGCGTGTAAAATCTTTTGTGTGTCCAAGGTTCTGTGTGTAAAAGCTTCTGTGTGTAAAAGCCTCTGTGTGTAAAAGCTTCTGTGTGTAAAAGCCTCTGTGTGTAAAAGCGCCTGTGTGTAAAAGCGCCTGTATGTAAAAGTGTCTGTGTATAAAAGCTCATGTGTGTAAAAGCTTCCGTGTGTAAAAGCTTCTATGTGTAAAAGCTGCTGCGTGTAAAAGCTGTTGTGCGTGTAAAAGCTTTTGTGTGTAAAAGCTTCTGTGTGTAAAAGCTTCTGGGTGGAAAAAACACTAGAAATCCTTCACTCTGCTGGGGGAGAGCTTTTTGGACGGAAGCCGGGAACGCCTCTGTGTGTAAAGGCTTCTGTGTGCAAAAGCTTCTGTGTGCAAAAGCTTCTGTGCGTAAACTTCTGACGAGTCGAAGTCGGAGTAGGCGTCGGAGGAGGCGGGAGGAGGCGTAGGAGTAGGAGTAGGAGTGGGAGTAGGAGTGGGAGTAGGAGTGGGAGTAGGAGTGGGAGTAGGAGTGGTAGCAGTACCAGTGGCAGTAGTGGCAGTAGTGGTAGTAGTGGCAGTAGTAGTAGTAGTAGTAGTAGTAGTAGTAGGGGTAGGGGTAGGGGTAGGGAGGAGGGGGGGGGTGACTTTGATTCAGACGAAGCAAAAACGCGCGGGAAGAGAACAAAGGAACAAGTACAAGCCAAGAACAGAAACAAGTACAAAACAAGAACAGAAACAAGAACAACACCTCACAATCAGACACGCCGGCAGGCCGGCGGATTTCTAGCGTGAAAGTCGAGGCGCAGTCGTCTCCTGACTTAAGAGCCCGTACTCACATCGTTTGTATTGTTTTCTCCCAGGTTGCATTGTACACTGAAAGGGTATGCGTTGTTTCCCTGCGTTTGCTCTTCATTTGTCATTTGGGTCGCTTTGAGAGGGGATTGACCGCATCGAATTTTTTTTGTCCAGTTTGACAGACAGATTGCCCATGTGGACAATTGTCCAAACTCCTGAACCAAGCAGCAGACCTTGCGAAAAGTCACAGGCGTGAGAAAACAAACTCAATACTTTATACAGCATTTTGCATAGAATTGTTGTCTTCCGGGCTCGTTACTCTCGTTGTGTTTGTTGGCCCCAAATCTTGAAGATAAGACCCATCTCCAAAAATCAAGACATGTGAGCAATTCTGACAAATCAGCAGGCTTTTGAATCTAATTCAACAAGGATGCCAAACACCAAAATGCAGCAAAGGCCGCGCGTTGGACCAGTTTCGAGATCACGCTGAGCCTGCGCAGCCATTTGTCTTCTCTCGAAGCTTCACCACCTTAAAAAGGTGACGCAAGGGTATGACACTAACCACCGTGTGTCCTCTGCAGTTTTCGAGACTTCAAACATTTGTACTCCTAGGCCGCTTAGGTTTGGTACCTTCTCATCTTAGTAATTGCTAAAAGTGCTGAGATGCAAACCCTTGGGCCCTTCGCCCTTGAGTTCTCTTAGAGCGTCCGCTCAGTGTTGGAAGGACCTCGGGCGCAGCAGCGCGCGTGCTGCTGAGGAAGAGGTCTAGCAGTTTGTCGCATGGTTTTCGATGGTTTCGGTATGTTTTTGTTTTGGTAGCCAATGGATGTTAATGGTACTGATGGTCCTGTGGTTCTGTGCCAACAATATTGCGACGAATGGAAGAGCTGCTGATTTTGGCCATGGTTACGCTTCAAATACCATGTGCATACGCATCAAAATGATTGTGACAGGTTCTGATGTTCATCCAGCATTTTCGCACACCTCAAACAGCTGCAGCATGCAATAGCCAATTTGGAGCCACTTATTCAGGACACTTTTTAAAGTCAGGTGTTTGTTTGAATTGTCCCTCTCCACTCCACTTTGTTGCTTTTCTGCTTCTTTGCTTTTCTACGTTTCTGGTTCTCTACTTCTCTGTTTTTTTTTTGCTTTTCTGCTTCTCTGCTTCTTTGCTTTTTTGCGTTTCTGCTTCTCTTCTTCCCTGTTTTTTTGCTTTTCTGCTTCTCTGCTTTTTGCTTTTCTGCTTCTCTGCTGGTTTTGCTTCTCTGCATTTTTGTTTGTCTGATTTTTTGGTTCTCTGCTTCTGGGCTTCTCTGCTTGTTTGCTTTTAAGTGCCGTGCTTTTCCGTTTTCCGTTTCCCTTTTAGTGTTTTCTCCTTTTCGATCTTTTCGCGACTTATTTTGTTTTTTTTGCTGTTTTGCTTCTCTGTTTTGTTTTCTCTTCTTTTGTGCTTTTCTGCTTGCGTCCCTGTTCTCCTTCGTTCTTACAAGCACAGCTAGAGGCTAGAGCCACACTAGTGGAACAACAAGATCAACAAAAACAGCGGCAAAGGCAACAACAGCAGGAACAAGAGCAACAGATGATAAGAACAACGCAAGAAAAGCAACAAGAGTAACACGAACAAGTGCAACCGCAAAGGAGGGCCAAAACTCTAACAAAGTTCGCGTTCCTTCGGGGGAGGCGTTGCGTATTCGTTGCTTTGATTTAAAGCCCATGCGGTTCAGAAAGGCTAAATGAGATGCAAGTGAACCAGTTAGCACGAAAGGTTTCACAATGCTTCAAATATATCCTTAAATGGAAGGTCGAAACTCCACAATGTCTCATGCAGAATTGAAAGGTTGAAGCCTCGCAATTCTGCATACACCATGCAAGGTGGGAAGGCCAAAATTCCACAATACTGCATATACCATGTAAAAACGGAAGGTTGAAGTTCCAAAATGCTGCAAATATAGTATCCAAAACGCGGCAAATATCATTTGACATGACATGCAAGTTTGTACCTCCCAAATGTTGCAAAAGCCAGGCACGAACAACTGCAACAACGACTGCAAATACAACTGCCGCAGCTCTACTTACTACATCTGCAACTAGTACAGCAACTACAACAGAAACAGTTGCAACAACAACAGCACCTGCAACTACAAATGCAACTACAAATGCAACAGGAACAGCAGGAACCACAGGAACCACAACCACACAACGACCAACAACCAAAACCAACAACCAAAACCAACAACCAAAACCAACAACCAAAACCAACAACCAAAACCAACAACCAACAATAGCTTGCAAACACCATGCAATTTGGAAGATTCCAGCTCCACAATGCTGCAAATAGCATACAAAATCGAAGGCTCCAGCTCGCAAATGCTGCAAATATCGTGCAAAATGGAAGCTTGCAGCTCCAAAATGTTGCAAATAGCATGCAGAATGGAAGATTTCAGCTCCCACACGCTGCAAATAGCATGCAGAATGGAAGATTTCAACTCCCACATGTTGCAAATAGCATGCAATATGTAAGGTTCTAGCCCCAAAATCATCGAAATAACTTGCAGCATGGAAGGTTCCAGGTCCAAAATGTCGCAAACAGCGTGTTTGTATTGGGCATGTTGCGCATCGGCTCTGAATCTTGTTGACAGGTGGTTAGTCTCACCCGAGAAGCCCGACAGCAGACGGACTCCTTGTCGCGGGTTGCCAGAAAGTATGACTTGCCAGATCTGTCAGACAGGCCATGCGAGTGCTTGTGTGTTCACAGGGTGCCTGAGCGCAGGGTTCTCCTAAAAAAAGGAGGTGAGATTTTACATCCTCAAATCTTACAGTTTCACATCTTACGTTTGCACATCTTAGGTCTTACGTCTTCACATCTTACGTCTGCACATCTTACATCTTCACATCTTACGCCTGCACATCTTACATATTCACATCTTACGCCTGCACATCTTACATCTTCACATCTTACGTCTGCACATCTTACATCTTCACGTCGGGCGTTTGCACATATTACATCTTCACAGCTTCTTCTCATGTCTTACGTTTGCACATCCTGCGTTTGCACATCTTACGTCTGCAGATCTTACATCTTCTTTTCTCTTTTCTCTTTTCTCTTTTCTGTGTTCTATTTTCTGTTTTCTGTTTCCTGTTTCCT
>CAMXCT020000250.1:95258-112092 GCA_947184155.2 Cladocopium goreaui | reverse complement strand
AAGGAAGTGAACATGTTTAACTTACCATAGAACAGGTTGGTCGCTTCTGGGAACATTTTGCTAAGGTGTCGATTCTGAATTGCGGGAAAAGATGGTATAATCCTTAAAGTGGTCACAGCTGGGGCCGTTGAAGCCTCGTCTGCTGTGGTATCACCAAGCCACTGGCAGCAATTTTTCTTCCGGCTGTCTGGTCAAATGACACACTCCCTCCATTTATCATCGAATTCAAGATCAGTTCAGGGATAGTCGGATAGTCCCACCAAGCCTTCTGATGGGAATTGAGAGTTCAATGTCGTGGCCAATGTGAACAATGTGGTTCGTTAAAAAAGAAAGGCGAAATTGAATTTGGAAAATGCAGCTGTCTAAGCGAAAAGACCTTGTGACATTTGACAAACCAAATCTGGCCAATCAAAGATGCGCTGCTCTCGTCTATCATGGTTGATGTTCAACAAAGGTCAGGGTATTCAGGGTCCAGGGTCCAGAACCCAATCGCCAGAGAAAGACCCCCATGCACGGCCAGGCGCAGGCGAAGCAGGCGCTCTGCAGGACGTTCATCTGCGGCTGAGCAAAGGGCTGCGCGAGGCCAATGACCAGCGCCATTCCCAAGGTGATGGCCACGCAGAGCCACAGGTTATCCGCAGCCACCACCTGAAGTTTGCATGGATGCAAAAATGGAAATCTTCGAATTGCAATGACGTGGAAGCGTGGAAGTAGATCACTAAAGACTCGGACTCCCTACGTAGTTGGAGTGCTCTTGTTCAGGCATCGGCACACAGGAGTTCTATCCAATCCCCCCACCTAAAAACAACTTTCCAAGGCACCGAGACCAAGGCCGCTGCGGCCACCTTGGTGCAGACCTCCAGACATTTTGGCAGCCTTGGCAATGCTTTTCCGTCAACTTGTCGGGCGTCCCCGAACAGACTTCAGGCAACTCCGCGCTTCTTGTTTCAAGTCCGTTGATTTTCTTTGGCCAGCGGCCACCAAACTGGAAGCTCTGAAACGCAACCACATAACATCAGGAGCAGCAAAGGAACCAGCGGCGTGGCAAGCGCAAACATCGAACGGACGGTGACGCCATCCTTAAAAGTTGACATGTTCACAGAAATGGATAGAAACACATCTTTTTTCATATCTTGATTCAGAAGCCGTAAAAGCCCCTGGAGTATGGAACTTGAAGGCTCCTTAAATCAGCCGAGCATCATAAAAACGCTGCAGAGCCAGGAAGTTTTGAACTTCAGAACCGGTGAATTGCAAGGCTTCCAAGTAAGCAGTGCATCGCCTTTGCCGCCCGCGCACTCTGAATCACCGGATGACACTGTTTGATTTTCGGCAACCAGTTTGCAGGAAAACCGCTGGGAAAGTGCGTTTTCATCCTTTTGGATGCTTTTGGTGTCACAAACGCGATTTCCATCGATTTCCTGGATTCTGATGCCAGCAAAACTGTGCGCTCAACTTCCCCCATCCAAGTCTCTGATGGACAAAAGATTTTGCGGATTGGTGAGGTTAATTATTAGTCATGTAATTGCGGTGGTTTTCGGTTTTATCGTGATATACGTGTTTTCACTCATGCCACAGCTTCAATATGTGCTACCTGCAAAAGACGGGCAGCATCCTGTTTTTCCCGTTTCCAAAACTCCGCTGCCAAGATTCTTTGCGCGTTGTAATCCGCGTCTGCGACGTTTGCTGCTGTGTCCGCTGCAGGTGTCAAGCCGGCGAGCACCGTCCAGAGCTGCGTCAGCTGCAGCAGCGCTGCCAGCTGCGCCATGATCAGCTGCAGGAGGCACTCGCTACGAGGACTCGGCTGTGGCACGTAGCGCCTGTGGGTCGCAGAGCATCAACTGGAGACATTTCTTCAGAGACTTGGACATATCTGAGATTTTTCTTCTTCTGAGTTCACCCTGAAAGCGAAGATCATCAGAAAATGAACTATGCCCGGAAAGAACCACAAGCTGGTAAACAAAATATGTTCCGCAAAACAGCATGGGCAAGGGGCCCGTGTTTCTTGTTGACGTTCAATTTCCAGCCTTTCATCACTCGAAAAATAATTTGGGCAAAAGAAACATAGAGAAACGATGAAACATGTATCCATTGAGGGTTGTTCCTGTTATCAATCATGATTGACCGGTGAGGAGGCCACAGGGTGCTCTCTGGTGCCTCAGTATCCATGCTGTGGCAGCCGCTATCACCAGAGTGGTAGCACAGCCCAATCCGATTGAAAGCCTCCTTGGCCCAACGTGGCTGATCAAAGTTAAACAAATGACGCTGGCTACTAGTTCCAGCATTTTTAGCAGGCTTGGTAGGTCATGTGGTCAAGCTATTGAGCATCCCATACTTTGGATGGTTCGATGCAATGGGAAAGGGGAATATCAATTTTCGAAATTCGTGCCCACTTTACTTTGCATCAAAGGGTCGTCTCTGACGAAACATTCTTGCATTCGACTCACAGCTAAACCATCCCCAAGTACACAACACCGTCTTTATTTCGAAATGCCAGATTTGGATGTTCCCATTTACAAACCTCTCACTTGAATCCCTGCCAATTCTGGCCCCACTAAGTCCCCTTGCGCAGCTCCGAATGACTTCCCAAAAATCATGCAAGTTGAGCTAAGATCACCAGCAAGCAACGTCGTTTGCAGCATCGCTGTCAACCATGATTGCCGTTGTCAATCCAATAATTACGATTCCTAGTCCGTTGATCTTTCGACAAGATGAAACGAACATGTTCAAATTTTGCAGCCTTCAACACCTCAAGTGTGTGCTGGGTTCTTCCTTGCAAGGCCCTGTCTTCATGACTCATCAAAGTTGAAACAGAACACAGTGATCACAGTGATCACAGTGGCACCCTTTTTTCCACCCGAAACATACCCCGAATCAATGTGGCGGCACCTCCGTTCCGTCAGACCCCGGCTGTGCCCCGGTGTGGCAACACCATGCCAAGGCTCCAGAGACGCCCTTCGAGGCGGGCAAGAGTAGATCTGCTATGATCTGCTGATGTTCATCCACCCACTTTGCCAACAATACCCGCCTCCCAAATGTCAACCAACTGCTTTTCTACTCTCCGGGCATCACCAGGCAATCCCTTGGCGCTTTGAACACATAAAAAAAAACGTGAAGAAAAACGACTGAGCACTGCGGAAACATGCATGCGATGCCAGCAGGCGTCCACACCTCATTTTGAAGCACTGCCATGGCATTTATCGTCTCCTGAAAGTAGCTATCCATGTTCCTGGCATGCTCATTGACGTCCACATCCTGCCAGACAACCATCCAAGAATGTAATGCTTGGCGTCAGAACAACCCTGAAATTTGTTCTCATTTTAGTTGGAATCAACAGTCGCTTTCTTTCGGTTCGAGATCTGAAAAATTGTTTTCAAACAAGGAAACTGGAAAGCAAACCATGCGCGCGCTGTATGTTCAACTTGTTTCCATGGTTTGGACTCAGTCACCTAGGTGTGCTCCACTACTCCACAATAGGTCTAGATTTGACTTGTCCGAATTGTTTGCAGGCAAAAACCATAAATCCACACGATAGGGGCGCCAAAAGAAACCGAAGCTTCTCTCCATAGGGGCCGGGGTATCTATCTGCCATTGTTCCAGCCCACGCATCAAGGAGTGGGAAGAATTTCAGCGACAATGAAAAGCCAGGCACAAGTGAATCCATCGCTCCAGGAGAAGAAACAAGTCAAGTTCGAACCGTGAAACAAGGCTGAAACAAGCCACAAAGGTCACCAAGGCCAAAAAATTGTTGACAGTTACTGACCTGCTTGTGACCCTGCTTGTGACACTGTTTGCTACGCATTTGAGGTGACAGTGTCATGTCGCGTCAATGCCCTTTGCAAGATATATGGCATGAATGACTGGTTGCGCAGTGGCACAATATTGCTCTGAGCCAACTTTACACGCATGCCTTGCTTTGGAAAACTTGTCAATTACTCAACCTTAGCCCGCCCCTAGTTGAATGCGCTGCCCTTCCAATGTGTGATTGCTTGTTTCATAGCGAGTAAAGGCACGAACCCCACTTGTCAGAAACGAGGCTTGGAAGGACAAGGAACCGTTTTCTCCAGCAAATAGCTCTGGCTCTTGGGCCGTCAACGTTTCGACATCAGCTTTCACATTGCAGACACATCCTGCAGTTTGACCGCCCCGAATCACAGCTCTGACAAACATGGGTCTTTCCAAAATTCAAGGGAATGAGTCCAACCAACAATGAAGCCACCAAAGACTCCTGAAGAGGCACTGGGCTGTGGTTTGTCCTTGGCTTTGCCTGATCCGCAAACACTAGAGTTGTTTCTTGTAAAACAATGTCCATTGATGCAATTTCTTTGTGCCTGCGTGTTGCTTTGCCTCCGATCCACTGGGCTCAGTTGGCCCCCTGCCTCCGTTTCCACTTGCCAAAACAGGACCAGCAGCGTCAGATTAAATAGAATGTTGGCCTAAGAGCATTCAGGTCAACAGTGGAAATCTGCAACCAAAACCATCATGCTGCGTGTATATTGAGGGCGAGGCCCACATGGTCCACTGTCCCGTGCAAATGTCTCCAAATGGAGCTGCCTGACTTTGCATTTCCTCTGGATCAAGTGGAACTTGTTGAAATGAAACGCCACGCTGAAGAAAAAGCGCTGGCCATTCCCCGCCTTAATCTTATGCCACACGAGGAAGGCACAGGGTATGCTGGTCAAAAATTGACAGATCTGGAGTCTAGTGACCCAACGTTTCCATGGCCTCAGCTGTCGCAGTTCCGCCCTGCTACGGCTGTAAGAGCGACACTCCCAAGAAAGTCTAAGGTGCTGTCGGCCGCATTCCCAAAGCCTTCCACGCGTTCATGGTTTCACGCATTTTTTCAGGCGGCAGACATTTCACATCGGTTCTTCTGACTTGTATGTTCATCTTTTTTCTGCAACCTGAGCATGGAACTTGCAGCCCATAGTAGAAATACATCACCACATGGACCAAACTGTTCCACAGCAAGCCTCACCGAGACTTGGAGAGAACAAAAAATACAAAAAGGGTGGGCAACGTGCACTCGCCTATGTGCTGGAGAGACATCTGCCATTGTAGCCATGCCCACACAAGTACCTGAAGATCATGGAAAGGGGCGAAGCTTCCAGCGCAGGAATCCATGTCAAACCCCAAGCGGCAAACTGCACTAAGATTCGCACCGGGACAGCTGAATGATGAAAAATGTGGAGCATGTAGTGCGGTGGCCTGCAGGGGAAAACGCAGTGAATACACTCCCAAACCAAACGTTCGCAAGGCGCAACAAAAGAAAAACACGAGCCAACTCCACGGAATGATGCACCACTGTTGTCTATCGAGCTGGATTGCCTAGAGCCCTTGACCATCACCAGGCTTGTGTCAAGAAGTTCGTAAAATTTACTTACCTCATCAGCTCAGCAAGGTTATCAACGGCATAGTTGCAAAGATTCTGTCTCGAAAATTTTAGGCTAAGGTCGCTGCGTAAAAAATGTAGGTCCAAAAGTACAAAGGACCTGGACGGTCCAAGGTCTTTGTCAAAGTTCTGCTAGCATCATGAAACAGACCCTGCAAACTGGCACAGGCACTGGGGAAGCAACCTGCTGATCGCCCACCAGGCTGTTCACAGACCCTCAGAGGTCAGGCCCAGAGGGACAAATCGTTAGATCGCGAGGAATTTGAGTTGTTCCACTCCGGAAGCTTTTATTTCCTATTATGATTGGGTATTATATAATTTCTCTTCTCTTTTGTCGCTCCTCGCTCCTTTATCTGCTTTTCTCTCCTACTCTCTCTCTCCGTTTCTGCTACTCTTCTTATCTTCTTCTCTACTCTCTCTTTCTTTCCTTTTCTTATCTTTTTCCCTCTCTTCTCTCATCCATCTCCTCTTTTCATCTTATCTCTCTTCTCTCTTCTCCTCTTCTCTTCTCTCTTCTCTTCTCTCTTCTCTTCTCTCTTCTCTTCTCTCTTCTCTTCTCTCTTCTCTTCTCTCTTCTCTTCTCTCTTCTCTTCTCTCTTCTCTTCTCTCTTCTCTCTTCTCTTCTCTCTTCTCTTCTCTTCTCTTCTCTCCTCTCTTCTCGTCTCTTCTCGTCTCTTCTCGTCTCTTCTCTTCTCTCTTCTCTTCGCTCTTCTCTTCTCTCTTCTCTTCTCTCTTCTCTTCTCTCTTCTCTCTTCTCTTCTCTCTTCTCTTCTCTCTTCTCTTCTCTCTTCTCTTCTCTCTTCTCTTCTCTTCTCTTCTCTCTTCTCTTCTCTCTTCTCTTCTCTTTTCTCTTCTCTCTTCTCTTCTCTCTTCTCTTCTCTCTTCTCTTCTCTCTTCTCTTCTCTCTTCTCTCTTCTCTTCTCTCTTCTCTTCTCTCTTCTCTTCTCTCTTCTCTTCTCTCTTCTCTTCTCTCTCTTCCGTCTGGTCTCTAATCTCATCTCTTCTCCTTCTTCATCTCTCTTCTCTCTCTCCTCTCTCTCTTCTCTCTCTTCTCTCTCTCTCCTCTCTCTTCTCTCTCTCTCCTCTCTCCTCTCTCCTCTCTTCTCTCTTCTCTCTTCTCTCTTCTCTCTTCTCTCTTCTCTCTTCTCTCTTCTCTCTTCTCTCTTCTCTCTTCTTCTTTCTCTCTTCTTCTTTCTCTCTTCTTCTTTCTCTCTTCTTCTCTTTTTGCTCTTTGTCCTCATCGCTGTCGTCTCGCTTCTCGTCTCTTCTCTCGTCTTCGCTCTCAAGTATAGCTCGGTCTGCTTTCTCTCGCTTGCTTCATCTCTGTCTCTCCGTCTTGGCTTCTCTTTCTTCTCTCTTCTTCCTTCTCTCTTCTTCTCTCTTCTTCTCTCTTCTCTCTTCTCGCTTCTCGCTTCTCTCTTCTCTCTTCTCTCTTCTCTCTTCTCTCTTCTCTCTTCTCTCTTCTCTCTTCTCTCTTCTCTCTTCTCTCTTCTCTCTTCTCTCTTCTCTCTTCTCTCTTCTCTCTTCTCTCTTCTCTCTTCTTCTTTCTCTCTTCTTCTTTCTCTCTTCTTCTTTCTCTCTTCTTCTCTCTCTCTCTTCTTCTCTCTTCTTCTCTCTTCTTCTCTCTTCTTCTCTCTTCTTCTCTCTTCTTCTCTCTTCTTCTCTCTTCTTCTCTCTTCTTCTCTCTTCTTCTCTCTTCTTCTCTCTTCTTCTCTCTTCTTCTCTCTTCTTCTCTCTTCTCTCTTCTTCTCTCTTCTTCTCTCTTCTTCTCTCTTCTTCTCTCTTCTTCTCTCTTCTTCTCTCTTCTTCTCTCTTCTTCTCTCTTCTTCTCTCTTCTTCTCTCTTCTTCTCTCTTCTTCTCTCTTCTTCTCTCTTCTTCTCTCTTCTTCTCTCTTCGTCTCTCTTCGTCTCTCTTCGTCTCTCTTCGTCTCTCTTCGTCTCTCTTCTTCTCTCTTCTTCTCTCTTCTTCTCTCTTCTTCTCTCTTCTTCTCTCTTCTTCTCTCTTCTTCTCTCTTCTTCTCTCTTCTTCTCTCTTCTTCTCTCTTCTTCTCTCTTCTCTTCTCTTCTTCTCTCTTCTCTTCTCTTCTCTTCTCTTCTTTTCTCTTCTCTTCTCTTCTCTTCTCTTCTTCTCTCTTCTCTTCTCTTCTTCTCTCTTCTCTTCTCTTCTTCTCTCTTCTCTTCTCTTCTTCTCTCTTCTTCTCTCTTCTTCTCTCTTCTTCTCTCTTCTTCTCTCTTCTTCTCTCTTCTTCTCTCTTCTTCTCTCTTCTTCTCTCTTCTTCTCTCTTCTTCTCTCTTCTTCTCTCTTCTTCTCTCTTCTTCTCTCTTCTTCTCTCTTCTCTTCTCTTCTCTTCCTCTTCCTCTTCCTCTTCCTCTTCCTCTTCCTCTTCCTCTTCCTCTTCCTCTTCCTCTTCCTCTTCCTCTTCCTCTTCCTCTTCCTCTTCCTCTTCCTCTTCCTCTTCTCGTCTCTTCTCTTTTCTTCTCGTCTCTTCTCTTCTCGTCTCTTCTCTTCTCTTCTCTTCTCTTCTCTCGTCTCTTCTCTTCTCTTCTCGTCTCTTCTCTTCTCTTGTCTTCTCTTCTCTTCTCTTCTCTTCTCTCTTCTCTTCTCCTCTCTCTTCTCTTCTCCTCTCTCTTCTCTTCTCCTCTCTCTTCTCCTCTCTCTTCTCCTCTCTCTTCTCTTCTCTCTTCTCTTCTCTTCTTTTATTTCTTGTGTTTCGTTTGCTAATTTCCTTTCTCTCTCTTAAGGCGGGTGGTGGCCACGAGCGATGACGAAATGCGACAGCCCGCACGTCAAAAACTGAGGAAAAGGTTGTGATTTTAACGGGCCGGGGATTTCCATGCAGGTTCCCCAAGCGGTATACGCGGCCGCCCCTCAAGGCGAACAAACAGCATCCTTGGTGCCAACTCAAGACCACAACCTTTCATCGCGCACGGCAAGCATTTTTGTGGACTGTGGTTGAAAACGCAAATCTCCAACCTCCCCCAAATACCAGCCACAGACATGTTTCACATACCCACGCGTGTAAACCCACGTGTGTCACACACAGGATACAACCGCTGGCGTTTGAAGTCGAGGCGAGGAATCACATCCCAGGGCGGGGGAGGGCGGGGGCAAACAAAGGGGAACACAACCTAGACCTAAGCGCTGCCGCGAAAGGTTGACCAGGCAATCTGCAGTCGTAGGCTACCAAACAGGTCTGCCCCTATCTCACTATGTCTTTATCCAAGCCGGCGCGTGTATGAGAGTTCACACGCAACCCAATTAAAGAAAAAAAACCGCGGACAAAGGATGCCGCAAACCTAAACACACAAGAAGTTCAGTTTGTTCAAATCCCTCTTTGTTGCTCACTTGTGAGCACTCCGCGTCTTTTGCGACCCTTACGTGCAAAATGAAATTCTATCGTCAAAAACCGAACAAAATGATACAAAATGTGATGTTTCTTGTGTGTTTTTCTTATCCCGCGGCGCGTTTCGCAAGCATAATGTGACGTCTTCGTGCGAGCTTTAGGAAGGAGTACTGGGGAATACTTTCTGCATCTTTCTGCAAGCTTTGTAGTACGAAGTAGTCGAAGGAAGTTTAGAAGTCAAACTTCCGACAATATGGACAGATGAAAAGCAGAGATGGGCAGAGGCAGAGAGAAGAGAAGAGCAGAAGAGAGAAGATCAGAGAAGAGAAAGAGTCAGAAGTAAGAAGATACAGGCGCGCGAAAAGGTAGGAAAGTCGCGAAACACTGTGTTTTTCCAATGATTTGTGGCTCCGGAGGGTCGAAAAGTAGGCTCGCTAAAGCTGGCGGGTGCGGAGCCATCTTGCCAGGTGAGAGATGAAAAAGTGCACGCCGTTGTGGCGCGAAGCACGTTTCGAAGTCAAAATGTACAAAACACACCAGGGTCGGACCACTTTTGGAAGTTGCGATGTCGAAAAAGTGCACGCCGTTGTGGCGCGAAGCACATTTCGAAGTGAAAATGAACAAAGCACACCAGGGTCGGACCACTTTTGGAAGTTGCAATGTCGAAAAAGTGCACGCCGTTGTGGCGCGAAGCACATTTCGAAGTGAAAATGTACAAAGCACACCACGTACGGACCACTTTTGGACATTCAGATCTCGTTACGCGTGGCAGGCGCAAGGGATTGTGCACCTTCTCAAACGTGAGCAAAACGCGAGGGTTTTGCGGCATGTCCAAAAACGATGGCAGGCGTGGGACATTTGAAGAGGATCTGCAAAGATGCATTTTCTGCGGCAGGCGAGGCGTGGCCATAAGTACTGAGCTGGCTTTGGTGGGGCATTGGTCTGTGTGACGCCGCGGCTCTCCTTCGTGCCATCGACTTTGCTTTTGTGTGGCAGGCGTGGCGTTTGATGCCATTGATGGTCACTTTGTGTGGCAGACGTGGCGCTTCGTGCCATGCAGGTGTGGCCCTTGTGGCACTGGGCTGTCTCTGGTGGCGCCCCTGGTCTGTGTGACGCCGCGCCTCTTTGCATGGCAGGCAGCATCATCGATGGTTGCTTGTGGCCGGCGTGGCGCTTGGTGCCACAGACCTGGCTTTTGTGTGGCAGGCGTGGCCTTATGGCACTGAGCTGGCACTGGGGGTCATCGATGGTCGCTTTGCATGGCGTGCGAGGCCTTCGTGCCATCGGCTTTGCTTTTGTGTGGCAGGCTTGGCGCTTATGGCACTGAGCGTCTTGGTCTGTCTGACGCCGCGGCTCTTTTGAGTCTCATGACACATCTTTCACACACGGCTCTTCCACTGACTGAACGCAAAATTCTTTCCTTCACACACATTTTCGCACACAACTTTTTTACATGCACCTTCGTCAACTCTTGCGCACAAATCTTTCACGCACAGCTCTTTCACACATATCACTTTCACATACAACTCTTTACAACAATCGATTCTCCACCATGTCCTTTGTCTTCCCTGCCTTCTCCGCACCGCTTGAGCCACTGTTTGTAATTATTGGGAGAAGTTGACTTGTGGAGTTATCCGGTTCTTTAATTTTCTCAGATGTTCCCAAGTTACCATTTGTTGAGCATGTCAGAGGTGTTTTGCAGATTGGCGCCTTTCTGCATCCGGTTCCCCTTGGTTTGCTGGAATGTTTTGGTATTGTCTCCGCTGTTCATTTGATTTACTGTAATTCATTTCAATTTGTGGTATGTGTTTTGGAGATGCCTGCAGCATTCTTTTCCTATCAGGGATCTGTGCTTGTACCACCCACGAGTCTTGTTTTGCTTTGTGGCATCTTCAGGTTTGATCGTGCGGCTGGAGAGGCTGCCCGGAAAGTTCAAGATGCAGCAGAGCAAGGTGAGACCGCGAGTGAATGCAAATGATGGTTGCGGTGGAAATTGGATGATCGGGCACCATGGTACTTTTGCGCTTTTGCTTCGCCTGGATTGCAGTCTGCGCTTGCAGCGACATACCGTGTTACTATTTTTGATGGCTTTTGCGTTTGGTTTCAGGGATTGAACGTAGACTTGCGACTGCTTGGCATGTGCCGAGTGGGCGCAGGATTGGGGTAATTGCAGTTTCAATTTTCGGCCCTTGGTTTCGTTTTTTTCCACTCCATCTATTCAGCGTGAACTTCGGCTGCGGCAAAGAAGGCCAATCAAGAAGGTTCCCTCCTCGCCTGTGCCCCTAAACGCCTCTTGGGGCCATAGTTGCTCGAAAGATTGTATTTGAATAGAGGCGCAGGTGGTCACATGGGCTTAAAGTGCCACGCAGGTCTCACAAACCGAGCGTTGCACGGGTTATCGTCTGTGCCCCTGAACCTTCGTTGTGATAATGGTAACTTTCACTTTTTGAGGGAAGTCCCGCACGAAAGCTTCGTTTTTATATCTTCCGCTTTCACTTTGTGAGGGAATTCTCGCACGACAGCTTCGCTTTCATATGTTCCATTTACATCCATTTACACTTTGTGGGGGAAGTCTCGCACGAAAGCTTCGTTTTCGCATCTTCAACTAGCACTCTTTGAGGGAAGTCTCGCACCAAAGCTTCGTTTTCATATCTCCCACTTTCACTTTGTGAGGGAAGTCTTGCAGGAACGCATTGTCTTCACATCTTCAACTATCACGTTTTGAGGGAGTCTCGCACGAAAGCTTCGTTTTCACATCTTCAACTATCACGCTTTGAGGGAAGTTTCACAGGAAATATTTGTTTTCACATGTTCAACTATCACTTTTTTTAGGGAACCCTCGTGCGAATGCTTCGTTTTTATATATTCCACTTTCGCTTTGTGAGGGAAGTCTCGCACTAAAGCTTCGATTTCATGCCTGCAACTATCACTATTTGAGGGTAGTCTCGCACGAAAGATTCGTTTCCATGACTTTGCATTGTAGTTTTTGAAGGATGTTTCGCACAGAAACTTGGTCTTTCACACCTTCAGCTTGCATGTTTTTGAAGGAGGTCTTGTACGAAAGCCTTAACCTTGTTCCAGAAATGACCTTACTACGTCCATATCATATGTTATAGAGTGTTTTCCAGAGGTCAAGATTTAGTGAGATTTGGTAACGCATGTGCTTTCCGCTGCCGTCATGTTGTCCATGATATAAGCAAGGTTATTTTTCCAAAGAAAGGTTTTCAATTGAATGGACTGAATTCTTTTTCTTGTCACGTTTTGTGCTACTCTGTTTAGTCTCTCTCCACACTTAATGTGCTCCGACTGGGTCGCACCCCTGAGGAGTATGGTTCTATGTGATACCCTTCCTGCATGGTGCCATATAGTTTCCCCCTCAACCTAAACGGTCGTACCCCTGAGAAATATGTTTGTATGTGATATTCCCATGATAATTCCCCCCGAACCTAAAAGGTCGTACACGTGAGAAGTATGTTTATGTGTGATATTCTTCCTATATGGTGCCATGATACTTCCCCTTTAAAGGGTCCCTGAGAAGTATGGTTATATGCGAAGTTCTTCCTATATGGTGCCATGGTAGCTCCTCCCAACCTAAAGGGTCGTACCCCTGAGAAGTATGGTTATTGTGGTATTCATCCTATATGGTGCCATAATAGTTCCCCTCCCAACCTACAGGGTCGTACCCTTGAGAAGTATGGTTATACGGTTATACGTGATATTCTTCCTACATGGTGCCATGATAGCTCCCCCCCCCACCTAAAGGGTCGTACCCCCGGGAAGTATGTTTACGTGATATTCTTTCTACATGGTGCGACGATAGTTCCTCCCCCCACCAAAAGGGACGTAGGCAACAAAGCAGGCAGCAAAAAAGGCAACAAAGGAAAGCTGGCAATGGCCACGAAGGCAACAAAGCGGCACAGAACGGCAGAAACACAGACAGCCGCAAACGTCGCATAACCTCAGTATCACCACCAGTACCTTCAAGAAGGTTCCCCGGGACAGTGCCCACCATTGGGCTGACTGAATCTACCCAGAGACACAGGCGTGAAAAACCTACCACCTCTTTTTATTACAACAGAAGAGCCAAGAATAGAATTAACCAAAAAAGAAAAGATAGAAGAAGGCAGTGGAGATTTTTCAAACGCATGTGTCTGTGGGAGAGAGCCAATAAGGCAGTCAAGGAACTTTTAAAAAAGAGCAACCTTAACAAACGGAAATGTTTGAAACGCCACCATTTCAACAAAGCTATGTTTTACGCAAGATGCTGGTTCACAAACACACTTATGGAAAGGAAACAAGATTTTCAGCGTCAATGTGTAGCTATCGCAAGCCAAAAGAAAAGGCTATATCAGTGCAATCAAGTTCAGAAACAGGACGCGAAACATTGGAAGTTAAAACACGGAAGGCATTTGAAGATTGCAACGCTAAACGTCAGGGGATGTAATCATTTGACAAATCAGAACTAATAGACGCGATCATGAAAGAACATTCCTACGACTTAATACTGTTGACTGAAACAAACGTTAATTCATCCTGCTGGGAAGAATGGGGAAGTTCTTTCTGTTTCTTCAGCAGCGGCGTAGATCCCAAAGTAAGAGAACGAGAAATGAAAAAACGCGAAGAAACCACAATCTCAGGTCCACCTGGAACAACTTGTAGATCATCGGCGGATTTTGAAAATGCAGGGGTAGGTATTGTAATCAACTCAGTGCTTATGCCAAGCTTACGAGACATAAAACAAATAAACGGCAGGATTATTGTTGCCACATTTGAGGCACAGGGCTCCCCTGTTTCTTTTATATGCGCGTATGCCCCCCACAGTGGTCATAACATTGAAGAAAAAGAGGGTTTCTACGATCAGTTATCAAATGAGATATCTCAATTAAAGGGTTGCTTCTATGTAGGCGGAGACTTCAATGCTCGAATTCACTACGTAAGGGATAGTGACAAAGATGTATGCGGCCCAAATATTGTGGGTAGGGGTATGCAGTATTTATATAATATGAATGAGGCTACCAAAGAAAATCGAGCACTCTTCCTTGGATTTTGTAAATCGCACAACCTTCTGATTTGCAATAGCCAATTCTCTAAACCACCTGATAAACTAGTCACTTACAAGGAAAAGGTGCCTACTGACAACGACTCTAGATTTAATGGTCCTCCGTACGATGCTGTAAAATATGCGCAAATCGACTACTGGTTATGCGGTGTGATGGAAAAAAGGACAGTGTTGGACACCCAAGGCAGACTTGACATTCACTTTGATTCAGACCATTTCCCATTAGAATGCTATGTTGTTATAAATATCCGTGTGCCACAAGAAGACGTAAACTCCCAGGCAATTAAATACGCGAAACCAGACCCGCATCACTGGGCAACATCTAACCAAAAAGTTCGATCGCTACTCGAAGGGAAGAGTTGGGATTTAGAATCATGTACGAATGCCTTAATAGAAGCGGCCGCAAGTTCACTACAAAGAGAGTCCCCACAAAAAAAGAGAAAGGTTCATCCGACGAAATAATTACCTGGAAAAAATCGAAGAAAGAAATCAACAAGTCCGGAATGGAAGTACCAACAAAGAAGTCGCAGACCTCACAAAATAAATTGCTCGTTTGGCACGGAAGGACAAGCATGAACAATTGATTGAACAATTCAATGAAAATCGGGATTATGGAAAGCTGTCAAAGGTCTGAAGAAGAAATTTGTTCCTAATTACATCAAAATGAGAAACATGGATGGCAGACATGTCCCTCTGGCCAAGCGAGCAGAGACAATAGCGACCTATTTAGAGGAACAACACTGGAGCAACCCTTTAGAGCACGATGCAAATACCAACCAAATTGTAGATAGCAATGAAGCAAGTGCAGAGAGTTTCACAATGGACGAGATTTGTACAGCCATCAAGGGGGCAAAGCCCAACAAACAGCCTGGTCCTGATGGAATAACCATGGAATTGATAAAATAGTTGGACAATGCCAACCGGCGCCTACTTTTAGACTTATTCAACAGTTGGTGGCATTCGAGAACTGCGCCGTCGGCATTGTTCACTGCCCGAGTTGTACCCATTTTCAAAAAGGGTGATGCGGACGTAGCTTCCAATTACAGACCGATTTCTCTACTCAACAGTTTCCATAAAATCTACATGGTTATGATCAGGGCCAGGATGCAATCAGCCACTGAGACTTTACTTTCGAAAACCCAGTACGGTTTCAGACCTAACAGATCCACATCGCATGCGATTTATGTGCTTAGACGTATACAGGACTATTCTGACATTAAGGGGGCCAACCTAAGCATTGCGTTTCTTGATTGGGAAAAAGCATTTGATAAGATTCACCATGACAAACTTATTATCGCTCTGCGCCGACTGGGTTTCAATTCGCACTACACAGATGTCATCGCCGATTGTTATAGAACCCCCCAGTTCTTTGTTAAAGATAATTTTGGATGTTCTGACAGGAAAGTTCAATCCTCTGGGATTCGCCAAGGCTTCTCACTATGATCTTTTCTATTTGTTCTTGTCATGACTTGTATTGATTGGGACATACAACAAGCTGTTTCTGCGCATGTCATAAACAACCGAATCCCAGGGGCGGAGTTCGACATGGTGTATTACGCTGATGACACTGTCCTCTTCTCCCGTAGCAACAGAGGTTTAAATGAGTTGCTGCGATATACAGAGCAAATTTCAAAAGGACATGGCCTATCACTCAACAAAAGTAAGTGTGTTGCAATTGCAATGAACAATGACGGTTGCATTCATTTTGGAGATGGTACGCCTTTAGGCAAGGAGTTTGAGGCCATGTATCTTGGAAACGAAATCAATAGGACTGTAAATATCAAGCACGGAGTATTCAATAAGATGTCCGATGTCAGAAGAACCTGGTTTAAGTTAGATTCTTATTGGAAGGCTACACGGGCAAGTAAGAAGTGGAAATTGATTATTTTTGACGCCATAATTCGGAGTAAGCTTTTATATGGGTTGGAAACCATTCATCTGACGCAGGCCTTGAGTAAATCGTTAGACGCTTTCCAAATGAGAAGCTTGAGAAAGATTCTTCAAAGACCATCGAGTTTTGCAGATCGCCGTTACAAAAATCAGAAAATATTAGATGAAGCAACCTCGGTTGCATTTCCGACTCGCGGTGATAACAGAAAGATAACTCGGTTTAGTGAATATCACATGAACAGACGAGCCAAACTACTTGGACACATCCTCAGAAGTAGCAACGACGACCCCATGAGACAAGTGTCTTTCTTACCACATTCTGCTTCAAGAGTTGACTATGAAAAAAAACGAGTCGGAAAACCGAGGCAAAACTGGCTGCATCACACGAAAAGGTTTGTCTACGAGCAAGTTCTCGGATATCATAATTTTGACGAACATACCGATAATAATTGTGTGTATGCAGCTGCCATGAGTAGATCTTTTTAAGCAAGCTCACCTGATTCCTTGATTGCGCCAACGCCCTGCATTGAGTCCATCCGGACTGATCGGCGCAGGGTACGGCTGGGAAAAACCAAAAGGGACGTACCCCTGACAAGTATGTTACAGTATGTTTATACGTGATATTTTTCCTTTATGGTACCATGATATTTCCCCTCAACCTAAAGGCTAGTACCCCCCAGCAGTATGGTAAAAAATATATGTGATATTCTTCCTATTTGGTGCCATGATATTTCTCCCAACCTAAAGGGTGCCAGTGTTTTTTGGGGCGCAGATGATTGTAACTTACCTTGAAGTTTAGGGGCGCAGATGATCGTTTTTTAGGGGCGCAGATGAGGACTGAACCATCAAGAACGCCGATTCAAAGGGCGGCGTTCCAGACTTTTACAGATTTTGGGGTGAACCCTTGCAGTTCAATTTATTTGATCTAGAGTCTAGGTGATGGAAAACGATCGTTTTCAAGACATGCGAATTTTGCAGGTGCCCGTGTGACAGAAGATGCTGCACGTGCTCTCCCCATGTTGGATCTTGATTGCCAACACATGCAAAACACAATATTTAAGACAATTTTCTTACCTCCAGCCTCCAGCAGAACTGCACAAGGGGGTAGATTAGCAAACCTGTGAAAAACTCGGACGAACAGCGGGGAGCCGC